>JADRCH010000110.1:33264-243915 GCA_019843965.1 Rhynchomys soricoides
AAGAAGAAGAAGAAGAAGAAGAAGAAGAAGAAGAAGAAGAAGAAGAAACCTCAAAAGACACTCTTATGGTTCTCTGCAAAGTACCCAACTACAGAACCAAGATAACTATAGAGCATCTGTATACACAGAGGATATTGGGGCGCATGTAATCTTTGATAGCCTATGTACATCTATTTGCCTTTTAGGAGAAATGTCTCCAACGTTTCCAAGTCCAGCTTCTTTCTCTCTTGGAGAGATAAGAAAACAGGAAAGAGGGAAGAGAGGTCCAATGGCTCTGGATGCATGCTCTCCCCCACCCGCGACTCACTCCACATTTGCCTGAATCTCCCCGCAGACATCATAGCCCCCCACCGACAGTACATTCTGGCCCATTCTGCAGCCCACTTTCCTCCTTGTCAAAAGTGGGGATCTTCACCTACACTGATACCCCCTCTCCAGTCTCAGATGGGCCAGCCACCACCTCTAGGATGCCAGTTTTAGCACTTCTTCTTCCCACAGGCCAGTAATGTCAGGGTGTGAGAGAAATAAAAAAAAGAGCCCTTCTGAAAACTATCTTTCTAGACAACAAGGAACTGTTCACATTTTCCAAGATATAAGCAAAGAAATCCTGAATCCATAGAGGTTATTTTTCTCTTTAAAGTTTTTGTTGCCTTTATTTATCTTATGAAGATGAGTGTGTGCCATGACCGATGATGCACAGAGAGCAGAGGACAACCTCCCCACATGTTGGCCTCGGGGACTGGGTTAAGTCGTCAGGCTTGGTGTGGCAAGCGCCTGTACCTCTGGTGCTCTGTTTTCCTCTTACAATCTTGTGCTTGCTTGTCACCTTGTGTCGTGTAAGAAGAAAACTATACAAGAGCATTCACGACATGGGAGAACCCTTGCTATTCAGAATACACTGGATACAGCTGGGAAATGCTTCAAGTGTTTTGAATACGGCTCCACACCAGTCAAAGAGCCTAAATTATGTTCCAGTTAAACAAAATATTAGAAAATGTGTATATATACATGCCATTTTCATTTGGGTGCACCTGGACTATAAAAGCCCACAGTCACCTTTAAGAGTGTTGGGTAGTTCAGGTTGGATTATTTTAAAGTCATTTTTTTGCAGTGTTTTAAAGAGGCATGGTTTGGAATATGCACCTATAATGTTGTGGTTTTGTTTAATTTTGTCACTAAAAATATACTGTGGCTTAACTGGAGGCAGCAGAATGACTTTAAAAGTAGATTTTGGCTCCATTGACCTTACCAGTTCATCCAAATGGCCCCACCCTCTGTGCTCCAAGTACTATGGAAACAGGATGAGTCATTATGTCCACCTTCTCTTTGACCCCTCCCCTCACTGCTCAGCCCTCCAGAGTTCAGAGTTGAACATTGCGGAGGAAGGGAGAGGAAGTATCATGCTAATCACAGACCCCAGGAAGCTGAGTTTGGTGAGAGCCATAGACTATCTGAACTCAAGGATATGTCCATATGTTGCAGAGAGCATGTCCAGAATAGGACCCGGGAGCAAGTCGGAAAGGGAGATCTATGAAGTAAACAGGCCTTGTTTGGAAAGCTAGGGAGATCTGCCTCTGACTCCACTTCTGGCTGGATAGCCCCAACCTTTTCTCCATCGCCATAGCCACTCATTAATTCCACACCAGTTTCTATTACATGGGAATTATTGCACCCACTTTCCAGTTGAGTAAAGTGAGGCTCAGAGACTCACTTACTTTGGGTCATCCTAATAACGAGCTGAAGCAGAGGCAAAGTGAGCCACCCACTCTACACTTTCCCATTCTTTACCTGAGAGATGATGGGACTCGCCAGAAAAATCCAAAGATGCTGTTATCTAGATCCCTGAAGTTTGCCAAGCAGATTCTGATTGGAAGGGGAAGAGCTCACAAATCCCCAACCCTACCTAGGTGAGGAATGACTCACAGCTACTGACTTTGGAGAAAGAAATGTGAGTCTGCGTGGTCCTGGTAGGTTGACCATACTCAGGTGTATAGATTTATACTCGGGAGTATATGGGCAGCACAAACTGGATTGTGAGTTAGAAAACAGAGCACAGGGAACACAGAATGGGGGAGGATGGGCTGGGAGGAGATTTGGGAGGACTTAGGAGACAACTCGGGGAGGATATGCTCAGAACACATTGTGCACATGTATGAAACGCCCAAAGAATTAGTAAGACTATGTTTTAAAGTTTTTTCTTGATGAGGTCAGTGTGGCAAATAATATTGTCAACTTAGCAGGATTTAGAATCACCTAGGAGAAAAATCTCTGCATTGGATTAATTGAGGAAGGGCCATAATTGGGCTTTACCATTTTGTGGGTTGAGGTCCCAGGCAAGAGAGAGAGAGAGAGAGAGAGAGAGAGAGAGAGAGAGAGAGAGAGATGGTCGTCAGCACTTGGTTTTTTCTCTCTGCTTCCTGACTGTGGGTAGGTGCAATGCGACATGCTGCCTCAGGTTCCTGCCGCCATGACCACCACCCCCACCAAATGGACTCCAACATTTTTGTCACACACTCTTCTTTAAGTTGCCTTGTCAAAACCAGGAGAAAGGCAACTAATGGGGTCCGAGAGGAAAGCCCAGGCATCAATGCACACAGCATTGAGTGCCCAGCCATCTCGCTTTTAAAATTAAATTAGTTATAAACACTATTACCTTTAGCTCTAGGAGAGGAGCTTGGATTTTTCTAGCTAGTCCCACCATTTTCCAGGTGAGGAAGAGGAAGGGTAGAGTAGGTGGCCCAGCTTTATCTCCACTTCAGCTCATTCATAGGATAACCCAAGGTAAGTGAGCCTCACTTTACTCAACTGTAAAGTGGGTGCAGTGATTCCCACAGAATAGAGTTGCATGTGGAATTAATGAGTGACTAAGGTGACAGAGAAGAGGCTGTGGCTGTCCAGTCAGCAGTGGAGTCAGAGGCAGGTCTCCCTGGCTTTCCAAACAAGGCCTGTTTACTGTGTGGACCTCCCTTTCCCATTTGTTCCTGGGTTCTCTTCTGGACACACTCTCTGTGACATATGGACATATTCTGGAGTTCAAATAGTCTACAGCTCTCACCAAGTTCAGCTTCTGGAAAGCAAACTAAAACCATAATAATCATAATAAATTTGGGACAAGAAAGAGAGACATTTTGTAAGTAATTTGGAGCAGGCGATGACTTTCTTAACTATGTGTTTTAACTCCCTTCTTGTGTAGATGGAGGGACACAGCCCAGGGAAACTGAGATCTGGACAAACCCTTAATTGGCAGACAGTGAATTATCTGGACTGCACACCCTCAGAACGAATAGCTCTACTGTCCTATGGCCTCTCTCCTACCTAGAATCACTGGGATGGACAAACTACTTTCCCTGCAAATCTTCCCAAAAGGCCTCACACAAAGCAGCCTGTTAAAATTTACTGTAGGCACAAAATGGTGCTCCTTGGCTACTTTCTCTGCTCTGAGCCTCACCTGTGTCTGCCTCAGCTACACAGGTGAGCAAATGTGGAGACACTTAACTGGAAGCTTAGGAGACCGGCCCCCGTTTTTCAGGTGCAGAAATCAGAATCTAAGCTACAGGCTTCAATTCACTGTAGGGAATGGCAGTTCTCCTGCAAGCCAGTAAGGCCAGAGCTGAGCAACCAAGTGTCAGAACCTTCAATGAGATGACTTCAGTCTTCCTGAATATGAGGTGTTTGACTCATCAGGTCTCCAAGACACGGGTTCACTCTGCTTCCAAATACTTAAAACATTCTTGGGTCTCTGTCCCTTAGAGTCTCCCAACGGAAGGAAGCAGCTGCTGTCAGCTCCAAGCATCATCTCTGTCTGCCCTGAGCCACCCAGTAGGTAGATGAACACACACTCTTACACGGTGACCAGGCTGAGCCTCAGCCAGCTCCTGCATGCAGATGGTTCTCTTATTTCAGACATAGCCATGTGTCTTCCATGGCACGAGGCAATCTGTGCTTTGGGATTCAACAAAACAACTCTGTACATCACTGTCTGGTGACGTAGAACATGTTATTTTTCTTCTTGGGCAATAAAACAGAGATGGGATGGAGCATATGCCTATCTCTCAAGTCACTGGAGAATGACAGGAAACAGCACAGAGAGCTACCTCAGAGCTCTCACATCGTAAGTATCAGATACATGCCAGTTTCCCTATCCTCACTGTTAGCATCCCGACTAAGGATTTTTCTAACAATGAGTTGAACCCGCTGAAGGATCTACAGTTTTCTCTGCCAAGCAGACCAGCCCTGCTGTGTTCCAGATGAGGAGCTGAGACACAAACACACCATGATCGCTGAGGTATCAGAGGCCATAGCCAGATTTGGAGACAAGAGCAGGGCTGCTTTTCTGGACTTTGGGACACTGGGCCATATGCTTGTGTCTTCCGGCTCCACCCCTTCATCTGGCTATACTATGTGGTGTTACAACCTTTGACTGTTCAGAAACATTCTATTTCCTCAAGTATCAGTACTTAATGTTTTGTTCCACACATAAAACCCTGTGAGTGGAAGACTGCTGGCCCCCTTGTCAGAGGTAATTTCTCAAGGCTCTGCCTGGGATTTAACGGAAGCCATATGGTTAAGTCTGTCAACCCTCTCAGAAAGCAATCCCCCTGAAGGGCCCTCGTAAATGTTCTTGGGGCTGTGAAAGATCTAGCAATTTTTAAACAATAAAACTATGCTCATAGCCGTGATATTCAGCAAAACACAAAGCAGGAAATAATGAATTCTGGTCTGAATTACTCAAAGGGAGATTCGAGTTGTCCTAGCTGAGGGCTGGAGCTGCAGCACAACAGCAGGAAGGAATGGACCAGGATGTCCCCAACTTTAGCCAATGGCAGACAGTGACAGCCATAGCTAGGCTCAGTTTGGTTGAGGCATTTAAGGAAACTCTTAATAATGATATCAAACACAGGATTTGCACGCACGTTTTTAACTGTAAGGTGTCGTAATTTTATTTCGTATCATCTTGATTTTTAAACTCCCTGTCTGTGAATGCAACACTTCTCAACCTCTCCTTATCCCGTTTCCCCAAGGAATAGTGTTAGGAACCCCTGCCTCTGAGTGTCCCCATCTGATGGCACTCCGAGTGACAATGGCAATCCATACAGCAGAGCCTCCTTGTTCTCCTCCTTGGAGAAAGCAGCCGTGTTTTCTCACCTAAGCTGTACTTTAGATTTTTATTTTAATGGTTTATTTTGTCGGTTTTCTTCCATATGCCGGAGGGGTCATCACTGGACATTGTACATGACATAGCATTAGGAATCACTGGGAAGCACACAGGCAGGGTGTGAAGGTGTAGAACCCACACCAACAGTGGCGTCTTGTATAAAACGAGCTTGTTTCCCAACACGTTGTACTGTTTATTACTGGGAAGTAGGATTGCCTAGCTTCAGCTCCATGCAAGTAGAGTTTATGACCCAATACCCACTCATAACCCATGATGTAGACCTTTGAACCCCATGGACTAGAATTTGAGTGAAATCAGGGAGGGATTTACCACCTAAACAGCTTCATGTATGTACTCTGTTGAAACTTATTGTCAGATTCCCTAGTACAGCTGGCTAATTAATGCAACCAAAATGTCTCACATATGTATATCCTAATGCTGAATGCATAAAAATCTCATTATAAGCGATTACTGTGAAGCCTCCCTCAAATATGAGCATGCACTTACCCAACATACAGAGAATTGAAAAGCAAGAAGAAAATCCAGAGAATAGGTCAATAGGTCAACAGTGCCTCCCACAACCGTCAGAGCCCTCGACTGTAGATCATTGTAGAAGAACTCCATGTCCTTATTATTATCAGTGTCAGCCTCCTGAAAGACTGAGCATGTGTCACCTAGCACCTCACGGAGGGAAACAGACTTCTCTAAGAATGCTTGACTCTCTTAGGATCACCCTCTAGCTTCTCCACTAACCACGGGCTCCTCGAGAAATGCTCCATGTTAAGAGAGACACTGAGAGGAGCGTGGGATTTACATTACCATTACCTGCTCACGTACCATCTTTCCCAGGCTTTGCTGACTTGATCCTGAATTAATGAGCGTGTTATATGATATCTAATAAAAATGACTGGGGTAGAGATGTTGCTTGGAATGTGCCACATACTTGGTCCAAGGCTAAATCGATTTCGTCTCTAGTTAACACATGCTTGTTTTCTGTCTCTCTTGTCTCTCCACAACCCATAGCTCATTTTTTTTTAACCCCATCTGGGAAACTTATCTCTTAAAACACCCCCATCAATCAGCCAAAGACACTCTTCCTGACAGGGTATCTGCCAGTTTTCCTGAGCACAAGCAGTCACTGGTTTGGAGATACCTCCCACATTCGCCAGAGCTGTGTGTTTTTCTAGCCTGCCTAACCACCCAAGTGCAATTTGGGATATTTATACCTCCCTCCAGTTTCTATTGAGGTAATAGCACTACTTTTGCAGAATTGAGCGAAGGCCATAGCAGGCTCGCCATGGAATAGAATAGAAGCTGAATCTGCCGCTCGTCCACATACTTAATATTTCCTCGGGTTTTTATATTCCCACTCTGCTTTGTCTCAGTGTCTGCCTCCCTCACCCCAAGTATGAAAATTAGATGCCTACAAGGACATGTACCCTCTGTCTTGGAAGGCTTCACTGATTTTGCTTTACTTCATTTTGGCATCACTTCCATTTTGCTTTACAGTTTGAAAAGGGGGTGGGAGGAGGAAGGGAGAGAGAGGGAAGGGGAGAGAGAGAGAGAGACAAGGAGAAGATACAGGCAGTCCTGTCTCCTACAAAGTTCCAGTTGTGAACACACCCGCTGGCCACAGCACAAGAGTGTTGTGCGTGGGCATAGGTGGGTCCCAGTTTCTCTAGCTGGATGCAGCTTCAGCACTGAGCCTGAATGAAGACTTTCATTGCTGTGTGCTGTTTTTGTTGGCCAATGGCCATGACAAACATTTGCAGGTGGCTTGGCCAGATTTTGACACTTAAATATTTGAGGTTGTGATAAAAATCAGAATATTACTACAATATGGTTCTGTATGCTCGTGCATGTGCATGTGCATCATGCATACATGCGCGCGCACACATACGATGGAAATATTAAAAAGCTATCTGCAATTTCAAACGCTCATTTGCAGACATCTCCCGAGGGAACTTGTATTTTAAAATGAGCACTTGTTTCCTCTTTGCTGAGGGAAATAAAAGAGCCAACCACCCCCAAATGTTACCGCCTGGGGTTCCTGGAGAAGGGCAGGGCTGGGTCTTGCTGAGCCCCAAGATATCTGGGCAGGGCTTTGGATGGATCACATGGAGAAGACGCCCAGAAGTGACAGGATGTGGGGGTTTTGAATCAACATAGTAAGCACGACAGGGAAGGATCTGGAGAAAAGAAATAGCCTCCCTCAAGCTGAGCAACAAGACAAAGTCCTAAAAGTAACAATTATCTCCTAGAACACATCAGGAGATACACACACCGCCCCCAAGAAGCAGAAAGAATGGCCGAGGGACACAGCCTACAAATATCACCCCAAATGTACAGTCTGGGGCCAGCTGGGTAAATTATTGACAGATTCAACACCCATCTTAAAATTTAGAGCTAGCCTTAAAAGGATTGCTTCATAAAACCCAGTGCTGCGTTAACAATGGAGAACACTAAAGGCCTCAGAGAGGGTTGTGGGCAAGGGGACAAGGGGCAGGTGAGGGCTGCAGGGGGGAAGGAATGCTGTAAAACTGCTAGTAAACTCTAGCACATTTTATGCTTTTCCCCCCTTGAAAGAAAAATAAAATAATTATAATTAGCCGGTCCAGCTATGAATTGTCTGCCTGCAGCCAAGACCCAAGGTGAAAAGGAGTCTCTCGAGATGCAGACACCATCTTTAATGAAGCCACGTTACCCTCCAAGGACATTGTGGTTTAGAGATAGTGGTAATACTTGCTTTCCAAGTTGCTTGAGAAGTAACCATTAACAAGGAGAGGTACTTGCCTAGAAAGATGCCCACTTTTTAAAGCAAATGCAAGAACCTGGACATCTACACTCACTGTCTGTGCTTTCGGTGAGCCACCAAACAGGCCCCTGACAAAGAGAAGACAAACACAACCTACAGCTCTTGTGTCATTAGGTGTCCCTCCGAGACATCTATTCAAGAAGTCTGAGACACAGCTTCCTATTCTAGAGCACTCAAGGAGTGAGCCAAGGCTTTGTCCTATGCCCACTGTACTTATCAGGGAAAAGAAAAAAGGAAGCATCGAAATTTTTTTTTTTTTTTGTCATCACTGCTAGTAGCTGCCTGAGGATTCAGACTGCTTCGGATGCGTGTACAGACCACAGCAAGTTCCCCTTCTGGTTTCAGGAGCAGCCAATTGTCAGTGCCCATCAGTGTACGCTTAAACAGTCAGTGCCTTTCTTTAGAGGTTGTAAAGAATAAACTCCATCCTCATTCTGGAGATAAGGAAGTGGGGAGGTTAGGGAGTCTGCATTTCTAAGAAGCTGTTGAGTAATGCCTGCATTGCTGTGGGTCAGACCGCACTCCGCAGCAAGGGGCTGGACCAGGCATATGATGTAAAGAATCGAGAACAATTTCCAGCGCATGATATGGATGCCAAGGTACTTCTACCAGTTTCCCTCAAGGTCTCAGTATTGCCTCAGTATTGTTCCATAAATGAGAGGGAAGGACCCTGCTTATGCTGTTTTGCCTGTTCCATAAATAAATATGGGCCAATGGAGAGGTCAGGAAGGGCTGATGTGAAAGAAATGACAAGAAAGAGAGATAGGGAAGAAAGACCAAAAAGAAAGGCAGTTGTGGAATATACAGGTGGCCCAGCTAAGCAGCTACAAAACTCCTAGGAAGGAGTTTGTGGAGGGGGTCACACTGCAAGGAGGAGCCTGGGATAGCAGAACTTCTCTTTGTTGTCACCAAATATTTGTCCTGAGCAGTCTTCTGCGCTCTGCATAACACCACTGTTTTTGTCTGTCATTCACAAATCTTATTTGAAGAAATAAGCCCACATAATGAATAGCTTTTCCCCTTGACATCTATGATCAAAATAACTCCAAGCAAATGGAGACGCCTTCTTTCATCCAAAGCATCACTCTGGCCTCTTGGCAGCATCATGTCAGAAAGTAAAAGCGACAAATCCAAGTACCAGAACCAGGGAGATTATACAGAAGGTTGCTTGAGCTCTCCCCAAGACAAAGATGAAGTCTTCTTACCCGATCTGGCGGTTGGTGGAAGGAGCCTGTGTGATGACCGAGCTGGACTGGGGTGAAGGCATGGCTTGCTGAATCACAACACTGGTGTCGTGGTTGGGCATCCTTGTGCTGCCTAGCTGGTGAGCTCCAGGCCCCGTCATGGTCCCACCAACTGTATTATGCATGGAGATATTCTGCCGAAAGAATACAGAGGAGAAAGGTCAGAAGGAACCAACGTTTCATCTATTCCCCTCCACAGGCCAAAGCTGGAAATCTGATCATGTTGCCTAAACAGAGTTAAGCTTCTAGCAAGGAATGGGTTCATCGGTCTTGTTATACCTGAACAGTTAAGAGACGGTGCAAAACGATTACTTACCCAAAGAGTAAAACATACCTGAAAATGCCTTGACATTTGCTGAGCATACTGCCCCCAGCCATCCTGAGGGGAGGTTCATGTGGTGGGAGGCAAGAAGGGTCAGTGTAGACCTCATCTAACTGGGTGATGCACACTGCACCAGAAAATGGTGGTACAGGATGCAATGATCTTACGGATTTCATCCTGGGTCCTGGGTCCTGTGTCCTGTGTCCTGTGTCCACATCATACCAGGTTGATGTCCTTGCTCTCGGTACTACAACCACATACTTGCTTTTCCAAGAATCTTACACTTTTCTGGATTATAATCATGGTGCTGAACAACCTGTAAAATGTGTAGGTTCTAATGTAGGTTCTAAAATGTGATGGTTCTAATAGATCAACTGGGGGCTCTGAGAGTCCCAGTGTCAAGAATAATGCTTGCAACATACATCTGTATCTTCACAAAATCACCCTCTGACAACCACAAGGAATACTGGAATATAGACCAGGGATCTTGACCTCTATCTTGTGGAATGCTGGTACATGATGCAGAGTAGCCCTTCAACAAATGCCAGATGGACTAAAGAAACAATATCTGAGCCACACAACGGGCTACTGTTGTACATGGATTTCTGATGATTCTGACAGAAGCTATGATGTTTGAAATAAGCTAAAATAAAAATGTGTTAAATAATTATATTTGATAGAAAAGCAAGCCAGTGGAACAACAAGGTGGAAGGCACACCAAGACCGAAGAGGACAGATCAAGGCATGAGGGCTGAAATGTGACCAGGTTGGAACCTGGCAAAGGAAGAGAAAGTGCATGGCAATCAAGGCAACAGGCAAGAGTCTGCAGCAGACTCCTGTGCAGGAAGGCACCGTGTTGGTCAGCCTAGAAAGGCAGGGGACTTCCAGAGGTCAATTGGACAGTAGGTTGAAGATGCGGGGAAAGAAATGGAGTGTCACTTGCAATTCACTTGAGGAAATAAAAGCATATATCTGTCCACACTTCGGTGTTAGCAAGGGGGAGAAAAAAATGAAAGGAGATCATGAAGTGGCCCTTTGAATTTCTTCTGCAAAGAGCAGGATTTCCTGCACTATGTGTTAAATGATGGTGATAACGTGTAAGATGCTGGGATGGCTGCACCCATCACGTTGCACCTTTCCTGGGTTTCTAGTTTCCGAGCCCTGACCACACAATTTGTAAGGAGTCCAGATGGAAAATGGGCACCTGGCTTAGACTGAGAGTTGACAATGTCATCACGGGGTCCCAAAGGCTCAAATATATATATGACCCGAAAGCTCCTCTTGCACACTGGAAGGTTTTCCTGGCATGAGGAACTCTGTGGTTAGGCAAATGGAGAAGGAGGGAGACGGTGTGGAGAGACTGGGTTTGGCTGCATTTTCCTTTACAGCATCTAAAGCTTCAAACATCACCAAAATAATGACAAAAATAAACATCATATGTCATTCCTCTCAAAAGTGACTTTAGCATCCTTACACACCCAGGTCCAGACCACTGTGCAGGTTACCTTCTGTAGTGCTCATCCCTCTAAGATACTCACTTTCCATATCTCTTATAATCATCTGTATTTCAACACTATGTCCAAAGCCTGGAAGAATTCTGACTCTTCTTTGAAATTCTTGTTATTGTGCTGTTTCCATTGTCTATCACTAAAGTTGTACAATTTGATGTTTAGAATTGCATCTTTATAAGCATAGAAGAGAATATAAAACGCATGACGTCTCCTTATTTCCCAGGACACTTCTTTTCTGTCATCCCCAGAGGCAGTTTCAAATCTGACCAGTTTAGCCCAAGCATCACTCCTCTTTCTATATTTCCATGCCTTGTTCCACCAGCCCATACCTAACCACTGTCCTCTCCTTTCCTGTCATGCAGAGGTAGGTTCTCAATCTGCCAGTCACGACCCTTTTGGGGCTGCCTATCAGATATCCTGCATATCACATATCCACATCACAGTTCACAATTACAACTGCCACAATAACAGTGGCACAATTACAGCCATGCAGTAGCAAATATAATGTTAGGGTTGAAGCTCATGGCAACGTGAAGAACTGCATTAGGAAGGTTGAGAGCCTCTGCGGTAGTGGGAGACCTTCTTCGCTCTTGCTTGGCTCTTCTCTCTCCTCCCTCCCATACACTACACCAAATGTATAGCCCACCACCCTGCACACAGTGCCCAGTATGCATCCCCACCCTCGCTCAGTCACTGCATGGCTTCTTTGCTTTGAATGATGCCAACAGTACCATTTGTAACATCTCTGAGGGCTGTGGGACCCTCCCTACCAAATAGTTAATCTATGCTCTTCTTTGCTCAGGTTCTTAGTACCTCCTCCCACCTTTCTGGAATTCTCCTTCCTGTACTCTGATCTTACTCCATGTTGGATTCTGTAATATGATTTTGTTTTGTTTTGTTTTGACACCGACACTCCTACGTTCTGACTTCACCCTTCACCTCTCAGACTGTCCATCCTATGGGAAATTTCCATACCTCTCTAGTGATTAGAACCATTTCCTATATAGGAGTTTTCATGAGATCACAGCTGCTCTTGATTGTATGAATATTATCTATTGCTTCCCTCTTCTGCAATCACACTGAGTAGAAACTAAATCTTGTTTGGCTCTCCACTGGGACTCCATCACCACATCCCAGGTGGTGTTTGGTGAACGCAGAGGGGGTCAGTGCCGCACAAGACAATATTCCTAGGCTATTCAGACTGTGGAGCCTTCTGTCTTTATTCCCTGGCCTTTGAGAGTGCTAACATCTCACCTGCTCACCTAGAAATCAGAGAGCATGTTGAAGGCAATAGAGTTTTAGATGTTAAGGAACATGTTCTCAAGTACAGGCTGAAGAACCAAAGAAGGTCAGAACTAAGACAGAAGAATGGAAAGGAAAGCCTTTAGAAGTGCCCAAAAAACCCAAGTATGCTCAGGGGTTAGCTTCTGGTCTTTGTTACAAATGACCAACAACCTTCTTTATGTCTGCTATGCAAACCAGGCTCGGGAAGCACCACAAGAAACTTGATTCCTCTTTTTTATTTGAAAGCATAGCATGTTAAATTCCAGAATAAAGTTTCAGCCCAAGATGTCAAAGCTTAAGAACCTTTTCTGAGAATTATTAAAGAGAAAATAATTATTATCTAGGAATAAGGCCCTCTTATTACATCTCCCCCAATAATTTTGGAAGAGCTCTGTTTCTCTCTGAGGTCCTACAAAATGACTTCTGAATTATATTTTCATGCTTTCATAATTCTCCTCTCTCTCTCTCTCTCTCTCTCTCTCTCTCTCTCTCACACACACACACACACACACACACACACACACACACACACACACATACACACTGCATGCTGACTTCCCTTGAACCTAGACAGTGATTTTAAAACACTTTGGAAAAAGAAGTAATCTGGAACAGTATCCTCATGTCACACACGGAGGTGACTGTTTTCTTACAGCATTACGTAGGAATTCAAACATGATATTATTTTCTGTGTTCACATTGTCCCAATTATGTATTCTAAATCTGCCATATTGATAAAAGAATAGCATTTTACATCCAGGTAAATTTAACGTCCAATTTCAAGAACACAAGGAGTGAGTTAGCCTGCTGATTTATCTTTGATAGTGCTGGTGGGTAGATTTGAAGCTAGTGAAACAATGTCACCAAACAGACAGCACCAGGTGGATGGCAGTTCACAGACAAAGATCAGAAGTGTGTGCCTTGAATGAAGTTCTTCGGCCTTTGGCCTTTCTTGTTCAACAACTTTATCAACAGTTTGGATGAAGATATAAAAATCATGCTTGTCAAATCTGCAGTTGACACAAAGTTGGGAGACACAGCTAATGTTCTGGAATGCAGAATCTCATTTTCCTTGAGCCAACGGTGTGATCTGGCTTCCAAAAATGCTAACATAAATCTAGGTTGTTTTAGAATGAAACATCCTGATCAGGGGAAGTAATTATTCCACTGTAAGGTAGACACACATTTGGCCACCACATTTTAAGGGAGAAATTGACAAATAGGAGAGAAAGAGAGTAACGAATGCATTCAAAATGCATTGCATGGAGAATGGCCCAGGAACCAGGGAATATTTAGTCTGAAGAGGGGAAGACCTAGAGGGCCTTGCTAAATACCTTCAAATATTTGCAGGATTAGACAGAGTCTGCATAGCTCCAGAGGGTATAAGTGCAGAACATGCAATCAATATGCTAAGAAGTCAATAATAACTACAACTTTGTGTCTATGTCAAAGCAGACACTATGGTAGATGTTTTATAAAGTTCATCTGTGGTTGTTATGGAGATCCTCCAAGGTGGGCATTGTTGCCTATATCTTAAGAAAGAAAACAAAAGTTGCCTCACCTATGATACCACTGATCTCTGGCCACCATCAGTCAATACTTAAAAATATATAAATTTGACCTGATGTCAGAATAGTTTTATTAGTATGTAGAAATATCCAAAGACAAAATAAAATATTGCATAAAATACCCAGCTCCCTGGGTCAATGAATGGCCATCATATGTGGTCAGAGATATCCATAACAGGATTCTTGCAACAGGAAGGAGATAGTGCAAGGTGACTTCCAATATCTTCCAAGGCAAAGGCATGGGTTATACATGGGCTCACATGTTTTAGATGATTAGGTACATATTGTACTTTTGAAATTGTCCTGGTTTGAGAGTTAGTAGATCTCTCCTATGCTAATCTCCCCCCTCCCCATTATTGTCATGTAACCTAGATAAATCACTCAGTAATCCCTTGCTTAATAGCCTCAACATTATACAGGGATAGAGGAGCCCAGAATCACATAGTCTATCAATTCTCCAGCTCTGGCACCCCGCAAGTCTCTTCTGCTACATCTTATGAGTCACTAACTATGCAAAACAGATATTTGGGACTGTGATTCATTGTCTTACAAACTGATGGTTCATGGAAATGAACCTTTCAAAAGTTACAAAATTCTGCCAGATAGAAAGGATCTAGAAAGGTGCTGCCTCTTAGCCATCAAAAATGGAAGCTCCGTAGACTATAAACAGTCTTTACTGAACTTCCCCCTCTATGACTAACATTTCTCAACCTTCCCTTGACATCTTCCTCTGTTCTTGCCCTGAAATGCATTACTTTCAATTCATTGCTGTTCTGAGGCATGCAGCGTATGAATGGGATGAGAACCTGGGGAGTAATGAGTCTTGATTGCAAGCTCAGGGAGCCTGAGGTAGAGTGGTAATTGTTGTTCTGCATGCATGGGCTTGGAGCACAATACGCAAAAAAAAAAAAAAAGAAAAAAAAAAAAAAAACAGCTTAGTGTATAAGAATGTACATCCGTGTTCTTAAAAAAAAAAAAACTATAATTTCAGGGTGTAGGAATGAAGGATGAAGGGAAGTGGACCACAAATGAAAGTAAAGGTTAGCATGCACAGTCTAACCAAGGAAGATTCCCACAAGATTCCAGAATGCTATCTTCAAATCTACATTCTATCCAACTGCCCAGGTGAGGAGACTTTACAAGTTTCTTCATAAAGATCCAGGGTCATCCTGATGCGCATTTACAAGCCAAGTTGTGCAATCTTGGAGTTGTCTGCATTTTAATGATGCCCGGGGAAGTGTGAAGACTTCCAGAACTTCCCAGAGCTAAATATCCAATGAAGTGCATCCAGAAGATGACTATGACGTTCACAGAATAACAATAGTTCTATGCTCTAGATGGTACCTCTCAGAGGTGTAGTGGGTCATGAGTTTTTCTTTGGTGCTATCAGTGGCTATGCCGGTATTTGGTGGCAGTCTTGCTAAAAGGGTAGGCTGTTCTGCAGATGAGGGTATAGAAGAATTAGAAAAATCACAAAGTGGGAAAGGCACCAGGGTCCATCCATATAGGCTCATTCTCTCTCTCTCTCTCTCTCTCTCTCTCTCTCTCTCTCTCTCTCCTTCCCCCCTCCCTTAGTGGAGTCAGATGGAGCAGGATGCATAGTACAGGCTAAGAAAGCTCACCAGGTAACTTCTGCAGGACAGAGAAGGAGAGGAAAGTATGGGATTCTATATAAACCCTCAGCCTTGATAGGCAAGTTTAAGTTTTACTTTCTGAAAGTTTGCTAGAGAAGAATTCTAAGAGGATGAGGTGCAGGAGGTGCGGACATGAGCGTGGGATCAGCTAGACATCAAGTCAAGACCACACCAGCTCTGTATCATTTGGGCATGCCATTTTAGTTCTCAGAAACCAACCATCCTCAATCTACAACAGAGATAGCCATGTAATGACAGGCTTGCTGCCATATGTGAGACATAGCTATGCCAGCTCAGTGAGTGACAGCAAAGTATGTCACTTTCCTTGTAGTAAAGTAACATGAAACTCAGAGTGGGAGAAGCAGCTTCTCATGGCTCTTCCCATGACTAATAAGAATAGAAATCACTTCAATAATGGCCCAACACTTATGCAGCAATATCATATGTCAGAAAATCCACACAAAGCTGACTGCCAGCTGAGAGGTAGATAAAGTGAGCAGCCCCATTTCATAGATGAGGAAACTGAGGCACAGAGAGACTGAGTACAATGGCCTAGATCCAGGTGTTCAAAGCTGTAAACAAGTTCACGAGCAGGAAGCTGTGCTATCACAATTGTTGTGTAGTGAGAATATGTCCTTTTGGAAAAGGACATGGCATAGCTTCAAGCCTGTCTGGGCTCCTTGAGTGAACAGCACAAAGAGTGGTCAAGTAATGCTGGTTTGTGTCTTGAGAATCACAGCCCTTGTGTCATACCATTCATCCAGATCCATGCTTTCACCAACTTCTGACCTGCAAATGCTTGGGGTGACACCATTTATTCATTTCAAAGACCAGTGTCCTTGTCTGAGGAATGTGCTTGCAAAAGTGTCTCCTCTCTGACTTGGGGTAAACAGCTTGATCATGGCTGATATAACCCTCAGTGGCCTTAGCTCCTTGAACAAAACTAAAAGTAGACAGTCCCCTCAGGGGCCTTTCCGGTCTGGAGTCTGTATGATTCACAACAGCACACCCACCTAAATGGTCACACTCTCTTCCAATACCCAGACTTCTGTCATTTGCCCTAATACTGGGGTGGAGCACCTGAGCCCTTCCTGGGTGCAGTTTATAGCTACTCATTTAATACCGTAGTAAAATACCCCAGACAATAAACATCTTCTCAGGTGCCACCCTTAACTGTGAGAAAGTTTCCAGGTGTCTCTCGAAGGTTCTGCCCCTTCCTGTACAGATTCACCCACCCAGAACTGTCCATGCGTCTACTCTCACCTCCTCTTCATTACCCCTACTGTTTCCACTTAATATGTTCATATAGTGTTGGGTCTTGGATATAGTCTGTGTGCCTCCAAGGCTTTATTTGCTAGAATTTCATTCTCTTTGTGGGGAAAGAGAAGGCAGAATTTAATGCCGCTGTGATATTTAAAGGTGAGCCTTTCACAAGGTGATTCACAAGGTGATTCTAAAAGGTATACAGGATGGGATCTCATGGTTGAATCCTAGAATCCTAGAAGAAGGAAAGAGATCAGAGGTTCTAGTGCATGTATATCTGTCTCTGGCCCTGAGATCATTCTCATCATCCCCTCAACAAGATACATCCTTGAACACAGACACCCAGGACCTTTCCCCTTAAGATACCACTTACCCATCCTGTGGTATTGTATTATGTTACTAGCAAGAAAAACTGACATAATTCCCATGGGGTAAGAGAAAAATGTCTCTACTGTACCCACACTCTAGAATTAGAATTGAGCCAGTGTCAGCGGATGCTATTCCTAGAGCCATGGGGGCATTAGAAAAACCAGAATCAGGCCATCAAAAATGATCAGATGCACTAATCACTGATAGGATTCCTCAGTGATCAAAACCTTCCAGACAGCTTCCAGACAGTGTTCATTCCGCTGTGGCATGGAGGGACTCCTGTAGGCCACCTGCTGCTGTCTATATATGCCACCAAGCAAGTCACAAGATGGCCTCCACCAACCTTTGCAATGTTATCCAGCAAATCATCCTTACCCCATCTCTTCCCCCTGTACCATTCACGTACACATAGAGTCAGCCCCAGTTCACCTTTGCACGGATTCTCTGGATTCCTCAAGATCCAGCCTGTATTACCTTCTCTGTGGAGCCTTAGACCCCTTTCTTCTTGTCTGCCTCAGTTCTCCTCCCTCTGTTCTCTTGCTATGCTTCTTCAAGACAGAGCTGCATTCTTCTAGGAAAAGCCAGTGCCTGTGGTCATAGTGTGTGCTCAGTAGACATGCCCTATACACAGTTATTCAGTAAGCAAGTGCTGTATGCTCTTAGGTACAGACGGAGTATTGGTGTGCTTCAAATTTCTCACTTGGGAAACAAGAACAGCCTTACCCTATAAAGCCCAGCACTTAATGTCATGCTGGCTACATTCAGTATCCATATAGCCCTCACTGTAGTAAACACTGTGCTTATCATCACAATTATCAGTAACAGTGGCTCTGCAGCATCCTTTACCTCCTCCAGTGCTCTCCACTCACCCCGTACACCTTCTATCAAGCTCTTGGAACACATTGGCCGTTATTTTTTTTTTTTTAAAGCCATCTTATTTTCTCCTATTTGAATACTTTGGTGATGAGGGCAGGGTCTGACCTAACATGCTTGCTGAGTAAATCTACATAAAGTGTAGTTAGCACTTTGGAAATTAAAAAGAAAAAAAACAGGCCCTCTCGATGCTGACAGTGGCTCATGAGGTGGCAGGAGTGCTGAGAAGGAGAAGGTGACACAAGTTGGCCTGAGGAATAGTTAACATAGGCACACACACAACAGAAACAGAGATGCATCATCAATGGCTGACTGTCTGCCTTTTGATAGACAGTGGGCTGGTCCACAGGCCTGGTCCCAAGCCACCATGAAGCACATGATCTCACTTAACAAATTGAGTTTCGTTTTTATGGTACCAACACCCACCATGCTGTTTTTTTAAACCACTAGTTCTGAAGGGCTTTATCTCCTCGTCTGATCCTCCAGCTTCATGCTGCCATTCCAACTTTCTCTTCAGGTCCCCCTAGGTCTTTGGATACCCAACTATTGATGAGCTGACATGACCTTGCCCATTCTTAATGCCCCTCCCAGTTCCAAGGCCTACAGCTCCAAAAGACATCCATTAAAAGCCCCTGGTTAGCCTCATCCACTATTTCGAAGCTCACATCTTCAGACTCAAACCTTCCACTTAGCTTGGTCACCACATCCTACATATGAAGGCTATCACCTCCACACCATGGCCTGCACAAGCTCGGAGCCTCTCTCGACCTAATTACATCCTGTTTGAAAACTGATCAACAGCATTTTCTCATGTGGACAAGGAGGACAGTCACACTTGATTTCCTCGGAACATAAGGGGAAGAGCTAGTGCTGTTTGGGAGATAGCGTTACTTCATCCGTTTTCCGAACACAGAGAGCATCTGGACTCCACCTTTCTGCCCTCTTTCTTCTGACGCCCCTTATTCTCAGAATGACTCCCCTCTTCTCTCTCTTTTTAGATTTATCTTGGATGCCATTTTTCTAATGCCTCTCCTAGTGTAAAGGTACCTCTGTCCTTCCCTTTAAAGCAAAATTTACATGATGCGTCTGGTACAGAAACTCCCGGGAAGATCAGAGAAATGTTCCTCTGACTTGCTTCTCTTGTGGCCCCCTATTTCCAAACTGACCTAGAACAAGATATCTGTTGGTTGAATTTAAAAAATAGTTCTAATTTCTGAGACAATGCTAAAGAAGCACAGTGTCCTACATTGTCACCTCAAGGCTGAGATCCTAACAGAAAGAGAAGACAAGTCCTGGTTTCCCTGGCCTTCCCATGCATGTAGAGCCAACATGGTGTTCAGCAGTCTCCTCCAAGGGTCCTATGTCATGAGCTTCAACCAGAGCCACCAACTGAACACAGAGAAAGCCTAAGGCAAGGACCATAATCAAGTGAGGATCTGGAGTCCTGGAGAAGGTATGGGGAAGGCAAACAGGTGGCAGCATTGACTTTAGCATGTTCTCACACGGCCATGGATAAGGAAAACATGTGGGTCACGTCCCACAAGAGGAATTAAGCAAACAGGAAAATGTACAGCAGTGGTCAAGAGCCTGGTGGTGCAAATATAAGAGGCAAATGGCTAGTTCTGAAATGACTAAATCTCCCTTCCTTCCTAACCAGAACTTTGTCAGCTTACTGAAAAAAGAAGAGTACATATCAAACTACCACGGGGATGCCAAAAGACATGTCTCTGCAGTTTGTCAAATGGCAGAGACATAACCATCACACTCTCTTGGAAGCCACACAGGACATATGACCTGAGAGGACAGGTGCCATTGCTTCCTCTTGCCCCAGCCCTGTTCTTCCTCAGCTCTTGATCTTTCCTGGGCTAAAGAGCTGGAAGGGAGGGCTGTCTAGTACAAAGAAATTGCTGAAAAACTACCTTGCCTAGACCTTTGGTTGAGCATTTACCTTCTTGAGCATATGGCAACAGATAACCTTACCATAAACTAGACATGCTTGCCTTTGTGGCAATGAAATGTGCCGCAAGGCTTCCTCCTCTGAGACAATGGAGAATGAGTGGCTGGTACTTCATCTTGGGCTGGTAGAACCCGTCAAGTGGCTCTCTGTGAATAGCGTTGCTTTGTAAATTGTTCAGTGCTGGGGAACGTAGCTGCTAAGATGATGCTCTAATGTCCCAGCTGGACTCAGCAGCCTCTTGGTGTTTTGGAAATCACCAGCTTTCCTGGAGCACAGGTACCTCCCAGTTGCCATGCTAGCTGACTTGTTCCATCTTGGAAGCCAAACAAACCCAAACGGAGCAACGTAAGAGAGAAGTCAGTGAGATGTTGGGTTTGCCATGTTTGGTGAAGGGCTAACGATAAAATGAGGTAACATCTTTCTCTTGAGCATGGCAAGCCAAATAGTGTTTGCCGTATAGCATAGGAGAAACTAGTCACAACTGGGTATAATAGTACCTAGGGCAGCTTTTGGACATCATGCCTGAATATTAAGACCAGGTTTTAAACATTCCTGTCAGTAGTATCTTGGATTTTCTAGATCCTCAGAGAAGTGGAAGAGAGCTAGTGAGGTAGCTTCCATTTGCACAGAGTGGCTAAGATGTCCCAAAGTGTGCATTATGTCACCTATGACTGCTGTAATTCAATTTTGTCCTGACATCCTTGAGACCAGACACTGTCTCAGTGGACTGGTGACCTCTTAGATACCTGCACTGTTCCCCAATCCTCTTTCAGGCACTTGCTGCAGCATCTTTAGATGCTCCTGAGCTTCTTAGAAAATTACAATTCTGTTTTCTTGATCCATGGTCCCTGGTCTGTCCACTCATAACATCCCCATGCACACCTTCCAAGCGACACCCCACACTCTTTCTGATTCCTGTCCTGAAAACAAGGAATTACAGAGAGAAAACTACTTAAAAACCACCACCTGGCTCTGTTTTCCCCCACTGATATGTCTATGAGTTTTCTCCCTCAAATCTCATGTTTTAAAACATACTTTAAAGGATGGATTCATTTCTCTATGGAATATTCTGTCTTCCGTTGCTATCGCACTCCTTTACCATAAAAGCTAACTTTCCTCCATCACACCATTGATCCAGTGTACTGTGAGCCTTTCAGGAGCAGAGCAGAGTGGAAACCGGCTTGAATATACAGTCACAAAACACCCAACACATTTACATGTTTAGGAAATGCACATTACTCTTATTTTACAAGCAAGGTATTTGTAATATACTGTTTCACTAGAGAAAATCAATATAAGAAAAATGAATAAGCAGGGCAGTGGTAGCACACACCTTTAATCCCAGCACTCGGGAGGCAGAGGCAGGCGGATTTCTGAGTTCGAGACCAGCCTGGTCTACAGAGTGAGTTCCAGGACAGCCAGGGCTACACAGAGAAACCCTGTCTCGAAAAATAAAAAAAATAAAAATAAAAATAAATAAATGAAAAGAAAGAAAGAAAAATGAATAACATACATGTATCACACAATGAGACATGCATTGGGATAAATATTTGTACCTTATGGATTAAAGGTATCCAAATGATCAAGAAACCTTGGTTTGAGAGGAGGACACACATGGCTTTCTGCTCCATCCCACCTGTCTTAACTGGAAAACTTAAGATATCTAACTTTATTGCCTAGCATCTAAGGTCACATAGTAACAAAATAAACTCACTTCATCTAGTCATGATTCAGAACTCATGATAGGACAGAGAGAAACAATAGAAGGCAGAGGTAAGATGTGCCCTGGTCCTGGGGTGTGCTCAAGTTAACCTAGCCCCACCCCACTGAGATGAGCCCAGACAAGCATCACTCCTCTGAACCTGGGAACACACCCTCCAAACAAAGTCTTGCTCTGAGGCCACAGCTTCCTATTTGTCGACATTCCTGCTGGCAAGACAATTGGGCTTGGCATAAGAAGGACTTTATATGTGAGAATCACAGAAGGAAGAATTTGGCACCTGGTGTTTATGTACCATAAAGCCATCACCAGACTGAGCACAACTCTCTTTTCAGCCAAAATTCCTGGGCAGGAGGAGAGGAGGCGGTTCGGAACTGCAATTTTTGACCTAGACAACCAGGATATATGGGTTGACTTGCTAAGCAACATGCTAATGCCATGAGAGAGCTGTACTTAGGTGTCAGCCCCCAGCAGAGTCCCACTCCTGTAGTGTGACACCTGGTCTATAGACCTTCAGTAGTGGAACACTAGAGCTTCTTCTGGGTTCCTTTCCATTTCAGTGTGCCCTGCTGACAGCTTCAGGATGTGGCAGGCTTACTACAGGCTATTGGATAAACTTTTTAAAAAAGATGTTTCCAAACTAAAATAGACATGCTAAGAAACTTGGAGACCCCGGTAACAGCCATGACTATATTGTTGGACCTTTTAGTGAATTGTCAGAGCAAACAACTCATGTTATTCCAGTAAAGTGAGGTTTCTGTTGTCTGGGGTGTGTGTGTGTGTGTGTTTGCTTACTTTACTGATGAATGTGATGTGTTTTTGTGTGTGTTTTGTTGCTTTATAGTTGAATGTGAGTGTGTGTGTGTGTGTGTGTGTGTGTCCCATGCTTAATATTTGTCATCCGGTTACTGTACAAAAGACAAATTGTAAGCCTTTCTGCAAAGAAATAGGTTTCCCAGATGTATTTGACAGCTATACAGTTTACTAGTCACCTTATGAAATAGTTTTCAATCCTTTACCGATGAATTTGAAATTTTGAATTGGTTTGAAGAAAATCCAAAAGAATTTGAGTGCTGGAATGCATTTTCAAGATTATATCTTCTGGGATAACATATGCTCCAGGCAAGAAAGAGATAAACCCAAAGCTCTTGAGTTTCCTGAATGATCTTTCCTGCTGAAGGAGTTTTGCCTAAGAAGCTGCTCTGTGCCTGGGGCTGATGGCTCTGGATAGCTACGTTTCTATCAACTCCATCTTCGTTTCCAC
The DNA here is from genome assembly GCA_019843965.1 of Rhynchomys soricoides. Classification (NCBI taxonomy): domain Eukaryota; kingdom Metazoa; phylum Chordata; class Mammalia; order Rodentia; family Muridae; genus Rhynchomys; species Rhynchomys soricoides. Next base: position 56,244 of record JADRCH010000110.1, read on the forward strand.
AGAGCAAGAATATTTAGAGATAAAAACTAATCTTCCACTCTCATATTAATCTACTGACTCCAAATCTTTTCCCACCTCCCCAGTTGATAAAAGATTAGGAGAGAAGACCAGAAGAAGCTCTCTCAAAAAAGCTGGTGCATGGAATCTGCAAATCAATCATATAAAACTCCAGGAGAGACTAAGAAATGAGGAGTGCTCAGTCAGGAAGAATGGAGAGGATGGGGAGGATGGAGGGCTTATCGTATTTGTCTTAATTTTTGTGACGCGATCCAATCACATCTATTTAAGAGTGTCCGGAAGCACTAGCACAGACGAATACCCAAAGATCCCTCTTAAAGTCAGGCATCGTACAAGTCTGCTTGCCTCTTCAGCCAACTCCAGTGAACATTATAGATTCACCTACAGATCATACCTAGAGCTCTTGGTGTGTTCAATTAAATAAAGGGTCCTTGAAAACTTGGAAAATCCTGCTGCCTTCAAAGAGAGGCTATGACTAACAGCTGACTCGTGAATTGCAGGGTAGGTGGAAAGGGATGTTCTCCTGCCTCCAGGCGCAGTCCTATGACCCAAAGGGTGTTGGGCTGCAGAATCACAACCCCTTTAATATACAAGATTTAATGGCTCAGTTTCCAGCCGAAATGTAGGAAAATGAAAAGGAACAAGAAAATCCCCCAAACAAAGGAAAAATATCTCTAACACTAAGGAAGACCTGGCAGGAAAAAAAAGTTATCCACAGGAATGCAGACAGGACCTCAGATGGGCAAATCTCACACTGGGCTCATGCGCAAACAGGGAAGACAGAAAGAAAAGAATGACAAGAGGAAGGGTACCAGAGAGAACCTTGGATCTAGTACTTGCCTTGGCAGAGAGGAGAACGGAGCCCCGAGGCCAATATCCACTGAAAGGAAAAACTGGAGTGTGTGTCTCCTGACTCTCGCTGTAGATTTGTTCAGCTGAAGCAAGATTCTATTTTACACTTTTGTTTCCTATTCAGATTTGGACCTCAATATGTTGGACCCATGAAGGAATTACTTCATCTTGGGGGAAAGCAAAGCTAAGAATCTTTGGAGGGAGAGATTAGTCAAGCTGATGACTGTAAGTCTGCCATTACTGCCTGGCAGGCTGAAAGAAAGGAAAAGTGCTCTTTTCGAAGGACAGTGAGCTTCAGTTCCGGTTACTTGGAGACCCTCGAGGCAGGAGGCCTGAGGATATTTGCAATTATACTGTGCAGGCTCCTCAAGTCTCCTCAAAAACAAAACAAAACAACAATAAGAAAGAGCAATGAGTTCTATGCTTTTCCGTTGATATTTCCCCTTTCCACTTCAATGTCCACTGCCCACTGCCATTTCAGCTATGCACTGGGTTCACACTGCATAATGTTCTGAAGATGATGAAGAAGAAGAAGAAGAAGAAGAAGAGGAAGAAGAAGAAGAAGAAGAAGAAGAAGAAGAAGAAGAAGAAGAAGAAGAAGAAGAAGAAGAAGAAGAGGAAGAAGAAGAAGAAAGCTCAAATAACAGAGTGTGACTGCAGGGACAGGAAAACTCAATTGCCACTACGGTTTCGTATACAGATTGTGTCACACTCCAGGCTGAAATCCTAAACTATGGATTTTTACCCCCTCGACGACGCTGCCTATTGTGTGCTTATAAACAGGAACCTGGCAGCGTGTCAGGGGTGCAAATTGATTTCCTTTCCCAAATAAAATTGTAAAAAGCAAATAAACAAGGTTACATGGGCTAATGAAACATTACATACCAGGCTGGGGAGAATTCCTCTCAAATGTATTTTCTTGTACAAAAGCAACACAAAGCATCCATGAAAGGCTCTTTCATAAACACCATGTTTACACAAGAATGCATTACTTGAAAGAAAAGGAAAGCTATGGTGTATCGCCCGTGGTATATTTGGATTATGAAATGAATTAGGTGGGACGAAAGGGGGATGGTTCCTGCAGTCTTACAGAATATGAAAATTAAGCTGCTTTTAAAAAGATGGAACTGCTCTTGTTTGGCTAATTATTTTATCTGAGTGTCTCCATAACCTCAGCAGACTTAAGAAGACCACTTTCAGGTTTGTCTTAATGGAATGAATCTCACTTGGAGAAGAAAGTGAATGGGGTAGCCCACCCCACTCCCAGTTCCTGGGAGAGCTCTCTTGGCTGACTGCATCCGTGGAAACATCTCCTGGAGAGTGGCCTATTTCCTAATGGAGAGGCCGTGGCCAGCTGGAAGCAGTTTCAGTAATCGAATGTGTAAGAAACTTCGATGTAAATTGCCTGCCTCGTACTTTATAACAAAGAACGGTGAATTTGGCCCTAAAGTCAAAGCCATCCCTGGTGGACTGTGAGCCTCAGACCAAATCACCACACATCATCCCCCAGCCTTCTTCCATCTTCAAAAACATTTCTGCCTGAAAAGCTGGGTAGCATAGAGGCTGGCAGCACTTACGTATACAAAGTTCCAAGACATCTGACATGCACGTGGAAGGATTTGATAATCTAGGCAAGGGCAAGGCAGGAAAGAGGTTAAGGATGTAGTTTAGTGGTCAATTGCCTGTGGCTCAAGCAAAAAGACCTGCATTTGATCTCTAGCACTTTTATATCGAAAACAAAGCCACCAGGCTTGCTTGTAATCCCACCAGGGAGAAGGCAGAAACAGGAAGATCACTGGGGCTTTTGGACCAACCAGTCTAATCTAATCTGAAAGTCCCAGGTCCCAGTGAGTGAGAGACCCCTTCTGGAAATAAAAAAAAGGGTAAATGGTTCCTAAGAAAAGATACCTAATATTAGTCACAGTCTCACACATGTACACATATATGTACACGTGTTTTAAGTCCCCCAACACAGAGAGAGACAGAGACAGAGAGAAAGAGAAAGAAAGAGAGACAGACACAGAGAGAGACAGAGACAAAGACACAGAGATTGCTGGAGAAGAGAGGCACTATCTGCCAACTCTCACATAAGGACAGAGGTCCTTTTGGTTGCTGTTCTTATAAGCTAGCCTTCTGTAATGTACCTGTCCTTAGGACACAGGTATCACGTACTTAGTGACCAGGAGCAATACAATTTTACTTTCTATGACTCCAGGATGGCCTTTAGAATCAAAATAGGACCTGAAACTTTTACCCTACTCAGAGCTTCTATTTAGCCTAGAAACATAATTCAGCTATAAAGAACAAATTACCCAGAAAGAACAAGATATCACTCACTACCTTGACCTGTTCAATGTGGTACCCTGAGGTCAGGTTCTGAGCAGATGAGCTCCCTCTCTCTGCAACACCTTGCTTATCAGACTTGCCCTGTCTCCTGACCACTCAGACATTTCTTTTCTCCCTCACTTTGAAATCCACAGCAAACACTGTCGAGGGCTGATGGTCATGGTGATTAATGAGGTAATATTTGTAAAATGCTAAGCTCTTCCCTGTGTAATGATCAAATGCAGAAGCTTTAGACCAAACACTCTGGAGAGCAGTAAAGCACAGAAAGGGTTAGTCACCAGTTGGCTGCAACTCTGTACTAGGGAAGGAATTGAAGAGTGGGGGGAGGGGAGATGGTTTGTAAAAGGATTTGGCTTAGGGGTTGGGGCACTGGGAGCAAGGAATGAACGAGAAGACTCTTTAGAGGCTAGCAAATCTGAAACATGAAATACTTTGTTTCTAAAATATATCCTAAGATTGAAAACTCTGCATCCTTGTCAGCAACACCAAAGATAACTTAATTATGTGAAACTGTTTCCTCTGCACACAAGCCCCTAGGATGCAGGCCAATGTGTGAGAGTAGAGTATGTGGAAATATCTGCTCTCATCTTGAGACAAGGATGAGACAGGGTAAAGGGGTTGGCGAGGAACACCATATACAAAGTGTAACTGGCAACTTCATGTCACCCTGTTTTCTGGGGAAATGGAGGAATCAAATTAATCATGGGCAAATTTGATAACAGATGTGTTTCTTGGCGAATCTACATTAAGCATTCAAGAAGTAATTATCCCCTAAAGCGTGTGGTGTTCCTGTGTGCACTTGGCACTGTGCAAAGGCTTCAGCCCCTTTGTTTTTATCTGACTTGAAGTTGGAGCCTCGGGGTGATACTTCAACTGCTGCTTTAGATTATAAACTCTTAACAGCACCTTGCTGGAGGGCACTGTGTTTATTGACGCTATGTAAGCAATTTACAGTCCCTTAATAGCGCATTCACCACAATGTTACAGTGTTTAACTTGTTAAATTATATTTAGAGCTTCAGGGAAAATTACCTCATTGGCTTCACTAGCAAAGTTATTGATATCATGAAGTTATGGCGACATCCACCTGACTGGTGACAGCCACAGGAACATTTTACTGGCTGGGGTCAAAGGCAGAGGGCAGAGTTTGAGCCAAGCTAGAGAAGTAGGGAGTTGAGCAGAGAGACAGAGGAGGGGACTACAACGGAAAGCTGTCTGACTGGACCTCAGGGTCGGATGGCCATCTGGAGCCCAGTCTTTCTCTCCACTACCTCTACGCTGTAGCAGTCACTTTTCTATCCCAATATGCCCTCCTGTTAGAAAAACGCTTGGGATCCTGAGTCTGGATGCCACTAACTGGTAGCTCCTATGCATCCTATTTGATGGGCTTATAGTCCAGAGTATAGCTCTTCAAAACAAAAGATTCCAAAGGAAACAATGCACTGTATTTTGCCTCCAATGGCTGTCACAAACCAAAAGCAGCTCGGGGAGGAAAGGTTTATTTGTTCTTACAGCTTACAGTACCTGTCTGAGGGATGCCAAGGCAGAAACTCAAGGAAAGAACCTAGAGACAGGAATGGAAGCACGCTGCTTTCTGGCTTGCTTTCCACGCATGCCCAGACTGCTTTCTTATATACCCCGCACCACTCATAGTGGGCTGAGCCTCCCCACAGCAATCGTTCATCAAGAAAAAGCCCCTTAAACTTGCCTACAGGCCAGTCTGATGAAGGCAATTTCTCAGCTGAGGCTCCCTCTTTCCCAAGTGACTCCAGCTCATGTCAAGGTGACAAACTATCCTGTGCACAGTGTCAACATGATCACAAATAGCAGAGCAAGCAGGAGAAGGAATTAAGAGACAGGCAAGAAAAGTAGCCCTAACAGCCAGAGAACAAAAGCACCAGGTGGCAGGAAGATAAGATGATGATGATGATGATGATGATGATGAGGAGGAGGAGGAGGAGGAGAAGAAAGCATCCGGAGTAAGTAAGAACCCCATTGTTATCAGAATAAAGCGAGATTAAAACAAGGCTAAAATATCTTTGGGCCTGAAGCATGGTGATGTCATGAGGCATCTTTAGCAAAGCAGCCAAAGGCCAAGGTATTAACTAACCACGGTAGCAACAGGGGGCAGGCAGTGAAAGCAGCCAAGTGGCTGATGTGTTCCTGGGTCTTAGTTCATGTGATGTGCCTACTCGGAAACTCACAAACAGTTAAGGAGTGACACGAGCTACTGAAACGAGGGGGATGGGGCAAGTAGCCTCTGTGCTTAGGGCCTTGTCCTGTACCTCCACTCTGTAGCAGGTCTCTCTCCTCAGGGTATGGCCTCACCCTAGCTGCCAAGCAAATGAAACAGAATGCTGAAAGGCCAGTGAGTGAAGGACTTGCTCACCAGCCTTCTGAGCTAATGTGATCATTAACAAGGTGTGCTGGAGCAAAGGCAGGTTGTATGTACTTCAAAGTAGGGGACAACACCTAAACACCAAATATCCTAAGAGGAGAAAGGAAGTGTCATGTGTGTAGATGCTGAACATCAAAATAGGCTCTCATGAGAAAGGCTCCAATGTTAAGCTGAAATCAGAATTTCCCATTTCTCTGAAATTTGATAGATTTTAATGATGGATATGATTTTGGGGTTACAGTTTCCAAACTGTATGTCTAGGTGTCCCAGAGACTATGCTGATCTCACAGGAATGGCATGAATTGAACTTTGAGGAAGGACAGGACATCTGTTGGACACTGTGCAAACATGGGTTGTTGGGGGTTCAACATTACCTCATGCAACATGTCTTTAGGCGATATCGCATGTGTAGGAGGCCAGATTGTTGGTGCTTGTTCTGATTAAGAGCAACAGCGTACAAGAAGAATTGTGGAACAGAAGATGTGGGTGCAGGTGTCCACTCTGAATCTAAGGCTTTCTGAGACACTGCAGTAGAGAATGGAATCACGCTATTCTTCCGGTTCTTCTGATAGTTTTTAATTAGTTATTTCAAATCAGTACAAACAAGCTTGTGCTTATTAAAGTGCTTGGCCCCGAGTGAGTGTTTACTAAATAGAATGTTATGGAATTTCTTTTGGCTTAGGCATGTTCCCCTCTGGCGTAGTACTGAAATACTAAAAGCTGAGAAAGACCTCCAGCCCAGTGAGGACTGACAGAGAAATGATTCGTGGGGATATTTAACAAAAACATCACTGGGGTCAATTAGCCCTTAGGATAGCTGGTCCTGTCGGTTCAGGAAGAACCTGCTGCACTTTCCAAAGACTCAGATGGTCTGGAAGGTTACTGAGCTGGCATCACGGGGATTTCTATCCCTGAATTCTGGAAAGCGCATGAGAACAAGAGTCAGATATTCTGCATGTTTAACTTTCTCCACATCTACTGGGCTCCACCAAAGCACTCACAGTTAATTATTTTTCTCTGTGCTTTACATTTATGGTGATGCCATGAATGTCACCTGTCATTGTCATCTGATACCACCTGTTTACTGGATGAGCATGAATCAGTTTCGAACATCTTGAGAGACATCTCACCAGCTCTTACTAGAACCACAGAGCCAAAGTCTTTTGGAGTTGAACCAAGTTGGGACCCAGTGTCACAATGTATCATCATGCCTTCTGCTGCAAAGTGTATGAAAAGGGTCAAGAGACAATAGAGCTGCTCATATCAGCAAGAATCCTCAAACTTTCTCTGTGTCCTATTTTGTTAACTTGACACAGTATAAAGACACCTGAGAGAGGAGGCTCAATAGCCAGATTAGATTGGCTAGTGGACATCCCTGTGAAGAATTGTCTTAACTGCTAATTTAGGTAGAAATATCCAGGCTAGTGTGGGTGGCACCATTCCCTGTGCACTTAGTCCTGGGTTGTATAAGAACACTGGCTAGGCATGAATCTGTGATGGAGACACCAAGCAGCATTCTTCCATGGTTTCTACTTCAAGACCCTACTTGGGTGCCTGCCTTGACTTCCTTCAGTGATGGACTGTGACCTATGAGCTGAAGTAAAACCTCTTCTCCCCCAAGTTATTTTTGGTCATGGTACTTATCATAGCAACAGAACGAAACTAGCACATCCACCAAAGGCCAAATGTTTCCACTGTGAAACGACCAGGAGAGAATAGTCCCAAACTCAAGAGCTGGTTTCATGGACTTTAAACTCAAGCCAGGACTACAAATGGGAATTGAGCTGTTTGACTGATTACAAAATCAATTCAAACAAATTTCTCATCAAGAACTGTCTAGGGAATTTGTTGAATTTTTTTGTTATAACTGAGAAGTAAAAGGAATGATGTACAAATTACCAAATGTGTGTGTGTGTGTGTTTGTGTGTGTATTTTAATGTACATGGGTGTTTCACATCCATGTACATGTATACAGTGCCCATGAAGGCCAGAGAGGGCCTCAAATCCTTCGGAGATGGAGCTGTAGATTGTTAGCCATCATGTCGGAGCTGAAAACTAAAAAGTACGTTCTCTGTAAGAGCAGCAAGTGCTCTTAACTGCAGAGCCATGTCTCTGTCCCCCAATATTCTATGCCTAAATGTATATATTTGATCTCTCTGTGCATTCACTTGTAGATTGTAGCTTATTAGGTAACACGTGTGGCCCTTCCCTGGCTACTTCAGAAATCCCATAAAAACTAAAACAGATCATCGTTCTTTTCATAGATTTGCAAAGATCGTGTGTTGGAACTTAGCTGTGTAAGTGTGTGGGAACCATTAACATACCTGTACAAGTCACAGTACTGAGGTACGAAGGTTGGCTTTATGTGTCAGTGGGCTAGACTATAGGTGACCAAGGAAAAGCAGGGATTTAATCGGAATGACTTCCTCACTGCCATACTCCCTATAAAGGGCTAAAACACCATTACCCAGAGCAGGATGAGCCTCTTGACCTATGAAAAAAATATAAGTTACAGGAGACAAACTGCCTCAAATGAGTCCACTCCAAAAGGAGGCCCAAGCAAGTTGTGTTGGCCAAGTATGAGCCTGAGGATCTCCAAAGGATTATTGTGAGTACGGTGACAGCTCTTCTCAGTGCTTCCTCCTGGCCTTCACTAGCCTTCCCCTAAGCTCAACCACAGCAGAATTCGGTAAGTCCAGTGCATCTTTGCTGCGTCTTGCAAACATTTATTCAAGAGCATCTGGGATAAAAAGAGAAAGTGTAAGGTGGATCTCACTGACACCCACACAAGGTTCACACTGGTTTGTCCTCAAATATGTTAAGTTGGGGGAAGTGATTGTATGTGGACAGGCAGAGGTCTGGAAAGAGGTACTTTAAACAGACAGAATTGTAAGGTACAGGGGACTTGCCTCCATGGTGGAGACCACACACACACACACACACACCCCTCTTGCACACTACACACACACCATACACATACACATAACATACACACAACACACACACATACCACATGCACACCACACACTCATATACACATCACACATACATACACACACACCACACACACACACACCACACACACACACACACCACATACCACACCACACACACACACACCACATACCACACCACACACACACACACCACACACACATTCACACACCATACACACACACACACATACAAGCACACATACACACATATAAGCACATACACCACACACACACACATAGAGACACCACATGCATACCACACACACACCACATGCACATCACATGCATACCACACACACACACATAACATGCATACCACATACACACATGCATACCATACACACACACATAGGCACACACATCACATACACATATACACAAACCACACATACACACACCACATGCACATGCATACCACACACGCATACACACCACACACACAATCAATCATAAGCCCACAACACACAAACACATACATGTGGTTTGATTCTTGTAGAATCAAACTACAGAACTTGACCAGAACAGGTCAATCTTCAGAGGAGGAAAGTTGATTTTGATTGCCTTGAACTGAGGATGGTTGGGGGCGAGAAACAATACCTAGTAGGTATGAGATTTCTCTTTGGAGTGATGGAAATAATCTCAGTGTGGTTGTGGTTGTGAATACATATACTGAGTGGATTCCTACCGTGCACTGTGATGTAGCTGGCAAAGAACTAGATGGCAACAGAAAGTGTAGGGAAAAGCCAGGCCGATTTGCCTAAGACCTGCATGGGGGATGGTTGGCCACACGTGTCGAAATCTGTTGGGAGCCATTTTTTCCTAGCTCCATCACAATTTAAAGGTTGCTGTCCATTTAAAGAGTTGGCTTTTCTGGGTGCTAACACAATCTCATTCAGTTCCCACCCAAACAACCATGAGTTCTACAGGGAATATGTAGATTTTGAACATTCTTATCTTGGTGCCCAGGAAGGAAAGGGAGGCAGCAGTGGGAACTGAAGGCGGGAGAGGAAAACAGCAAAGCAGGAAGGGGGTTCTCAGACCAGGGAGGACAATGTGACAATGTGCACCAACCTAGGAAGTCACTTTACAGTGTTAACTCAACTCTGTATACTTAAGAGCTGAGAGGAAACCACAAAAATAAAGCAAAAGAAAACTTTTGAAGTTCATGGTTGCTGAAGTAAGCTGCAACCATACACTTTCCTGAAAACTGGCTGAGCAATAAAACCTGCAACACTCCGCCCAACCCCCACCCTGAGAGAGCAGGGAGGGCTCACAGTGCAGTGTCATGGCTGGGGTCAAAAGGGAATCTCTTCAGATCAATAGCATGCTCCCTGAACAATGCCTAGGTGGTGAGGGAAGGGCTTCACACAAGTCAATCAACCAAAGATTCCCTAGTAAGAGGTAACTTTTATTCCCAAAGCATCAAGGAAAGCATCCAAATAGAGAAGAGGCAGATGGAAGGACAAAGACGGACCTATTTTCTTCCCTTAGTCTTGTGATGCTTGGTTGGGTCAGGCCTTTGGCACCAGCAATAGAGGGAAGAAGACTTCTTACCACTCACTTTTAAGGGAGAAAACCTTCAAAGCATACCATTAACTTAAAGACTGCCATCCCTGGCTCTGTAATATCAGTCTATGCAGAGTCAAAGTACAAGTAAAATCAATATCACAGTGACAAGTATGTGTCACCATTCTTTAGCTGCCTCTTGCTACCATCCCCATAGCTACAGCTCCTGAAAAGGGGCTGACCCTGCCAGCCAACCACCTTCCACAGATCTGCCTGTTTCTCATTGTTCCTGAAGGCAAAGTCCTAGCTGGTCAGCTGATTCCCATGGTCCCTCTGGCCTCCACACATCAGTTAAGTTAATGGAGCCTTCAACCCCACCCATACATTCTTGTCTTGTCTTCCAGCTCTTCAGAGCACCATACTTCCTAAATGACAGTGGTTCCCACCTAGAACTGTACACGGAAGAGCCTGGGCCTTGTCCTGTTTGTGTATCTCAGTAGCCTTCCCCTCTGGAGATACTCATTTTCTTGGGAAAATACATCGTTGCCATTTTGCTCTTTGTTTCTAACACACTGCAAAACACAATATGGAAGTTTAAAGGTCACACGTAGTGACTGTGCCAGGCTGTCCTGTTGCAGGCTTGGCCAGAAGGTGTATTGGTCAGAGGTAGGCCTCTGAAGAGACATTCCGAGAGCTTCAGAAAGCTTTAGAGCAGACCTTACTTCCAAGCTCAAAAATTCATTAACCCAGAATCCAAAGTTCATGTATCTTTCCAGAAACTAGGATTAGAAAGCATGGGCCATGGGCTAGGTTGTGTGTGTGTGGGGGGGGGATGATGGGCAGCATATAACTACAAAACAAGGAGAACAAGTCCCACAAGTCCACTTCAAAATTAGCCCCTCATTAGGGGAGAGAGAGAGAGAGAGAGAGAGAGAGAGGGAGAGGGGACATCAGGGGCCAATAGTAAATACTAAGCTACAATAGTAAATACTAAACTACAAGAAGACAGGCCTATACCCAAGACAGCTCTTCCAAAGAAAGGTTCTTTATGAGCATCTGACATCATAGCTCTCCTAAAACTAAGCATTTATCCAGCAAAGTGCAGATCCAGGCATTTAGAGATCATAGCACTTATATGCAGTAAATAAGATCAACTCCATTTCTCAGCTCCATGATGAAGCAGTGGTCAGCATACAGCTGAGTCAAGGTGCTGCCTCCCCCAACCTATTGTCCTAGGTCCCTGTGATGACATGTTCAGAAGTGCTCTAGTGTTATATTAAACACATAATATAGGACACGGTGTCAACAACAACAATAATTTCCCTTTGTCTTTTCTAGATCCGAATGAGATCCGTTCTTTTAAAATCCATCCAGTTGTAACTTATTTCTTCCACAGAGGTCTGTTTGGAAGGTGGATGGTTACATGGTTTCATAAGGTTGGAGCCACTCTTTGGTGGCTCCAAAGAGTGACAGAAAGCTACTTACATCGAGATGGAAGGACGCCATCTCATGTACTTAAGTACTTTAAAAAAGATAGGACCAGTGGTCTCCATTCGGATGTAGAAAAAGCTGAGAAGTGAATAGATAAATGGGTTGGCAGGCAAGCATCAATGTGTGACCTGCTTTCAGAATGCTCTAAATTATGGCGCAGGAATTAAAGTTTTGAACTAGTATAAAAGAGACAATGAAAAGTGGCCCTGTATTAGAATAGCAGAGTAAGAGGACAGGAAGGGAGAGGCCACTACTGTGGACTACTGAGTGACATGAGAGGCCAAGGCACACATTGCTTTCATGCTTAAGAGACAGCCTGCAGAATTCACTCTGTAGAATACAGATAACCAAACTTGAGATGGGCAAGCAAGGCATGCTGACATCCTCATGAGACTAAGAGGATCCTGTGCAAAAGACCTCCGTGAACTTAAAATTAAGTTACATGACTATAAGATGCTGATAATCATGGTGATCGTGATCAGGGTGGCTATGATGAGACAGAAAACTGGTGTCAGAAGAAGCAGGGTGAAGAAGAGCCAGGACCCAGAGTCCTGTGGCTGCTCAGAGACCACCGTGAGATGGGAACAGCCAGATGGCTTCAGCTGATTTGTTTTTAACAGGATTTAACATTCAGTAATGTACCCCCAAAATGTCCACCCAGTAAATTAAGGCTGTAATTCCATCTTGGTGTTATGGTGACATGAAAATCCACTCAAGCTTGGCTGTCAGGGTTTATGAAGTTATCAAAGCCCCTTGATGGAATTACAGCACTATTATGCACAGCTGGGGGGGACATTACTCCTTATCTTAACAGCAGTTAAAAGCACAGTGACTCAAAAGGGCACTAAAATACCAGCTTCCTATTAGTGAGCAGCGGGGACAGACGAGGGCAGCATGCATATATGCACGCCTCTCTGTCTTTGTCTCCCTCTGTCTCTGTCTGCCTCCATCTCTCTCCCTTCATTTCTCTTTCTCTCTCTCTTTCTCTGTCTCTGTCTCTCTGCCTCTGTGTCTGCCCCCCACCTCATGACCAGTCTCCCTGAGTCACTCAGTATCAGTCTTGGGTGCTGTATTTTCTATGTTGTCTCCTTCGCAGATTTAGCAGACCTGCACACAGATAGCACAATGTCTGAAACAGACAGTGTTTTGCTGCCTTCTGGACATAAAGAAACATTGGCAGGTAATTAGTCTCTTCCCCTCTCCTCTAGAAGGGAGCTATAAACATACCAAAAGCAAGAAAGAATGACTGGTGGTATTTAAAAATAAATAGCATGCTGGTTAGGAACAACAGGTCTGGGCTCCATCTGGATTGGATCCACTCCACTATCTGCAAATTGTGTTATTTGGTCAGCCTGCTGCCCCCTTCGGAACCCTAACTATCTACATCATGGCCATGACAATGGAATGCCGGGGTTGAGGGCAAGACCATCAGAGCCCTGCTCAGTCCAGTCTAGAGCTGCAACCACTCTCATCCAAGGGCAGTGATTATCACAGCACCCACAGCAGTGTTTGCTTCTTATCTTTAAATGTTTTATTGCCTTTATTTTGTATATATGTGGAGGTCGGACCATAACTTGTGGGAGTTGACTCTTCCCTTCCACCATATGGGTTCCAAGGATCAAACTCAGGTCATAGAGCTTAGTGGCAAGCTCCATTATCTTTGGAGCCATCTTGAAAGCCTGCTTTATTTTCTTTCCATAGACAAGGTCCTACTACTCAGCCCAGACAGGCCTCGGGGACCTATAGCTCAAGATCCTTCAGCTAAGTGCTAAGACTATAGAAGGTCACCACCATGGCCAGTTATATAAGCAAGTAAGTATATTTGATTAACAGCTACAAGAAGCCATGAATCAAATTAGAACCATGGATTCTGTAGTGGGATTCACAGGACAAAATGGAATGAACATTCAGGAGAACTCTTTGAACTCAACACCAAGGAGAATGGTGGTAACCTTGGTAACCACAGTGGAAGTGATGAGATTATTAACTATTACTAAGAGATTGATGAAGGACTGTAATCAGGAGTTAACTTTCTATTGCCGATTGCTGGTCTCCTGACATAGGACTATTATACAGAACTGAATGACTTATTCCTCTGACTTATTCTGTGTATGTCTGCTTTTGCATAAGCCCCTCCAATGTAGAACTGATGACTTCTAACTTTAGATATTTATCAGTAGATCAAGAGCTCAAGGGCTGTAGAGAAGGGACCTAGTGCAGGACCTTTGGGGTTCCAAAATAAGACCTCACAGTTCTCACCCACAGCTAACTCGGTTGAATTTCTAAGAGATTTTCTTGTCTTTGCAAGCATTCAAAAGAGATCTTTCCTTTCTGTCTTACAGTTTATTCGTTGTCATCTTAGTGGTGTGAGACCCTAACAAACAGTTACAACTAGGATTGAGCATGTGAGAATACAAAGTGTGTTTGGTAAGTGTGGCCTAGGTCAGGTGAGCATCCAAAGTGTCAATGTAGACACAGGTAATTTATTTTATATGTATGGTGTTTTGTCTACATGTGTGTCTGTGCACCACAAGCCTGTTGATGCCCTTGGAAACCAGGAAACAGCAGTAGATTCTCTGGAACTGAAGTTAAACATAATTGTGCCTCAAGTCCTCTGGGAGAGCAGCCAATGTTCTTAACCACCGAGCCATCTCTCCAGCCCCACCAGACATGTTTTTAAAGAGAGATTGAGGAGTATCAGTTGGTTCAGCAGATAAGCTCAGTGTGAGAAGATGAACAAAGAGTCCCCAAGTGCTGCTGAGTATCACAGCAGGTGGAGAGAGCTGGGTTAAAGGAACCCTTAGCATCTTCCACTGTCAGAGCTCCGATCCGAGCTGAGGTCCTGAGAATTGTGCCTTTCTTCTGTATTCTTAATTCTTCTTTGCTCTACTAGAACCAAGTAGAAAAGCTACAATTAAAGTAGCTATGTGCTACTGAAGAATCACACAGAAGGGTGATTTTTAGTATAAGTTCAGCTGTTGGTCTCATGCAGTGATGATGTTACTACTAGTCTGTACCAGCAATTATCTCCTAAATGCTATGGATAATTCATTGGGATGCATGGTTAAAAGATGTGGGCAGATGCAGCCTCGGGCAAAACAGGAAGCCTCCTCCAGCCTCACACTCTGCCTCTCTTCCCCAGCACCTCCAAGGCCCCATGCCAGTCATAGCTGCCTCCCCTCCCTCCATCTAAACCAAAACATGTTTTCAGGAGCAAGTCTCATAAACTCAGCCACCTACAGGAGGACAGATAATGAGACTTAATGATATTTTCCCAAGGTATTATATATTAGAACTGCTAACCAAAGTAGCAACAGGACAGACACACTAGAAGAATAAAATTCAGACTCTAGCATTATAGAGTATCTAAGAGGTCAACACTCAGAAAAAATGACCGGTCCGTTTGCACCATACTAAGCAGGAGACCAGGTACCCTATACTGCAAGCAAGGTTGAAAGCCAGCATCCTTAACGTTTGGGAAATGCCTTTTCTAAATCTATTCGAGTCTTCAATGTTTCTTGAAACTAGCCATTAGTCTCTCAAGACTCTGGGCTTGATGGCAGATCTCCATGAAAGACCCCCTCACTACACATGTAGCATGCATCCTTGGATGTAGCCATAACAATTTATGCTTAATGAATGAGAAAGAATGTCCATTTCACTTGCTTTATGGCTTGGGTGATGGTGGGCTGGTAACCAAAAATGTCTGTGCTTATTTTCAGAACTGACACCATGACAGTCAATCCATCAACCGCCATTTACAGAGTTCTCACAGGATGGCGATGGTGAATTTTGTCTCTAAAGGGCGTGAAGTGCTGAGAGCCTTAACATCTGTTCCCTTCAGGGGGACTCTGCCTTCACTTTGACTGTGGCTGGGTTAGCCTACTGACTGCAGTACGGATCTTCCCCTGACTTGAGAAGCACACCTGACAAAACCATTGCCCACAAAAACATTTAACTAACCAGTCACATGCTTTATCACATGTTTTATTGGCAGGGAATGGACTTGGGGGTAGGGAACAGGCTGTTGAGATGGTATTGAGAAACAGTCCTGCATTAGTCTGTTTTTCTAACCTACTTAGTTCATTAATTCACACACAGGAGTGCATTAATTCCCATACAGGAAACAACAATACTGACTTCTTGGGAACAAAGGAGCCTAAGATGCTAAAAGGTCTGGATGATTTGTTATTTAAGATGCATGCTTCCCAGGCCAATAGCAGACAGTGAGTAGAACAGACAGGCAAGGTAAGCTAGCCACAGGCTGTGGATGTGTACATTAAGCCCTAGAGGAATGCCAATGACAGTATTCATCAGCTAGCAGTTGTGACAGCAAACATTTACCCAATACCTACATTACGCCAAGTATAGTTCTAAGACCTCCCAAAGTGCCACCAGCATTGGTGCGCATAATCCCTGTCTTATAGAAAACACTGCTCTTCTCTTTATTTTTCCTCAAAGGGAAGCTGAGTCACATAGCAACATGCAGGTGACATATACCATAACCTCTGCAGAGGAAATACAAAAAAAAAAAAAAAAAATTGCAGAGCTAAACTGTCAAAAGTAAGCTTTAATGGATGGGCATTGGTTTTCAGTGATAAGGTAAATTTCAGCAAAGTTCAAAGAACTAGCCATGCTGTTAGTCTCTGCGAATGAAAGAATTGAGCTACAGTCGATCACAGAAATGACTCAGAAAATTCTAAAATGTTTGGAAGAGAAATAATATGCTTCTAAGTAAAGCTGTGACCACAGAGGAAAAAATTGAAAATGAGGCTGGATGGGATGGCTCAGTGGTTGGAGCACATAGTGGATTTGTAGAAGACTAGAGAGAGAAACTACATCCGGTATCTCCCAATAGCTGGCACCTCCAGTTCTAGGGGAATCTATTACCTCTGGCACTCCAGAGTTACCTGCACTCACCTGCAGAGACCCACACAGAGACACACATAATTTAAAAATTTTTAAAAATCTTAAGTTGTATGATGCCACTAAAGGTGTGTTGAGAAGAAAAGGCACAGCTGTACAGGCATGCATTAGAAAGGGAAGTGGCCCAAATCCGTGATTTAAGAAAGAAGGGCAAATTACACCCAGAGAAAGAAGAAATGGTGAAAAATAAAGTGAAATTTAAAAAGAGAAAGAAACACATATACTAAAAAGGAAACCCACACCGTCAAAATTTGATTATCTAGAAATATGGATCCTATCGATCAATCTGTAACAAGACTAGTCAAGGAGAAGGACTTTAGTGGTCAATTACAGCAGGGATATGACAGGGGGTGGGGGCAGAGTCACATGACCGAGAAAACTCTAAAACTCCCTTCCAACCAGTTTGAAAAACTTACTGTAAAGGACACATCACTGATAGTCTCAGTTCACAAAGAGAAAGATAAGATATGCTCTTCCGCTAGTGTTCTATGATGCTGTTTTGCAAAGGAACTGTACAACCATCTCATATCATCATCACTCATCCTCCTCCTCCTCCTCCTCCTCCTCCTCCTCCTCATCATCATCATCATCATCATCACCACGTTTGAAGTATCTGTAAGCCATTTCAAAGAGGTAAGAACATTTGTCACCATCATCTGAAGAAATGTGTCCTAACTCTAAAGTCTAAGACTCTACCTAAAAGAATACAGAGTCAGAGCCCAAACCCAGGTTTTTTTTTCTTATTTCCACCTTAGTCTAAAATTGTCAGTGTTAATAAAGTTCACTCCAACATGTGTCTAGGAGAACCACGGCATCTAAAGCTTACAAAGTGTCACAGGTATGAAACGCTGGCTCACCATTTCCTGTCAATCCCTCTAGGCTGCAGGGACATTTTCAGTGTTTGATTTCAGGGTGAGGCTCTCTTTTCATCTCATAGCTAATGAGATGCCCACAGAGATGTCACCACCACCCTCCCATGTCATTGATAACCTAACCAGTTACTTGATTGGCCTGAAGTTTGGTAGGCAGTCTACAGACTTCAGAGTCGGAGCTCTTTCGGGCTTTCTGCACATTCAAGGGGCCAAATGGTAGCAGGGTTATTCCATAACAGCTTTTAGCCAATGCATAGAACTGGGGGAATTGAAGAAGTCAGAGAAATGGTGCAAGCATGATTTTCGATCAGCTATTATTGTAAGTTTCATGAAATAAAACTTTTCTTCAGTGTGGAGTGTCTGGGAGTGAGACAGAGGCCCCACTTCCCACTGTGTCTGAGGACAACATCTAGTCTGGATTCAACACCCAGCTCTGCCACTGACTTCCTGAGTGACTCCAAGCAAACACCTAGTCCCTCTCCTCCCATTTCCTCACCAGTAAAACCAGGATTACAATAGCATCCTCCTTACAGGTTTTCTGTTCTGTTTTGATATAGAAAACCTGTAAAGCACACACCAGTATCTTGCCAATCGTTAAAAAATGACACGTACCAGCTGGGCAGGCACCTTTCTCAGTCCTTCACCACTTCCAGCTGCACTTTGGCTTTGACTTTTACAAACCAAAATCTTCTTTAAAGCAAAACACTAGCATTGGGACCAAAAGACCTCTGTGAATACTCACAAGGGTGCCCAGAATGGCGGGTTTACAGCTGAACAAATGATGTCTGCTCCACTACAAATACATGGAGGAAATGGCAATGTGAGGGAGGGATTTCAACACAGGATGGGCCCATGCCTAGTTAAAATACATGAAACCAGGGAGTGTGGTGAAGAATTCCCCCTCATTCCCTGTGTTTGTGTAAGTGGCATTTTAAATATTTTACTTGAACTTGGTCACATCCATTGACAGAGATTTATTAGGGAAAAATCTAAATGGCCCGCCCCTTCCATCAAGGTGGGGTGTGGCTATTATGGCTCAGTGTGAACCGAAGGGAGATGGAGGGAGGTGGGCAAGCTTTGAGGGTGACCCCAAGGGCTTGCAATGGAAGCCAGGGCTCCTATCTCAGGACAGTCCCCCTGTCCTTATGTTTCCCCCCAGAGAACCAGCTCTATGCTTTGTCAGGACTTGTAAATGCAATGTTGTCTCTTTTGTTGGTTTCCCTGCTGCCTTTGCACAGACAGAAACAGGTTCAGCCTCAGTTGTGTTTTGTTTTTTTTCTCAGCTGAACAGACCACACTTTGACTGTGTTAGGGCATCCCAGCCATCTGTAGCATCTCCTGCCCTTGTCCATCCCCAGGCCCATTTATTTTCTGGGATTTGTTGTTGTTTTGCTTTGATTTTGAGACAGAGGCTTATGCAGTCCAGACTGGTCTCACCCTTGCTATGTAGCGAGGATTGGCTTTGAGCTCCTGACTTTGTATTTCAAGTGCTAGAATTATAGGTACATGTAGACATGTCAAAGCACCAGGTCCAGCTACAAGGCATCTACATCAATGGCCTGCCTCTGAGGAGGAATTTAAATAATATTGCATTCAAAGTAAATAACACACTGTATTGGGGGGGGGAGTCTTCAAATGCACACACACTACAGAAAAGTATTTTGTGTTTTGGTGGTGTAGCCCAGGGCTGTTCCAAACAGTTATTATAGAATAGATGATGATTTAAAAACTTGCTTCACCACACCATTTTATTCTCTTCAGGTAAAATCATGTGATATAGCTCAAGGATATACAATAATGAACATTCTAGAGCGCCACAATTTACCCTTTCTAAACCTCAGGCATCTTACCTAAGAAACCGGACCAGTCCTTACACCAAGCAAACTGTGAGGGTGAACCCCTTCTACACTTTAACCTCCCACATACTCATAGCACTTAGTCCATAATTAACGCTCACTAGCTAGTACTGTTGGAGGCAAATGAGGCTTAGCATGAGGCAGACTTAAGCACTGATGCTACTTTGAAGAAATGCAACAAGCCAGATTCATCACATTCCAACCTTCTCTCCATACTGGAAGAAAGACTTTGGGCAAGGTAATTAACCACCCTGGGCTGCAGTCTGCTCATCTATAAAGACACACATATGCAGGGTAGTGGTGGCGCATGCCTTTAATCCCCGCACTTGGGAGGCAAAGACAGC
Source organism: Rhynchomys soricoides (assembly GCA_019843965.1). Taxonomy (NCBI): domain Eukaryota; kingdom Metazoa; phylum Chordata; class Mammalia; order Rodentia; family Muridae; genus Rhynchomys; species Rhynchomys soricoides. The sequence continues at coordinate 75,848 of JADRCH010000110.1, forward strand.
AGATTTCTGAGTTCAAGGGCAGCCTGGTCTACAGAGTGAGTTCCAGGACAGCCAGAGCTACACAGAGAACCCCTGTCTCGAAAAACCAAAAAAAAAAAAAAAAAAATAGACACAAATACAGCTATATTTAGAGTTGAACAGAGATGGAGGGCAAACAAATAAAGTAGTCCATCTAATACGACAGGCGGTGTGTGCACAGGGACCTCTGTGTACAGCCCCTGGTAAATGTTCCATGCATGGTGATAGGCAGCATGTGTAAGAACTCCCAAGACTATCAGTGGAGTTTGTGGTTTAAGAGTGCTGTTGGCTCTGGGGTGGAAGACTAGAATACACTGAGCAACTCATTAGTCCCTGGAGTGACGAAGCCAGCACCATGCTGCCTTGTGAGGTGGAGCTGTCAGCTTCTTTTTCAGACTTACATTTCTAATAATTTCATATGTAAATATTAATTTTACATAATTTCCAACAATCCCTTTTCAATCCAACTCCTCCCACGTCTCCCACAGTCCTTCTTAAACTCACCTTCTTTAATTATTAGTTATTACTGTTGTATACACACATAAGGAGAGAGAGAGAGAGACAGAGAGAGATATTTCTCTGAGTCCATTCACTGTTACTTCATGATGCCTGTGAAGCTTTGGCCTACTACTCAGCACTGGAGAGAGAGGTGGGACGGTAGAGAAAGAAAGCCATTCAAGGAGTCCCTTTGCACCAGGAGGACAGCCGGGATTGTCATCTATCGGCAATAAGATAGGGCCTTCAGTAAGAGGCTCCAGACCATGCAGAGCCTACCTTAGTGGTTACACCACATACAATGTGTTTTCCCTTCAGCCTAAGAGAAGAGGCCTTGGCCTCCTTCTCCCTCCATTGGCCAAGTCAGAGATGGCTCTGGGAGAGGAATGAGTCAAGTTGCCAGACCAGAGATCCATCTGCCCTTCCTAGAAGTCTGGGTCTCCCCGTCTGCTTTATAAAGATGTCCTTGTCTTCACACATGCTCAGTAACTTCTGAAAGGCAGCACTCTAATTTGAGAAGGATCTAAGAGCCAGTGAGCAGTTTTCTAGCATGCTAGACAGACAGACAACAACAACCAAAGCCCCCTATGCTTTCTCCTGGGAATTGCTATTCCCTAGCCCCAGGCACTGTTGGTAGGAGAGCCTTTAACAGTTGGATAAATTGCTCTTCCAGGATTGGAGAGATGAGTTATATTCTGCATCCCCCAGAATATAACTGAGAAGCAACCCCCTTGGCCAATTTCTCTGAAGCATAGGGCCTATGCCGGAGTGTGGTAGATATGTCCAGTATCACTCCACTGGAGAAAACGGATTTTTCCTTTTTAACAAGTATCAGTTGTACATGCCTTCTCGGTTAGGGGTGCATTTTGTGTCCACGTTTACCTCTCAGCTCTGGGATTTTGTCTGGTTTGGACTCGTACAGGTCTTATGTGTGCTGTCACAGTCTTTGTGAGTTTATACGCGTACCAGTCCTTCTGTGTCTGGAATAGTAGGTTCCTTGGATACAGTCACCATGTCTGGCTCTTGTGATCCTCCTCCTCCTCCTCTTGCATGTGTTGTTTTCTTTGGGAAGTGGAGTTATTTTGTTTCAACCTTTTTCTAATTATTAGGTTTTTGATTATTTGGAATTTTTGCTTTTCGTTTTGTTTTTGGAAAGAGATGGAGACAGAGAGATGAGAGAAAGGACGTGACATTGGGTGGGTGGGTAGGATGGTGGTGAAGATCTGGGAGGAGTTGGAGACAGGGAAACATGATCAAAATATATTGCATAAAACATTTAAATAACAACGATGAAATCGGCCCATTATAGATGTTCTTAGGTTTGTCATCATCCTGGAAGAAAGTAGGTCCCTGATCTGGAATGAGTGGTACCCTTGTATAAAGGGGAAATCTGGAAAGAGACATAAAGGCAGAATGCTGTATAAACAGGAAGCCAGGTGTCAGGATGACGGGTCTGTGAGCCAAGGAGTAACAAAGTTGCAAATAAGAAACCAGCCTTCTTTTGGCACCCAGGAACCTTTTCTTTTTTCTTTTTACCTTCAAACAGAATATCCCCAAATGAAAGAGACAAGAACTCAGGATAGGTAGTCAGTGCTTCCTCACAGCACCGAGGAAAGAAGAAATTTCGCTTTGTGATGTGAACACAAGATCCTCTGCTCGTTAGTCACGCTTTCCTGAAGAAAATCACGTCTTATCAAGGCCTCTGCCGTCCCTCTTCTCCTGCCTCTGGGTCAGATAGGATAAAGGACAGAGCGCAGATGGAGAAAGGCCCCTGGAGAGTTTTGGCCTTGCTTGTTTACTCTGAGACACACTTGTGCCATCTCAACTGTGGTCAAAGGACTCTGAATCAGGAACACAAACAAAGCTGACTGGCCAAGGGCCAGGATGAAGCTCTCTCATGCAGCTTTCCTTGAGAGCCATTTTGCATAGCCTTTTATATGATAATCACAACTCCTTCTTATGTATTGAACTTTGCAGCCAGAAGGAAAAATAAATAAATAAGACTGACTAATGGCTTGTTTCCCCAGAGGCGGCTTTTCAGCTTCTCCATCCCAGTTTCCTGCTTGGACACTAGGCACCCTTGACATTGGCTACAACTTCATGCATTATGGATAGAAGCCCAAACTGTCCCAGAGTGGAGTCCAGCAGGACCGCTGCACCAACCCAAGTCATAGCCATGGCGAACTTTGTACCATTTGATGACTGTACATAGCAGCTGGTTTTTCAACAACTTCCAGGTCAAGCATGACCCTTCTCTGGCATGGTGAAGAAAAAGCAGGATGAGGTAGACTAAGTGCCTATTGCAAACAGTCTCTCTCTCCCTCTCTATGTATATGCATATGTATGCATATATAAATACTTATACATATGATATATTATATAATATATGCCTGTATGTATATATAATACATGTATACATATAATACACATATATTTATATAGTTGATTATATAAATTTATATATGTGTATGATGGAAATAAGGGTTTATGTATGATACCTGGTAGATACTCAGTGAATGATAGTGAATATTATTAGGTATTCCAAATACTCTATCATAAAGTAACTTTCCTAGCAGATAAGCCCACAGCAAGGGGCTGTGAGGTGCGTTGGAGCCCACCAGACCTTCCACCAAAATTTAGTAAACAAGTAAACAATAACTAGCACGCACACACACACCCCTTCTTGTGCAGTTTTCCCTAGAATGCCTTCGGTTTTATAGTATCCCTCCACCCCAGCTCCCAAAGATCAGGAGAATGGGGCAAAACCAGGAGGTTATCGCTGCTCCTTTCTGTTCTCTCCGTGGATCCTGTGGGTGAATGTCACTGGGGTTGGTTTAAACTCGACACTGTTTACTCTTAGGTAATTGTAGTTTAATTATACTTAGGCCAGTAAATTCATCATGTTAAATCTAGGGAGAAGTCACAAGATGAGTCATGGAAACAGTTTTGATAAAAATTGTGGAAACTTGGGACATCTGTGATTTCTTTTCCCTTTACCTCACCCTTCCCTGCATTCATGGACCCACCCTTCTTGCCTGTCAGCTGGGCCTCTGCAAGGAGCCACTCCCAGGAGTTGCCCTGGTCCTTCCCACCCCAGCCTCTTCTGCTGCCCAACATTATTTGAGTAAGCCACCAGCTGAACTGGAGGGCATGTTGACCTTCCCTGCAAACGACCCTGCCGTTCATTTTCCTTGATCATGAAATACTGCTCTCTGATGAGTACGGAGCAGTTAATAGGGGCTCAGGGAGAGTCCCATCAGGACCACCCGCTCACCTGTAGACAGTAGAGATTAACACCCAAAGTTTCAAAATCTTTAAACATTGTCAAACTATCGTGAGGAGAAAGTATTATCCAAGAGAATACAGGAAGTAGAGAGTGTATCTGTCAACATACCCGTGACTTGAGCTAAACAAACACACTGTCTAGTTCCACAGGATTCCAACTCCTTGGGATGTTCATAGCTATTGCACATATAGAAAAGGTTTCTGTGGTTATATAGGAACTTTTTAAAACTCTGTGTTAAGAGTTTCTTTTAATGTCAGACAGTGTTCATACCAACTACCACAGAAATAATAAGATATGAGTGAATTCAGTGTCACAGGACAAATGAAGGGCCTGTCTAGGTCTGCAGCAATTGTGATAAATGAAAAGAAATGGGCGAATGAATTCCGTAGACAGAGCCTGAGGCTCTCAGCTGCTGGGCCTCCTGGACCTCAGTCCCAGAAGGACAGCAACATGTCCATTGTGTACAGCTGGCCTTGGCCAGTCTACACAGCCTGGTGTTCACAAGGACACACAGACAGCTTTCCCCTGTCAGGTCAAAGTGGCCTAAACCACGGGTTCTGACTTTGATAGTGAATTTTTAAAACCAAAGATTTATTTTTTTCCTCTATAATGTTCTACAGCCATCAAAATTCTGGTAATTGAAAACACTTAGATCCTATTAGGAAGCACGTCTTTCTAGGAAGTCATTCAAGGGTCAAAGAAGGCAGAGAGAGCCAGCATCCGCAGGATAAAGGGTTTCCTGCGTAAATAACTGGGGGTAGGCAACCCAATGTCCTCTAAAGATGTTAAGATCTGATTCCGGTTGGTCTCTTGGGCACTTCTATGATTTTGTTCTAAACGAAACATCCTTGAACATCCTTTTCCCTGATCTGAATGTCAGTCCACTTCCATCTGCCAAACCTCCCTCAAAAAATAAATACGGCGTTTCCTGTATTACCTGAGTTGGGAGGAAAACTTCCGGGAAGTCCTCAGACTTTTACCTGTGACAACCAAAGCATCACCTCCCGTTCTGCTGTTCAAGGGTCACAAAGGCTGACCACTTTTCTGGTTTTAACAAAGGCTTTGAAAAGTTTTAGTCTTTAGGCATACTGCATGATGCAGGGAATTCTGCATCACGCCCACCATCCAAAATCCCGGAAAAGTTACAAGCATACAATGTTTGCTTAATTTCCTCATGCCAAATTTGGTGCAGAAATCTTAGAAGACTGGTTTATTTTGGATATTTACAGTGAATGAAATAAGAGCAAGAATAATCAAAAACCTCATATGTGCTTGGCATGTGAACTTCATTCACCACCAACCACATCCTGTAAGATACTCGGTTGTTATTGTCATTTTGCAAATGAGAAGACTGTAGTTCATGATGTTAGGGCTACATGCCAATACCTACCACTAATACCTAGCATTCTCTCTGTCTCTCTGTATGTCTCTGTCTCTCTTTCTCTCCCCCTCTGTCCCTCCTTCTTCCTCTCCTTTCCACCTCTCTATCTCTATCTTTCTATCTCTGTCTCTCTCTGCCTCTGCCTCTCTCTCTCTCTCTCTCTCTCTCTCTCTCTCTCTCTCTCACACACACACACACACACACACACTACCCTAAGGTAGAAAATCCTTAGCTTAGTCTTATAACATGGCACAACGTATTTGTCACACGTTTTGTGAGTGGCTAAGCTCTGAGTGATGTTGAATGGTAATGACTAACATGTATACACTTTGATGAATGAATAGAGAAATTTCTTATCCAAAGTCTTCTTGCTTTCAGGACAAGATTTACCACGTAGTTTGGGAATTAACCAATAGTTATACTGGATATGTTCCCTTTGGAAAAGTTCTTTCTCCTTTGTGAATTATCGGGGGTTTTATTTGCTTGTTTCTTTGTTTACAAGAAGCAGCTTCTAAATCCACTTAGGTGGCAGCTCTCAGCAGAGGACAGGGGCATTCTTTTACTTACGTGTGCTTTAGTGATTCTTCAGGGGACTTCTCCAACGGGAGGGTTGTGGTGCTGGGAATGAGAAGGCGGGGCCATATCAGACACAGCGAATATCAGAACTCAAGCAAGGAAGTTAAGAGAGGCGTGTGAGGGTGGACAGAGCACTGTACAGTTCAGGGGAAGCCAGGAAGACCCCAGTGAGGGGATAGCAGAGAGGTCCTCTGAGAGGTGACATGGACTCTCACAGCTACGTTAGAGGAATTTGGTCCAGGATGAGGGGAAAATGGAAAGCCTTGCAGAAGATTGCCACCTGGGCAAGGATATGAAGCCATGGGCCGGATTAGGATCGCATGGTTTATTCCTATTAGAACAAGCACACGAGGGACAAATGAGAATGAAAGCTGGAAATGAAGCCACGGTCAGATCAAGAGGAATTTGCAGCCCTCTTGAACGGCCCCACCCATTGCTCTTTGTACTCGGTACCCGATCCCGGAAGAGCTTAAGGCCTATCAAGAAAGCCAAATTCCCCCTATACAACTTGCAGCTCCCCACTAGAATGTAGCCCTGGCACCTGGCCCACCTTGCACAGCACCTGGGACACATTAAAGCCTCCATAAACATTAGTTGGATTGAGTTTGGAGGACACCGTGGAAAGAATCCCAGTGGTAGACATTTGGGGTAGAGGGAGAGCGAGTGGCAGAGTTTGGGTTTAGTATCTAAGACTGTTTCAATAGAATATTTAAACAGCTCTGCAGCTTGTCAGTAACCTGCCCAAACTTCTGTGGTACCCCATGGCACAGCTGGTTAGTGGGCAGTTCTTACACACAGATGATGGCATAGCAGTTCCTAGGATCCCATGCCGTTCCCTTGGAGTCCAACAGCAGAAGCCTGATGTGTGTGCCACCTTCAAGCGCATTTGTGTTACTGGGTCAGATGTAAGCTCTCAACACAAAAGTACCTCTATGCCACAAAACTGCATATTCCTCCAGAAAAACCAGTCCCTAGGACTCAGCATGGAAGGAAATGTGTCATAGCAACTTGACATCACCCTTGGGATACTAGAGGTTGTCCCAAGCCTGGCTTGAAACTCAAGTGATCAGAGTAACCTACCTTTCCTGACTTTGAAAAACAAATGCACACAAACCACAGGCAAGCTGCCTTTCATTCTGAGCATCCAGGGTCAGCTGGACTTATACAGCCACATGTGTGGAACATGGAAGACCTTGGAGCTCAGACTGGAGGTGACATCAAAGTCTTGTTGGTGGGGGCAAAGTGGGTGCTATCAAAATTTTTTTTCATGTATTTGTGGAAGTCAGGTGTGGCTCGGTGTTCTGCAATGCTTCCACTGGACATTTTCGGAGAAAGTAAATCATCCTGAAATATATGTGCAGTGAGAGGAAACAAAGAGAGGAGGGATCTGAAGCGGCGGTGGGTGGGGGAACATGTGCATTTTCCAACCCAGGCTCCTACATGCAGCCGTGGATCTAAAGTTTCCAGGTTCTGTGGATTCCAGCAGATTGTCCAAACCTGTCAGTTTTTGCTTCCAGTGTAAATCTTGCAAGATAGTTGAGGTTGTGGGGAAAAGATGCCCTTGTAACTTCAAACACAGAGTCTGGCAAGTCAAGAGTCTGGCGATCGATGGCAGTAACCTTCGTCCTTACTAGTTTATGGTCATGGCGTCTCACAGTGTGGGGGTATGTTTCCTAACCAAGTCTAAATGAATAGGAAATGGGCTTTTCACCTATTTCTGCCTTTGAAACTAAAAGAAGCTAAGCTGCCACATAACCTAACCTGAATATAATCTGAGGGATCAATTCATCCACCTGGTATGCAAGCTCCTTATACTAATATCACCGTTATATACACGGTCCAAGATAGCATCCTAGAGACGGAAGGTCACAGGAGGGATTTGAAGACTTCCAAGTGAGAGTTACATATGCAGACATCCCTGGGGAAGGCCAAAGAAATTAGGCATTTAGAAAAAGCAATTGCTGTTTTGAAATCTACTACATAAAGGGATTGGAGCAGAAGAAGGGTTATAAATAAACAATAAATCATGCAATTATTACTGTTTGAATTTTGGCAAGATAACAAAAAGAGCAGAGATATAATCAGGAAATAATAGCAAAGTTCTGCAAGGAACCCCTGCAATTAGTGATAAACAGAGTTTGGCTCCAATCTGGATCCCCAATATGGCTCTCATTAAAGAGACTTGGGACCTGTTCCTGGGGCCAAGCTCCACTAGCTTGGAGAGAAGTGAGGTAACCAAAATGTCAGTACACCACCCCCAACTTAGACAATCTTTTACTACAGTATTCTAGCCACCTGGGCTGAAATGACTACCTTATGCCTAGTGAGCAATGGTCCACAGCCTTCCTAAACTAATTGAGATGCTCCCCTTTTCAGCTTTTAGATTCTGTCTTTGGTGATACGATAAACACACATACCTACACACACACACAAAACATACACATACACACACGTGAATGAACGTGGGCACACCACATGTGAGTGCAAGTACGCACGAACTCACACGGACACACTAGGCAGTAGGCGTCTCCAGGACTTCCTCCGGCCCCATGCCCTTTCACCTTCTTTTGTTAATGGGGCCTCTTAAAGAGATAAATGCTCCCACACAAGTGATATCACTTAAACAGATAAATAGTGCACACTGTAAAGACACAGAGCTCACAAGGAAAAACCCTGTCTTATTAGACTAGAAACAGACACACTATATTAATGCAAAAAATCAGCATATGGTTCTAATAGGCTTTCTTAAAATGATTTATCAGCTGTGATTAAGCCCTCAACCGGCATGTCTATCTTCATAAATAAAGCAAAAGTGCACCTTACTCTCAGACATTTCTGCAGTATCTTATTACCCAGCCCAGCATACTACACTCCATTTACAACACGGCTCTGGGGAGCCAAGAATTTGTGTGTAATCACAAAGTGTGTGCTCCAGAAAGGCTGCCAAGATTTAGTACTCTTATCTCAGAGATAGTCTTACTGAAAGTCCATTACAATGAAGGCTTAGCCCCTCCCTGTGCCACGGAGCCCTGCACTTCAGAAATACGAACAGGTAACTAAAAGGCTAAAAGGCTAAGGCGGATTTTGCAGTCAGTCCAGTGACACAGAATCACCAAACAGCTGTTGGGGAAGTGATTTGGCACTAGGCGAGAGGTAGCAGGCTTGTAGGAAGTGGGGATCATTTTTTAAGAATCAACCTCTTCCAGTCTGTGAAAGAAAAGAGGAATGCAAATATTAGCAGTCCTTGTTTGGACCTCATTCTCCTGAGGGCTGATATGTCACACAATCTCTGGGGAAATCTTCATACTAAGGGGCCTCAGGAAAGCCTGAGGCCTGAGGCCCAGGCAACAGCAGCAGCCGCCATGGAGAGGAAGGAGAAACCAGGTAAACATGTGTGGGTTCAGTAAGTTACAAACTGATATCTGAGAACAGTCCAAGCCAACTATTTCACTGAGGGGACACAATACTTACTCGATTATAGTAGGCCCACATGCCGCAGAGCAGCTGAACACGGTTGTGCACTTACTGCTGTGGGTAAGGCTCTTTTGAACCCATTTCTCCTTCAGTTACCCCCCACCCCAGAAATCAGCCACCCACTAATCCCTCACTACAGGAGCTTCTGGCTCTTCAGTTTGGTTTAAAGCGTAAATGTGAATCTTGATGCTTTTTCATTTTTTGACAATAAACCTGTTACACAATCTGTGTCTGTAGTGGTATTGTGAGATTTTGCCAAAAGACAGAACTTGGGGCTATAAAAGGAATTGGAATACCCCATCCTCATTAGTAACGCGCACATTTACTTATTTTTTTTTCATGCAAAATACGCCACTATGCTGACTCAGGAGTGCAGCCCGGGTGGCTGCAGCCTGTGACTATTGCGTTCAATTAGTAGAACTGCACTTTCGAGGTCAAAGTAGTGCCTGTCTCCTGGGATCACAGGCTGTACCCCTGGCCCTGGCCAGCTGTCTTACAATATGTGCCTCTTGTCACAGGGGGGGGGTTCTGAGGAAGGACATATGTGTTTGGATCTGTGCAGAAGACACATTACTGCTCACAGTAAATCTATACCAGTATACTCAGATAGTGGGCAAATCAGTGGTCCTGTCCTCCCAGAGAGCCTCAGGTAGCTTGACAGTGAAACTCTGCTGAAGCCGATGTTAAACTGAACACCATGGACAATTTTAGGCTATGATCTCTGCCCGCCAGAACCTCCAAGAAATAGGTAAGGCATTCTTCCCAAGCCTAGACTGTTTACTGTGCCTAAAATTACACACTGTTGTTACAAAAGGAAGAACGTTCTTTAGCAGAGATGGGAATTAAGGAGTCATTCACCTACTCTTGATGGACAGGAGAAAGATGCCCTTCCAAATATCAGTAGTATAACGTGTTACCACCCCTGCAGATGGGACGCTAAAGATCTTGTTCCAGCGCCTCCTTTGGAACAATATCAAGACAGGTATGCAAGCCTAGCTTAGATGATTTCTGTCCTCAGATCTCAATAAGCTCAATCTATATATGCTGATAGCAGGTTGCTCAAAAGTCTATTTTGAGCATGAGAAATGAAGTCACGTGTGACTTTTGGAGAATGATGACAGAACAATTTTATTATTTTTTTAAACCTTCATAAAGAACTCAGACAGCGGACCACATCATATCTCCATAGTTCATGCCCAGGCTTATGCAGGCAATAGAGGCCATGTTAGGAGGAAGCTATTTCATGTGAACGAGCTACATCACACTGGAAAAAGCCATTGCCAGAGTTCTATACCATCTTGTTCCCCTCCAGTGTGGGGTGAAAGGCTTTGGCTTGCTGAGACTTGGGTCAGGAAGAGTGTTGGTTCCTATGAGAACATTTTACCAATTTCCTGACCCCTGCAGGATGTTTTGCTCAGGTGGGCTAAGAATCATGAGACCAAGACATTCCCTTAGATAGCATTGCTGGCTTCCTGTTGTTTTGCTGAACCTTGTGTAAATGACCTTGTGTATATAAGAGCTCTGGAATAAACAGCTTTGGCATTTTGGCTTCCAAAGGACCCGTGAGTTTTTTCAATCTGCAGGCCCTCGTCCAGACTAGTTTGTCTCCTATGCGGGCGTAGGTGACAAGTGGAGGTCCCACCGAGATCTGGAAAAGAAGAGAATCCTTGACAGATCATTCCGAAAGCGGTGCCACAGTAAGAGCGGAACGAATTGATGATACAAGCGGCAGTGGCAGTTTTCATGGGCTGCAAAAGTCATGGATGCTGGACACTCAACTGAACTTTCAGAAAATCAGGTCTTAATTTTGTTAAAGAAACAGGGAACGGAGGTAAAGAAAAAAGCTCTTAGGGATTTGTGGGAAGATGTGAATCAACTTTGCCCCTGGTTTGTGACCAATGGGAGTTTAAATCTAACCAATTGGCAGCAAATTCAGAGTGAATGGTGCCGCACTGTGGAGCGACACGGTCCGCACACTGTTTTGTGTACCTCTTGGTCCTTATGGAAATTGGGCAGGGACGCGTTGAGGGCAGATAATGAGATTATTAAAGAACAATTAAATGAAGTCCAAAAGGCTTTTACTGAGACCCAGGACAATATTGCCAAAGAGTCTGTTCAGGGTAGTGACACGGAGGAGTATGAAACTGAGGAATCTGAGGATAGTTCTTCTGAGGAAGATGCCTGGGCCAAACAAGGCGTTAAACTTAAGAAATCCCAAGGTAGAAATGTCCCAGGGAAGTGCACCCCTTTGATGCCCAGTGCTCCTCCCCAGTATTCTCCTGAGGACCCTGATATTCCCTTACCATCATTGACTATTGATGAGGAGGTTCCTAGGAGAGGAGTGTTGTTTAAAAAGTCCTTCCTGCATGCCTACCCAGTAGTAGAGGTTCCTGATCCCCAGAATCCTGGTCAGTTGCTTCGTCAGCATCAAACAATTAATTTTAAAGATATCAAACAGTTAAAGGAGGCTGTTACATCTTATGGACCTTTGGATCCTTTTACTATTGGACTCTTTGGGTCATTATCCTCCATGAATCTGACGCCTTCTGATTGGCAGCAGTTATGCAGAGCCACCTTATCTGGGGGGGACCATCTTCTCTGGTGCAGTTCATTCCAAGAACATTGTACTACCACTGCCAGAGCTAATGCGCAAGCTGGGTTTCCTCAAAGAAATATACAAATGTTAACAGGGACTGGCCAATACGCAGATCTACAGCAGCAGATTCTTTATGATCCTGGAATCTATGCCCAGATCACTGCTGTGGCCACCAGGGCCTGGAATGATCTCTCTAATGTTGCAGCTGGAGAGCAAATGTCTAAGGTTCTCCAGGGCCCATCTGAACCTTTTCAGGAGTTCGTTTATCGCCTGATGACTTTGGCTGGAAAGATATTTGGTAATGTGGACACAGCCATGCCAATTGTTAAGCAGTTGGCTTATGAAAATGCAAATAAATATTGTCAAGAGGCCATCAGACCCCATAGGGTAAGAGCCTGGATGATTACTTGAAAATATGCAGAGAGATAGAGTCTACTCATGTCCTGGGGAAAATTATTGCAGCTTCTTTAGCTGGACTCAAAGGACGTCCATCAGAACGCAACTGCTTTGGATGTGGACAAAAGGGACATTTTAAAAGAAATTGTCCCCAGAAAAGGGCGGGTGTTTCTACTCGTTCACCAGGATTGTGCCCTCGATGCAGGAAAGGATATCACTGGGCTAATGATTGCCGATCTAAATTTGATCAGGATGGCCATTCTCTTCAGGGAAACGGGTGCAGGGCCCAGCCCCAGGGCCCGTGCAGAGGAATTTATTGGGCACTTACTCAAGGCAGACAAATTCAGTTTGTACCTCAGAACAACCCCTTCATGTTGCAGACCTCATCAGAGGAACATCAGGGAGTGCAGGACTGGACCTCTGTTCCTCCACCAGGGCAGTCTTAGCTCCTGGGATGGGGATTCAGGCCTTGCCTACTGGAGTTTTGGGGCCTTTACCAATAGGAAGTGTAGGTCTTATTCTAGCCAGAAGTAGCGTCTCCTTAAAAGGTCTAAATATAGTCCCTGGAGTTATTGATGAAGATTATGAAGGAGAGATCAAAGTAATGGCTGGGTCAAGTGTCAGAGTTGTGACACTTCCTGCGGGAGAGAGGATAGCACAGCTGGTGATCCTTCCCCGTATGTCCACTAGTAACCTTTTTCTTAAGACAACAAGAGAAGATCAAGGGTTCGGCAGCACTGGCATGGCTGTCTTTTGGGTTTCCACATTGGATAGAAGACCTGAACTCACTCTTATAATTAAATTTACTTGATACCTGGGCTGATACCACCATTATAGCCCAAGCCCACTGGCCCAGGGCATGGCCACTTGTTCCTTCTTCCACTCAACTGCAAGGCATAGGACAGGCCGATATGGTCATGGAAAGTGCTATAGTGCTCCCCTGGGAAGATGACGAAGGACATCAGGGTACTTTCAAACCTTATGTTGTGCAGCACTTGCCGGTAAATTTATGGGGGAGAGATGTGTTGTGGCAGATGGGGGCTGTTCTTACTACCCCTGAGAAGATTGTGCATAAATGGGGATAGGATGGAAAATCATGCCTAGGAAGAGAGAATCAAGGTGACCCTACTCCAATTAGTCAGCAGCAAGCCATTACTCGATTGGGAAATGAACGCACAGGCTTAGGAAAATTTTCCTAGGGGTCACTGATTTGCAGCAGCCAATTCCCATACAGTGGAAGACCAATACTCCTGTGTGGATTGATCAGTGGCCCCTTACTTCTGAGAAACTGCAGGCTGCTCATCAATTAGTATCTGAGCAATTAGCAGCAGGACATATTGTCCCCTCCACGTCCCCATGGAACACGCCCATCTTTGTCATAAAAAAGAAAAAAGAAGTCTGGAAAATGGAGATTATTACAGGACTTGCAAGCTATCAATGAGACCATGCAGGTCATGGGGGCTCTACAGCCTGGCCTTCCTAACCCTGTGGCTATTCCTCAGAATTGGCATTTAATAGTTATTGATTTGAAGGACTGCTTCTTTACTATTCCCTTGCACCCTAAAGATTGTGAAAGGTTTGCCTTCAGTTTGCCCTCCACCAATTTTAAGGAACCTGCTATGAGATTTCAATGGGTTCGTTTGCCTCAGGGAATGGCTAATAGCCCCACTATGTGACAACAATTTGTTTCTCTGGCATTGGCTCCTGCTAGACAGGCATATCCAGATCTTTATATAATTCATTACATGGTTGACATTCTGTTGGCCGGTCCTTCTCATAATGTGATTGATCAAGCTTTGGAGATAATGGTACAGGATTTGAAGAATCATGGATTAGAAGTTGCTCCTGAGAAAGTGCAAAAGGAATATCCTTATTTATATTTGGGATATATGCTGTCTCGACAAGGGGTAAAGCCACAGAAATTGCAGCTGAAGCTAGATCATCTTAAGACCTTAAATGATTTTCAAAGGCTTTTGGGAAATATTAACTGGCTAAGATCGGCTGTGCCAATTCCATCTGGAGAATTGAGGCCCCTTTTTGATATGCTCCAGGGTGATCCTTCCCCCACTTCTCCAAGAGTGTTGACCAGAGAGGCCAGACTGGCCTTAGAAAAATTCCAAGATGCCCTCTCCTGTGCTATGCTTACTTATATTGATTATAATAAGCCCTTGATGTTGTTGGTTTTTCCTTCTCAGCATACACTTACTGCAGTTTTTTGGCAAACTGGGCCGATAATGTGGGTCCATTTATCTGCATCCTCTAAAAGGATTGCTGAAGCTTATTATAATATGATTATACAATTGTTACAGAAGGCAGACTGGATGAGCATTCAAACCTTTGGCATGTCGCCTTCTGTTATTGTTGTACCTTATAGTATGGACCGAATTAAATATTTGTGTTTGCATAATGATTCTTGGGCATCCTTTATGTTTGCTACACCTGCAAAAATAGATAATCATTATCCCACGCATAAATTGGTACAATTTTTTAAGGAACATCCTGTGTGTTTCCCGAAAATAGTGGTCTCTACTCCTTTGGATGATGCTCTGTGTGTGTTTACTGATGGATCCTCTAATGGCCGCTCTGTGGTGGTGTGCCAGGATCAAGTTTTTAAATTTCAGGGAACTACTACTTCGGCCCAGCAGGCAGAGCTTATATCTGTAATTATGGCTTTACAAAATTTTCCAGATTTTGCCATGAATATTTATACTGATAGTGTTTATGTTTGCAATATTATATTGCCATTGGAAACTGCTTCCTGTATTAGTCCCTCCACGCCTTTGTTTAAAAGTTTAAAATTATTTCAAGGTCTAATTTGGCAAAGGACTAAACCTCTTTTTGTAGGGCAGGTCCAAGGGCACTCTAATCTTCTTGGACCTATTGCTGCTGACCCAACAAGACATGAACTCTCATCTTGGTTATAGAATACTCATGATAATTATTTGCCATTAGTCATGGGTCTTGTTCTCCTATGCATGCTACCTACTCATGCTAAGAATGCCTCCTTTATGGTTCATCAGTTGAATAAGTATTTACTGGGACCCTGGAATGCTAACTTTGTTAATTTTACTAATTCTTTGCTACACCAAATATTATTGGTAAATGAGACTAGGGTTCCTCCAATAGAAGGCACTGGTCTCTTGGACTCGTTTCACCACTTGGGAAGCTTCATCAAAGAATGGGCTGGATTGGGAGCCCTAGGAATTTTAGGATTGCTCGCAGCCTGCCTTGCCTTCCTGTGTTTATGTAAACTCTTTACTAAACAAGTAGACCTCCGTGACAGGCAACTTTCTCGGCCAGGGTACCAACCTAAGACAGGAGTCACTGCCAAAGGCTGCAGTGATTTCCAGAGACGGGTAAGGACACTGGTGACAGAGATCAATTCCTAAGACAGAGGCTACTTTATAAAAAAGAAAAGAGTGACATGTGGGGTGAAAGGCTTTGGCTTGCTGAGACTTGGGTCAGGAAGAGTGTTGGTTCCTATGAGAACATTTTACCAATTTCCTGACCCCTGCAAGATGTTTTGCTCAGGTGGGCTAAGAATCATGAGACCAAGACATTCCCTTAGATAGCATTGCTGGCTTCCTGTTGTTTTGCTTAACCTTGTGTAAATGACTATATAAGAGCTCTGGAATAAACAGCTTTGGCATTTTGGCTTCCAAAGGACCCGTGAGTTTTTTCAATCTGCAGGCCCTCGTCCAGATTAGTTCGTCTCCTGTGCAGGCGTAGGTGACACTCCAGCATCAGAAAACCAACTAATAGGCTACAAGAGTTCATGGGTATCCTACAATCCAGAGCACAAAGGCGCCCAGGCTTCCCTACCCTGAGCTCTAGCTACTCTCAGGGAAATGTGGATGGTAATGCCCTGCCCAACAGCATCAACAGTCCAACAGTTCCTCATGTTTGTAAATCTTCCTAGACATTTCTAAGCTCTTGAAATTACAAATCATTCCTGGGGGAAGCAAGGAGGAAATGGCTTCCTAAGAACCTGGGGGTCCAGAATACTCCGCAGTAACACATCATCTGGAGACATTGTGTCCACAGTCATACAAGTAACTGCCTCTCTTCTTTAGGAAGAAGACCATGAATGGCCTTTCACCTCAGTGTAAATCCACAGATCAAAGCTGTGCGCCTGGCACCAGCTTAGACAGGATTGGGTCAGTTCTCTGATTGGCTTTCAAAGTTTTCATACAGCAGATAGTGTTTCCTTCATGTAACTCAGTTCTAAGGGATGCATGTGGTTGAAGCCATGCCAGACCCAAAATGTAAAGTCTTCCATTCAAAGACAGGACTGGGGTACAGGCTTGCTCATAAATGGGTCATCTATCTTATGGCTCCAAAATGATTTTGTGATCTTACATGCTGGTCTCATCTTGACGTGCATGATGGGGTTTATCAGAAATGGTGTGCTCAGGTGATACTGAGAGCCGAGTCCTTTGGGAATGCCATTTGAGAGCCACGGAGAGTTGTGTGTGTCATGGGTAACAACGCCATAGTCACAGACAGAATAAAACAGTGGTAAGGTTTCAGAAGGCAAAGAACAAAGGGAGCCACAAGTGAGTTCAGAAAGGCCACCAGGTGTCCCTCTGTCAACAAGAGCAGAGCAGGTGATAATGGGTAGCTGTTCAAGTGGGTCACTCTGACCTTACCTCCAGGCTGGGTGGTCTGTGAGCCTCCCCTCTCTAATTTTTCAAAAGAGCCAGCTCTACAAAATGAGAAGTATTAAGTACAGACAAAATTCATGAATGTCCCCAAGTCTGTGGACTGTGGGGATCATTGTGACAGAAGGAAGGACAATATCCCTGCATGAGTCTGATGTGCCAGTCAGCACTGCCCCGCAGGTGTGATTTGACATCCAGCATGACAGAAATATGAAGGGGGAATAATGCTCAGAATCCCAATTCCTGCCCTCCAACTTATCAATATGGAAATAACAACATGCAAACCCTGAACCATTCCTCTGGTAAATCACTCCCATACCTGCCCCTGCCCGTACTTAAAGCTCAGCTGGATTTACAGCATGACAGAAGCAAAGGCGGGTTCTTGCAATGATTATTTGATTTTCCTTTTCTCCTTTATATTGTCAGTTTCTTCTCACATCTCTGTGAGGGGTCCAGGTAAGTGACTTCAGTATAGAGGCTCACATTTGGTCCAATTTTCCAAATGCCAATGCTGTTCTCTGCCGGGACCGGAAGCTTCATTGCTTAGTCATTTTGTTTGAATCTGGCCCCGAATGCAAGCCTATTTTCCTGCCTGCCTTTGAGAGCATCAGTGCAAGGCAGCCTGAGAATGGCATAAGCAAAGACTTAGAGCTCTGCACACCACTTCCGAGCTCTGTCTGGTGCCTTGGAAACCCTGAATTACTCACAGCTGCAAGCTGGTTCCTTCAGAGGAGAGTGGCCATTTGGTATTGTGATTCCCATTGCGGTAATACACTAAAACCCTCTGGAGGCCAGCCTGCCTCAAGACAGGTAAGATGGGATTTAAACAAGTTGAGAGTTTAGCCCAGCCCAGAATTGAGAGATCACCCTGAGGAGAAAGTCTCCTGCTAAGGAAGTCTCTGGTTGCTTTAGTGAGGATTGTCCTGCCCACTTAACTCAGTTTCATTCACTTTCTTACAGTAAGGTTGAATGGTGGGAAGGCAGGACAGGAGCAGACCAAACCCATTCCCCAGGACGTGATGATTTTTTTTTTAATTTGAAAAATTCTAGTGGTCCTTACCTCTCTTACTGGTCCTTTTTCATGTATTTCAAGCATAGAACACGATATAGAAGCAGGACCTGGCTGACTATGTGTTGATGTTGTATGTTGGAGAACACCACACAATGCTGTGGTTAATATCCTCCGAAGCAATTCTTATTTGTGCTCTTGGGATCTCAAACTACCTTTGGATACTGGCTGTACACACAGAGGCTTTTTTTTCCTTCTTGCTTTTTGCAACAAGCAGGAGGAAACGTAAAGAACAGTTGGATTTCCATTTTAAACATTTCTGTTAGTTCTCTTTTTGATACACCTGGCTCCACAACAATATTTAAAGTTATATAAGTCCTTACACTTCTATTAAAGACCAAATAGCCTTATGGAGAGGAGCTGTAGCCTGCAGTGGCAGAAACAGAATATAACAAAGACCCAAGAGCTCTTCTCCTTGTTTTCTGAGGGACCTCTTTTCCTCAGAGAGCTCCTGGTTGGACCAATGAAGTAGAGCAAAGTTGAGTCCTTCAGTGATGGTATACCTTGCCTGACAGAACCAAGGGAGTCATGTACGGCAGTGGGTCTGTACCCTGGGAAGAGCAGTGAGTAAGCTAAGTTGGATCACAAGAGCATCTCCAAAGAGCAACATCAGTAGCTGATGCTACAGGGTGTTAAAGACTAATATTTATTTATGTTCCTGGTACACTGGGCTGGATGCACAGATAAGAGTTTGGGTGAAGTTGACTACCAGCTATGAGGCTTATGGTTTTCTGAAGAGACAGAGTAGCTAGAACAACCTGAGAGTAGACACGTCCAAAGAAAGGGCACAGTGATGGGTCTGTGGCAGAAGGAAAGGCCTGAAGCAGTCACCCAGACCTGCTACCTATATTTTTTATGTTGCTCTGCTTAGTCTATCTCTCTACATTTCAGAGGGAGAAAAGGAGTAAGAATCAATTAAGAACATGTCTTATATGGACCTGAAAATGTGAATAGTTTGATTATTTCCACATCCAGTCGCCAGTGAAAAGGAAATATTGATGTTAAAAAAAAAATCTATTTCTTTCTCAGATTTTCAACTACATACAGGTTTCAAAGCTAATGTCTGGATTCCTCTATAGCAAGCAACACAGCGAGGATTACTCTTGCAATCTCTTCTCCTCAGCAGCTGCAGGTGAGGATGCGGGGTCACAGGCACAGCATGAATGCACAGTCTGTCTAACTGGGACTAGAGCCTGTGCAAACTTAGGATCAAAGAGATGTCAGGGAGAGACCTGCCTCTCCCTCACCATGACAAACATCAGGTGATAGAAAATGTAAATAAAACCTGTAGCAAGTACTTTAAATAGTTCATACTGAACTGTCCAAGCCAGAAGCCATTGATGCCCAATTGCCGCTCCTCCAGATCCTTCTGATCAAACTTATAACACTGGCTGAACAAAGCATTTCTGACTGCCTAATAATTTAAGTTTAAAGTTAACTTTACAGTCTCAACTTTTTTCTTTTCTGTGGTAGATATGGTTTTAAGGTTAAATCCATCAAGATCTAAATTGGAAAAAAATATAGACACTCTCTAAGAGTGATGATACACAAATACCAAATACCAAATATCTGTGTGTCGCCCCTTTAAGCCATGGGCTTCCCTCACCATCAGCCATCAACATCAAAGATATTTGGCCTCATGTTCACTCTCTTCCACTAACCATGCTCTGGGCATTCTGCTGCTCTAGAGACAGTCAGACTCCCCACAAAAATCAAACAGAATCTTACAAATGATGCGCTGTGCATTCCATTGTCAAGACTGAGGCAAGACCGTGGGTCACACCCTAATTCACTCACACATTCAGCAGTTGACACCAGCTCTTGCTAATCCCTGTTAGGACAGGATTTATCATTCTTAAATTCCAGTGACCTAAAACACATGAACTAGTTTCCAGTTCATCCACTGGTTTAGTCATTCCCTCCAGTGGGATTCCACAATCAAGCCAAATTCCCGTCCTGGAACCAAATTCCAGCTACGAAGAAGACAGTAACCTGTACGGAGGAAGTAGAACATGATTTCCATCTGTCCTGTGCTGAAATGGAAGAACAAAGGGAATCTTTGGAAGCCTTGGGTTTCCCAGTCACCGAGGAGGGGAAGGAAAAGGTTGTTGGCTCCATTATCACTGTCAAAGGGTGTTTCCTCCTAACCAGGCTGATAAAAAAAGGAAAAGCTGAAAAACAGTCTCATCTGCAAGGATTAGGCAAACACGGAGGCTGCTTAAAAGCTGGGTAAAACCAAGTTTAGGTTTCAAAACTTTCTTTTCCTCTGGACTTCTGGGGGAGGGTAGGATTGCTTTACGCAAAGTCTTAGCGGCAACATATTACCCTAACTGGAAACATGCAGCTGTTGCGAGTTTGCTCAGCACTGTGTCTTCTTTTCTATCCAGCACCACTCGGCAGTGACCCTCCAGAGCAGCCATGCCTGCTAGTGATTGGCAAGAGCAAGACAGTAGGAGGAAGCCAATGGCCTTCTCTCTACCTCATCTCTGCAAACAATCAGTAGCATCTGGTAAGGTAGCTAGGTGCAGAATTTAATGCAGTTAAACATTGTAGCCTATCTGGTCTGGGGCTCACCTAGCCAGGCCAGTTCTACTACCCCCACTGAGCTGAGATGCAAGATCTTAAGATGCTTGTCCTTTTCCCTCATGGATGAAGGAGTCAATGCCCTCTAGGGATAAGCTGCACTTTTCATCATTTGTGAAGGAATTTTAGAGCATGGGCATGTCCTAATTTGCTATTTGTGCATCAGCATAACGAACCACATTGAGGTCCTATGGGAAAATCCCAAAGCACAGCATGTGCACACTGCGTTTCTTATCTGCAGGTCTTTAACCATGTTAGGCTGTAATGTTATATTTCTCAGTAGGACGAAGGATTTAATTTCCAGTTCCTTTGATTCTCTCTCTCTCTCTCTCTCTCTCTCTCTCTCACACACACACACACACCACATGCAAAAACCATGTGTTCACATACATGCAAAACAACTACTTGCACATCACATGCAAAACTGCTGTTATGTCAACAGAGTAGATGCCTGAGTCTGTGTTACTCAGATACTTATCTAGAAAGGAATTTAATGTAAAGGGTCTTTTTTTTACCTAAAAACAAAACAAACAACAACAACAACAAAAAAAAAACCAAACCAACCAACCAAAGATCTTTCTATTTCCCCTTTCTTCTGGCCTTGATCACAAAACTAGCACACCACCTTTCTCCTCAGAATGTCTGACGAGCTGTACCTCAGTCTGACTTTCCCTGACTCAGTTTTCCAGGAGTTGAATGAGGCAGGAATTAGAGGGCTCTGGAAGACTGCCCTTGTCCATGCTTAGATACCCACTTCACACCCAGGGCTGTCAGAAGTGATTCCCTTCCATCTCATGAAGTGAAACATCAGCTTCTCCTCAGCCTGTTCTGCACTTTCTCTAAGCCTCCTCTTCCTGTTACTTCCAGTATATTCTACCAGCAAAACCATTGCCTCTGTCCTTTAAAATGTACTTAGATTGTAGCATGTCTTCCATCTCTATTTTGGGCAAATGTGCTTCCAACATTAACCTAGATCCCTTCCCCCCCCCCATTCTTCCTTAAATACTTTCTTTTTCAGCCTCCAACCACTGTCCAAATGACTTTTCTAAAGCATTACTCAGACTCTGTCACTTCTCTCCTCAGAATCACCCTATGGCTTCTAAAGCATTACTCAGACTCTGTCACTTCTCTCCTCAGAATCACCCTATGGCTTCCCATCTCATTTAGAGTCGGAGTCAAAACTGAACAGTCCAAATGGCCTGCATCACCCTTGCCCTCCTGGGCCTGCCTCCCCGTACCCATCTCTCTAGAGCATCCTTCCCTGACTGCACCTCTCTTCACACCTCCATCACTCAGCCTTAGGCCTTCACACATAGTCTCTGTTCTCACAAGTCATCTTCTCTGGCTAAGAACTTCTACTTGGGTCTCTAGGTCCCCTGGTCGGGATGCCCTCTCTAACCACACCCAGTCCTTCCTGAGTTCCTTACCAGCTGCAATGAACTCTATAGCACATTGTGGGACGTTTTTTACTGGTCTGTTGTATGAGCCACGAGAAGTAAGCCACCTGAAAGCTGAGACATTTTATGTGCTTGTTTGTTTTTAATCACTTGTATCTATTGGTGTCTTCATCAGTGCCTTGGGTGGTACTTGGTATATTGTAGCCACCCTAAAACATTACCTGATGCACAGGTTTCAGAGTATAGGCTGCTGAGTATAAGCCACAGGCAAGCTGAGCTTTGCAATGTCTGTTAGAGAGTTATAATATACTTTCAGAGTTGGAGATTTCTTACAGAAGAGTTATGAGGTATGAGCTTATATTAGTATCAAAAATAGAGATCATTTTGGAAACTGGAATTTGCTGTATAATATTGATACAG
The DNA here is from genome assembly GCA_019843965.1 of Rhynchomys soricoides. Classification (NCBI taxonomy): domain Eukaryota; kingdom Metazoa; phylum Chordata; class Mammalia; order Rodentia; family Muridae; genus Rhynchomys; species Rhynchomys soricoides. Next base: position 98,200 of record JADRCH010000110.1, read on the forward strand.
ACACTGGATCTTCTGCCCCTGGCCGTGACCTGTAACCTTTCATTTCATGTATACACTGAGATTATTTTGGAAAAGGACATCAGACTTAAAGGCAGAATCAATAAAACGCAATTGTTTCGATGGGCACCCAGACTAATAAGCATCTGTTCTCTATCTGCCTGCTATCTATGGTTTCTAACCCTACAGCTGGGAATGCAAAGAAGAAGCATGGGGCCATTAAAAGCCAATTCCCCAGACTAGTAAAAACTTCCTTTTATAAAACTTTACTGATGAGCCAATTCAAATACTTTATTAAAAAACTTGGACAAAGAGTGGGCAGGGGAGATGCCATGCAAACCTGAGGGCCTGAATTCAGATGCCTTGTACTTACATAAAAGCCAGGCATGGCATGTTCACTCACATGAACACATATACGAGGGGGGGGGGGGAGGGAGGCTAACTCTGCTCAGGTAAAGAAATCAGAAAAAGTTTTACGTGTAGAATAAAGGTGAAACAATCGGAGTTAAGGAAGCACCTCGGGGACAGAATGCTTGCCTTTTGCCTCTAGCACTAGGGATCTATCTCTGTGAAAGCGTGCTTGCCTGTCGCCTGCCTCCAGCCCTGGGGAGAAGAAGCTTGCTGAAAATGAAGCCAGCACCTGAATGAACAGCAAAGGAATGGAGAAGAGGATCAATGGAAAATGATCGGAGCGCAGTGAGCTTTGCCTTTACCATCTCCGCTGATTTAAGCTGCCAAAGAATAGATGAAGTAGGCTGCTGTAGGCTGCAGGCCTTCTGGGATGCTAACAGCTCCAGAAGAGCAGTCCTGGAGGAAGGTGAAAGCACACTCTCAGATTGGGAAGGATGCTGCTTCTGTGCTTTCCTTCCCCGGTGGTTCTAAAGCCATGCCAGTAGATAAGCCACCAACACAGCCGTTTTTGCTGCTTCACAAATGACAGTGTATTAGTCACTGGGCAGAGGTCTCCTCAGATAGTGATGACCACCCAAGGATGGATTTGGTCTGTATGGCTCCACCAAACAGAGGGAGAAGGAGCTTCAACAAGCTGAATGACCTGGCTCCCAGTGCTTGCTATGGTGTCCTGACGGGGCTCTCTTCAGGCTCCTCTCCACCCCTCCACTGCACCCCCATCATTAGCGCCCCCCTGGCGATGAGCAACATTTGAACATGAGAAATCATCATGCTGCCCTCACCACAGTCGTTTGCTCAGTGTTGTTTATTTCATCATTTCATTTTTAAATTTTAAGGAGTTCGTGTCTTTTTAACCTACGATAAATTTATAGTTCACCAAAACATACATAGCATGAAAATATTTTTTGTTTAATTAGAAATCAGAACCAGAGGAAATATAAACTGGAACTGAAAGTCTAGGAGATGGAGGAAGTAAAATATTACTCATTATAGCGGTCTAAAGAGCTCTCCAAGTCAAGCAGTACTCCGGGCTTCAAGACAATCTAGGAGTCAGAGCGAAAAGAGAAACACAACCAGCAAGTACATTCTCCTGGCCGCAAGCAGAAAACACTCGAGTTCCTCAGGGGAAGCAAACCATTTCCTGGAATTCAGATCTGTAAGAACTGCCTGCAGAAGACTTCACTTGGGGAGTCATGAATAACTCACCATGAGCACCCCTCAAGCCACACCCCCAACCTAGGCTGCATGGAACCGTTCCTGGTAAGAGACCATTAAGGAAATCAAGGGCATGCACTTACAACCAGTCTATCAGAAAGAGTATGGAGACAGCATTGACCACACATATCTTTATCTTAATCTGAGAAACCCATTTGGACTGTCTTTGGAAAAATGAATGACGCTGTCTTCTATGTACACGAAGTGATCAAAGAATTAACCTTATTAGCCAAGCAGAGGAAATTGGAGAATTTCCCCAATTCTCCCTCGATACTCTCGTGGGTTTTTAAGTTTATCTGCACTGCAGTGATATGCAGGCATATCTTTTAGTTTTTTGGAAAGTGATTCTGAGAGTGCTCAGGACTTTATGCTTCTGAGAAGAACAACAGATAGGAGTGTGCTTGGAAAAGTAGGAAGAGGTGTGAGAGGGAAGTTCATTATACACAGAATGAGCTGCTTGTGATCGTACCTTGCAAGTGTCATACTTTTTCCTGAAGTAGTGCGGCTTAGTCACTATGCGCCAGCCTGAGCTAGCAAGACCGTGAAACGGTCTTGTAACCGTGACATGAAATGTAACGTGAAAATTGGATGTAGAAGGGTTATAATCTTACACAGAGGAAGCGTCAAAGGGTTGGAAAAAGAAAATTATCAAAGCCATTTAAAACTTCTTTTCCAGTTAGAGCAGCTGGAGTTTTAGGTCACACCACCATCAGCTGGCTGTTCCCTTTAGCCATCTTCCATGTTCTACATATTTATCCGCTGACTGTGTCTCACATGTTCAGCTCACTGTGTGGATTCAGTGACACCCTTTGACAGTAACAAAGAATTCCTGGAAAGCACACTTGTCAAATTTACCTGTGACCCTACCTCCTTTCTTTAATCTTGTGAGTAGATTTTAAAATTCTACCAAAAATTTAAATATATGGCCAAAATATTAGACAAATACATGGACAAAAAGAACCCGAAGAATTCCACCAAGTGACTGATAGTTGTAGCTAACCTGTTTGTCTCTCCAACGACATAGGTAACATGGCCAGGAAGTGCTTACACATCTGGTAGAGAACAACCAGAGATCATGGAAAACAGAAGCAGGGCCTGAATCACATGAAAATCCTCTTTCCTGCCTTTTGATACGTACGACACCTGTTCTTATCCTTTGGCCTGGTCTCCTTTGAACACACTGCTTATGGAAGATCTGCTGCCAAATACTTAACAAAGAAAAATACCCGATTGAGGGTGAATTCATTTCCCACAGCTGTAAGAATAAGGTAATATTTTTCTAAACCTTAAATTCCATGTTTCAGACACTCATTTCCCCGATGATTAATCTGAGCTCTGTAACGCTATCACAATCAGAGATACATCACTTTAAAAGAAAAAAGTTTGATAGACACCCACAAATCGATAAAATACTATCACAAACAGGCATGGTGGCACACACCTGTAATCCCTGTGTTTGGAAGATCGAGTCACAAGGATTGCAAGTAACAGCCTGAACTACTTAGCAGGATTTTGTCTCAAGATACTGATCTAAGAACAATTTAACAGTTGGCTGTGCCACACATTTCCCACACAGTGCTGGGGTCACACCTCTGGTGTCCACTCAGGCCCACCTACCCTCTTGCTGTTCTCTTCCTCCTGAGCCTTCCTGAACTCATGTTCAAAGGAGCAATCCAGTTCGCTGAAGAGACCCACCTCTTCACAGTTCTTCAGGAATCTTGTGGGGGTCGGAGTCTGATCTGAAAGCAGAGGCCAGAGATCAATAACAGAAAATTTCCTCAAATGTGTTGTAAATGGAACCAAATTCCTTCATACTCTCCCATCACCTTAACAGGATGCCTCACAGCTGCCGACAATCCCCCAGCCCTTTAACCACAACAGCCATGTGCAAGAAGAAAAGCACTGGAAAGAAGATAGCCACATATAAGGACTTCCCGGTCCTCCTGACCACACCCCCATCCTCACCCCCTGGACAACTGTAAACATTCTTGTCTGGAGGCAATATCTTCTGAATATACATCACCATGTGAATGGGAATGAGCCTTTTTTATTTTTAGTGGTAAAAAACATTTAGCTAAAATCAACCCTGAAGATCTTCTGTCTATGCCACTCTCAAACTTGAGTTCAGGAGTCTGATAAGGGAATGAGAGTATATTTTTTATAGAAAACAAAAAGAAACAAACAGGCCCTCTAATTCCTCCTTCTTAATGCAAAAAGTAGCGGAGCAATTTTATCTTCTGAGAACCAGAGACGGAAGAGAAGGGGTTCCAAGTCAAACACGTTCAGTTTCCATCTTTTATAAAATATATCATTATTGATTTTATTTTCCTTTGCTGTAGCCAAAAGAATGTTCTGCAAATACTCTCTAAAAGGAAAGGAATTTCTTTCATAGTCTGGACTTTCTACAGAGCTTACTCTTTAGGAAACTGGAGGAGCGGAAGCCACAATCTGTGGATGCAATATTTGAAGTCTACGTAATATTTCACATCCATGTACTCACAAGACCCTAGAGACTAAGTAAGGTAGAGTTAGAGGTCTGTAGTCCCAAAAGGGGCTATCTTCCTTCAGATTAGCTACACTTGGCATGAATAGCACTGAATAGAATTCTTTTTCCCAAGGTAGAAGATGCACGAAACAGAAAGACCTAGATCTCTCTCTCTCTCTCACCACACACACACACACAAACACACACCCCGCACATGTGCAGGCACACACACAAAGGAGAACAATTGCGAGCCAGTGAGATTCAGGCTCTTGTTCGGGTCTCCCTAGTCTCTTCCACTGTGTGCCTGTATTATCCCACCTAAGCCCCTGACAGACATGTGATTGAGTGTGACTTTCACCCAACTTGATCTGTGTGCTGCCTTCAGGTCACTTTTGCACAGTTCTCTGAGGTACTGTCACCAGTCATCCAAAGAGTTCCCTTACACTGAAACTCAGTGCCAGGCCTGCGCTATACAAACTACTATATCCCAAAAAATCAGGACTCTGCTTACTTTTCTGCAGCACACAGTGTAGTTAATCCCAGCAGTACAGTAAATATCCACTGAGATTCATTGAATATGTTCCTATCCACAAAGCAGGTGGCTGATTATCTGCCCTCCCTCATAGAATCATCCCTTTAAAGGCAACATGTCTTGACTCCCTATGTGGAAGGAGCATTCAGTAACTGAGGGGTTGGCATGGACTCCCGAGCAGCAAAGTCCCTTTAGTGGTCTTTCCCCTTTCTTAACATCAAGATCTAAGATTATAGTTCTCTACTACAGATGGCTGTCAACCAAGCCTTATCTACAACAGTTATGCAAAGCCTGGGCTATGTGCACATGACTTTCTTAGCACATTAAGTTACTGAGATGCACACATAGACACTGATGGACCTCACCTGTTCATATAACAGTGGTGTGATTATATAAAGCAATGTATTCGTGCAGGGCTCTGAGGTTCACAGGCAGTTTCACCCAGATTGCCTCACAGGTAACTATAAGTAGGGTAGACACTATTCTGGGAATAGAGAACTAATCTGTGCGTGTGCGTGTGTGCGTGTGTGCGTGCGTGCGTGTGTGTGTGTGTGTGTGTGTGTGTGTGTGTGTAAAACAGCTTGGACAATCTTATACTCTAGAAATCCATATTTGGAAAATAGCATGATTTAGATTTCCTAGATTTCATCTTTCTTATCTTTCAAATAAGGTTCTAAAGGTTAAGGATTCTATGTCTTCTAAACTCAACTTAGCTTCAAAGCCCACTGCCCACAGATCCAAGTAATATATGACGATTAAAAGGAGAGTCAGAGGCAACCACTAGGAACTAGTAACTGGGGTAGAAATAGACCCAGAGCTACACATAGGACTTCTGAATAGGAGGTGTAGATAGGGAAATCAAGGGTAAGAAGAGGGAGAGGTGTGCATTGTCTGCTGGGCACTGGTTCCTCCGCTGGGCGTTTCTTGCTGGGCATGAAGCTGAGTACTTCCCTTCCACCTAAACCCTGCTAGGCAAAAATGATTTTCCCCATCCTATTTATGAAGAAATCAACCTTTGTCCCAGGCCTGATGTGTAAGTTGAGTCCATAATTTTATTGGTAATTAATCATTTTATCAATTCCTGGCTTTTTTGATGGGCAGCCATCCTTGGAATCCTGCGTATCCTTTATACAGTGCCCTGCATCTAAAGCCTCCCGTCTTTGTCAGGTCCTAGGAGTGTTTCTGGGGAAACACCCTGCCACCTGTCATGGGAGTTCATTTTACATAGTCAAGTGTATGTATCAGCCAACTATGGCATCAGCAACAGAAATACCCCGAATAAGAGCAGACAGAGCTCTTTTGGCATAACAGCTTAGATGAGACCACACCTTGAAGATTTATAAGAACTAGTTTCGGTAGAAAAACAAACTGAGGTAAGTGTTTACGATTACACCAGCAGTATCCTTGAGGGTTGGGTGTTGGGAGAAGACCTGTGACATCAAACACAGGTGATATAAGAGGGGATTTTTTATTTTCCTTCTACTCTGAAGCAAAGGATCTTCAGATACTACTTACTGCACACCTACACACAAAGGAGGTGGCAGTGGGAATGATGCCGCCCACCTTCTGGGCCTCTTTACCAATACATTCAAAACCCATGGAACAACTAGGGCCATGCATAGCAAAGGCAGTGGCTTCCCGCCTCTCTGAATCAGATGGTCCAGAGGGAGATACTTGAGTTGATACCAAGTGTGATTCTCTTTGCTTAATGATATCCAAATACTAATGTTCTCATTTGAAATATGCAAGACAGGCTATTCCTAAGTTTTGATTCATCATGTTGAGTGAAGTACTCTTTCCTGTTACAACAGAAGCCAGTAAATGCAACCTCACTTTCATTTAACATTTATTGGACTGAGTACAAGATTTCTAGTCATCTTTGATCTCTTATCCTACCAGGTCCAAGTAAACCAGGCAATGTACAAATGCTCAAAGAGGGAATAGCCCAATCTTTCAATGGCTTAAGCCAGGGAGGCAGAAAAGTTTCACTGCCCTGAATGCTTTTGTCAAATAATTATTTCGCCCAGAATCCCTTAAACTCAGTGGGTAAAACTCATAGCTGTTAATTAAATGCTCGTAATCCTCTCCTTATTTAGATCCAGGAACATTAGTCAGCCATAGCTGCAGTGACTTCTGTGTACTGGATGTGAACGGCTGTGCTTTTCTGGTGAATACTCTGGTGTATTCAGTCAGTGGAGACAAGCAACCCTAAGGATGGTCTCGAACTGATTTCTTAGGAACTGACCTGAGCTCTTAAGACTTTAGGCTCGCCTTTCATTAGGCACTTCAGCAAAGAACACCCAAATAAGAGACAGGATAACCTCTGACCTTTGAACTTGCACTTCACCTGTGCCAAAAGTTTTCCAAGATAACCACTCTCATCACCTGAATGGATGCTGCATCAACACCTGCCGCTTAAACAGCACCCAGGGTAGGAGAGGGAAGGGGGCTCCAAGCACAGGAGGCAAAGGCAAGAAGGAAACTTTGATCACTTCTTTTACTGTCCTACCTGCCTCCAGGGAGAACAAAATCCTGCTGTTTGCTGCAACATGGACAGATCTGGAAAGAGCTGAGCTAAACCAGCCAGGCACCCAACAATAAAAACACATTTGCATGCCTTTGTGAGAGCTTAAAATGTTAATGTTATATAAGTAGAGAATAGAATATTCACTACCACAGGCTGAAGAGGGTGGGGCAGAGAGGGGCAAAGGGATGGTTACTGGGTATGGGGGTTATGACAGGGCAGGAGCAATAGCACTTAATCTACTGCACAATAGGGTAACTATGGCTGTCAATAACTGAATACTATGTATCAGCTTTAGAATATTCTCTATGCAAAGAAAGCATAAATGTTCAATGCAATTGGTCAATCAACTGCCCCAGTCTAATCAACACCCGTTAGGCACATGCACTGAAATATCATACAGTACCATACGAATATGTACAATTTGCATGTATCAATGAAATGTTTTCAATTAAGTTTTTAAATGTTAACACCAAAGGGGATTAACATTTTTTTTCTCTTTGCAGTTTATCATGTTCTAGTCTCTAGATCCTATGTTGAATGTTTCTTGAGTAAGGGGTATCTCCTCACTGAACCTCGATCCCTGCCACAGTGAGCCAAAGGAGCCTTGCAATATTAAGACCATGCTGTTTACCTGAAAAGGAAAGACTTTAAAGAGTTGGCCTCAAGATCTAGAAATTTACCCATCAGTTACATGAGGAAATTCTGTAAACTTTATCAGCAGGACAGATGATAAGTAAGTGCACACCTAACACTGTTTTTAAAAGCACTTCTCAAGTTCCTGTAAGGAGCTGGAGAGAGAGATCTGTCAGTTAAGTACTTTCATTGTAAGCACAAGGACATAAATTCAATCTGTGGTACCCTGTAAAAAGCTAAGCGTGGTGGTGCATGATTGGAATCCCAACCTCGGGAAGGCAAAAAACAAGAAGATGCTGGAGGCTAGCCTAGCTTACATGGTAAGTTCCAAGCAAATAAGATACTTTTCTTCAAGGAAAAAAAAAAAGAGAAGAAGAAAAAGAAAAGAGTTCCCACCTTTTTTCTAGTGCGTGAGGAATGACACCTAAGGTTGTCCCCTGCCCTCCACATGAACATACACACACTGCACAATTTTTCTTTCTCTTTCTATCTGTCTGTCTGTCTTTCTCTATATATATATCTCTGTCTACTTGTCTTTTTTCTATCTCTGTCTCTCTCTCCCCCAAACCCCCATCTCTCTCTTTCAGTTCCTGTCAGTTTATAGTCATGACATGCATCATCCCCAGCAAGTTTGATCACTCCAAGGTGGTCCTAGACAGCATACACAAAGCTAAATTCACAAGCCTGATAAAAGTTGTTACCTCATTTGGTTCCCAAGTTGTATTTAAGTCACATACCTATCTGCTTCATTTCCTCAACCATTAAAAGCAAGATAAATGATCAACTGAACAAAGGCTGTGCAGAGGACAGGAGAGATAGCATGTGTGAAAGAAGGATGCTGGCCCTGAGAGACACTTTCTCCTTGACTTGGGTTCTCATACAGTCCCATGTTATCACCTATGACCTAGCTAAAGGACTAGATGATACCAAGCAATTTTGTATCATTTGATACCAAGCTGTTAGTGATCACCAATCTATGAAGATATCAGTGCCCACATGTGATGTACATACATGTAGACACAAATGGTTAAGGTTTCTATAGATAGTTTGAAGTTATGACCATTACAATCAGGGATTTTTAAAAAGTAATATATCATAATCATTTTTACAACACTATGTGGCTTGGTAGAATTCCTCAAGAAAGTGGCTTAAGGTGCTGGAGAGATGGCTCAGAGGTTGAAAGCACTGGTTGCTCTTCCACAGGACCCAGGTTCAATTCTCAGGACTCACATGGTGGCTCGCAATCATCCATGAATCCAATTTCAGGGAGCTGAGGCCCTCTGCTGGCCTCTGTGTACTCCAGGCCTATATATGCTGTATAGACGCACATGCAAACTAAACATCTATAGACATAAAAATAAGCAAAATTTTTAAAAGGTGGCTCAAATCAGTAGCAAAAACATTAAAATTACTATATCTCTTTTAGTAAGAACTAAAGTTGAAAGCTAAGGTAATTTATGCATGTTTATAATTTTATAATAACATTTCTCTCTTGAATTTTCATCAGTGTTTTTATTAAAACATTTTAACTTAGCTCCTGTCTGCCTCTTAATAAAATATACTTGGAAGAGTTTACATTAAATGAACTTTCAGATTCATATTCTTTAAGGAAACAATGGCCACGAACATCTGACAGAATTGTATGGAGTTCAGCAAGGCTTCTTCCTGGCAATTGATGGGCCTCTGAGTGTGACTCCACAGGAGCAGGACCCTATTGTTAACATGGACATTGCTGTCTTGTCTCCTTTCCCAGGAACAGTGCCATCACAAAGCAAGTTAGGGTGTACCTGGTTTTATACAATTTTTGTGGCATACCTAAAAAAGTCATTCTAGCTGAGGTGATTCTCTACAGAGATGAAACCTCATCGTGCTCTTGATTCATTTACTGGCAACAAGAACTGGTAGACCAGATGGCCTTGCCAATGCCTATGAGTCAATGGGAAACTCTTCTGATGAGGGTTTCTCCTGTAGCCTGTGCTCAATAGTTCTATATGGCTTTGAAGTTTACTTAACCTAAACAAGTACATCTTCCAGACAGATCCACCAACAGACATGGGCCCCAAGTGCTCAAAAGCAACTGGGTCATAAGTTCACTTTGCTTTGAGGTCCTGAGCTAACACAACAGTTATTTACATCATTACACCACGAACCTGCTAGCTGAGGGATCAAACAATATGAGGTGATTTTATTACCATAATGTGCCTTGAATGGAGGAAGCTAAAGTCCCATATTGCCACCTCTCCATAAGTATATGAATTATCCTATATGTTTTGTTCAAAAGGGCCAGCTTCCAGGTTAAATAGAACATGAGTGAGTTTTTCTTATAAAAAACAAAATTCTGCAGAACAAGGCCTCAATTCATTCCTGTGAATGATTCAAAAGTCTGTATGTCTTGGCCAGCTAGAAACATGGATGAGAAACTGACAGCCCCCATAAATGCCCAAAGCTACCAGTCTCCTCCTGACCACAGTGAATGAGACAGTATGACTTTCAAACACGTCTCTGTGCCCCTTGAATCATTCGTATGTGAGAGTCTACTCCTACGCTTTCACTATTTATGCCACTGGAAGACTCAGAGTTAGACTGCCCATAGAAGAAAAGGCAATCCCTAGACTGACAAAATTTAGCTTAGAGTAGAACCAGAACTTAGGCCATAATTCACAGTCTGGATGTGAAGCAAGAAAATGACAAAGACTTTTGAAGACCACTCATTTTGGCCATATCATCATATGGAATACGGGGCATGAAGATTAAAGAAGGCAATGTTTATACACAGAAGGCACAGTGGCAAGCATAGAGTAAGGAAATGTGTTAGCGATCCCTACTGTTGTGCTGTCTACTGGCACAGGCATCCTTGCCAGCTTGTATGCCATAAAGCTTCAATTCACTCACGTAGTGAGAAATTACTAAGACTTTTGCTTTTGTCTGTACTTGCAGGTATTTGATTTGCTACTCCACCGTGTGTGTGTGTGTGTGTGTGTGTGTGTGTGTGTGTGTGTATGTGTGTCTTGGTTTACACATTTACTTCCTCTGTCACTGTTTTAAAATCTCAGCTTATTTTATAGGTGATTTGAAGTGATATGGCATCTTCCTTTTGGCAAATTCCTGAAAATGCTCATGAATTATTGAGTAGGATTTTCTTCAAAGAGCCCTGAGCAATGATTTGGGGCTCTTTGGATAATTGTGATCAACTCTTTGCAGACAAATCTTCCACTTCATTATACCACAGTCTTCCTTTATGGTGAGAATTAGGTTATAAGTCTAAATTTAAGGGCTAGGTCCTGATTCTAGACTCTCTCCAGGGATGCACTTGAGTCTCCAATGGCTATGTCATCATTTACACCAGAAGAGGAGTGCAGAGAATCAGGGAAGGAAGATGAGAGGAGGAAGCCAGGTTTGGCTTCTTCTCTTCTATGTCTCCAATCTAGGTACAGCTGGCTGTGCCACATGTGTCCTGTGGCTTTGCATCCTCAGCACTGGGATTACAAATATGGACCTTGCCTCACACATTGCCACCATATTTTGAAGGCATTAGAAAGGTCTTGTGAGCACATACCATTAGTCATCAGGTTTTGGCACAAAGCCTAAGGCTTGTCCTGGTCACCTTCTCTCAGTAGCCTGCTGTCACATTGCCAAACTCCACGGTACTTGTCATGAAGTGATCTTTCCTTCCACACTTATGTAGGCTGTTTAGTGGTTCAGTATCATATCTTTTCCTCCATAGTTCATACGAGTATGGTAAGCACCATGTGCTGTATATCCAGCCATAGGCTCTGTATAATCTTGATAAACAAATGCTCAATAGATTTTGAATGAATGAGGAGGTGGTGGGGATGGGCTGTTTGTAGTCTCTCTCCTCATACCTGGGCTGTGTCTCTCTTAACTTCATTAATGGTATCATAATGTCTAGTCATGAGGTTGCTAAGCATTTGAAAGCCTGTTCCCATGTGTATCTCTCTCAGGCTTCCCACTCAAGGGGTAGGCTTAACCTTTTGGGCAAGATCCCTGACACTCACCATCTTAATCTTCCACACATGTATGTAGCAAAATCAGCACACATGTAAGCTTATGAAGCACTGAACTTATTAGCCCTGAGATTTATGACAGAAAGATATGAAGTAGGGGCACACACTCCAGAAGATATAGAACCTTGGAACCCTGTACAAATAATATCCTACTGAAGATACTGGACAGATAAGATGAGAATTCTCTAATGCCTAATGGCAGTCCAATTAAAAAGCCCCACATGCTGTCCTCTTCATCTCTGCTGGAATTCGACTGGGATTTTCAAGTTGAAAGGGTCTGTGTACATAATAACCTATAATTTTGTTATTTTATGTGTAAGGAAATTGCATTCTACAGATTCTCTCCTCAAAGTGCACCTAACACCTTCCTTATCTTGGGGCTGAAGAAGTGGTTCTGCAGTTAAGAGCACTTGATGCTGTTGCAAGAGACCAGGGTTCAGTTCCAGGCACGGCAACTCACAACCATCTGTAACTCTAATTCTATGGGATACAGTGCACTCTTCTGACCTCCATGGACACTAGGTATATATATGCAAAACACTCTCACACATAAAGTAATTTTAAAAACCTTCTATATTAAAACTTTCCTTGTCATGAAGTTATTTCATTGCAACAAGGACAACTGAAAGTGACCACTATCACCATTGGATTCTAAAAATGTTCCATATAGAACAGATAAGAACAAGAGACCCATAGCAGAAGAGGCTTTAAGTCTGGGTCTTTTGGCCCTCCTAACTCAGCACCCTACCTGACTCATGTCCCTATCTATCCAATTAGAGTGAGGAGTCTATGTGCATACTCTATCCAGAAGAATAGACTCACTTAATACCTGTCACCTGCACTTACTCTCTGTGACATGGCAAGGATCAGTGATAGTTAGTTTTGAATAGTACACTCCACTCAAACCTAGCTCGGGCTTTAGACATGCTAGGCAAGCACTCTGGCACTGAGCTCTGAACCCAGCTCTGGAAACTATTCTGAAGTGTGTATCCGTGACTTTGCACCACCTTCTCTAACTGTGGAATTTGCAGACAGTGAAGGATGCAGTGGTGCTATAAATAGAGACTAACAAGATGCCGTGATGCTAGCCACACAAACGCAGTTAGCCAGGCTCATCTTCATACGATATGTCAAGTCTCCTCACTTCATCTGAAATGCAAATTTTTTTGCAATTAAATGTTGTTTGAAAAATATAACAAGAAGTTGGAGAGTTTTGTTTGATGTTCATTTACTATTTGATTTATATCATCAGGGTGGGACATGAAATAGACTTAAGACAAATAATACTGACCTGAACCAATTTTAGTGACAAATGAAATATTAATGAATTGAAACAAATCAACATACAGATATGCAAAATCTCCATTCTAATTTATAATCATAAATATCCTAAAGCCTTAATCATAAGAATTTATTTTTTTGATATATATACAATTTAGTCACTTGGAACAAAAACAATGAAGTCCAAATATCCAACAGAAAAGCTAATTTAATTCAATGTGGAAAGCCCCGGAATACAACACACAGCCAACATTAACTCTCTAGATACGAAAACATTGTATCTTGCCTGGACAGTTCTCTATTCCAGAAAGCTCCTCAAAACTCTGAGTATGCAAAGTGAGAAACAGGCTTTGAAATTGAGCACTTCCCTGGAATATGAAGTCATTTCACATTAACTTCAGCAGAAAGAGTCACCATTGCCTCGTCACGCTGTCTTCTCTGTGCTTCTCGCTCTCTTCAGTTTTTCATAATAAATTTCACATAATAAAATTAGGTTATATACTCTCAATTGCTTTACACCTGGCCCTGCTCAGGATTTGCAGTAAGGGCCACAAACTAACAAAGGTCCAGGAGAATCAGTGTTTTAGGCTGTATAGACAAAAGGGCCTCACCCCATTGTTCATGTGGTTACAGGTTTCTGGCTGCTGTTGGACAGATGTTCAGATGAGACTCTCGGTAGAGCCAGGCTAGCTGCCTGGAAAACACTGCCTATATTGCTGATTGCTACTATGGCCCCAGATCCTACACACTTTCTGAATACTCCTGCTGCTCCACTAGGCAACCTATTCGAGGGATCCAGTTTGAGAATTAAAGGAATGGCCCATAGGTTTAAATATTGGCTGTTTGTGCACTCATAGTCACTTCTGAAACACAAAAGTTGGACAGTCTGCACTTTGACAGACCAGGAAGTGACATAAGACAGGGCATCCAATATAACCTTCTAGGCTTCTCGTTGCCTTCGCATGGGACTGTCTGTACTTTAAACTCACAAAGAACTGAAGCAGTCTCTGAATAGAAGTTTATTTATTCAAAAGAAAAGGCAAGGGTAGAGAGAGGGTGGGAATGGGCAGTGACAGAGAAAAGGGCAAAGGTCCCCTTTGAACTAGTCTCCTGAGCTCAGAGCATCAGCCCCCATGATCGGACCTCTCTAGTGGCTTGTGAAGCTGTGATGTCTCAAATACATCTGCTCATGTGTCTAACCTGTCCCAGCCTGACACTGATTATTAGGGACCACCCTGTTTGGTGATTCCAGGGTAGCTGCTCTAATTTCTTGCATGCTTCATGGTAATACACTGGCAATTTACATAAGATTTAGTAATAATGGCAAAAAGTAAGTCCCTAGAAATTTTAAATGTAATAAAAGTACTAGGTCTTTTCTGATATCTATTTCAATTCAGGCATAGGGGTGTCATCTTCTCCTGAATGTCATGGAGGCAGGGGTACAGGTCAAATAGTTCACGTGAGAAGGCAATGAGCTGGTCATCTTGCTCAGGTCTATGAGACACTCGGACTTCCTTCCATTGGCCTCTCATATTTAGTTAGTGAAATAAGTTGCAGAGATACTAATCATTCCCATTTGACGGATGAAGAAACTGAGACCTTGAAAGGTTCAGTTATTTGTTCAAGGTCAAATGGCCAAGAGTCCAGATTAGCTTTCAAGTTCCTCATCCCTCTACCTTCATTTTTTGAATTCCTCTTTAAGAAGGTAAGAAATAGGAATTAGTTGGTGGACTAATTATTTATTATTCATTTTGCTCCCAATCACTAAGCATATTTCTATGCATAATCTCATTTAATTGCCCACTTAAGAGACAAGTGTTATTTCTTAAGGAAACATTCCCTGAGCATCCTCTGGGCTCCTTCCGCTAAGGTTGCATGGCACTGGCTCCCTATGACATTAATTTGATTTAGTTAATAATTAATATGATTTAAATATTAATTTATAATTAAGTACTATATTACAAATGAGCCTTGATTTTAGCCATGTGTTCACATGGAAGCCTGATATCCGTGAAGGCAGGAAATTGATTAACCCATGTAACTGCAGAACAGTGCATTGCCAAGGCTCAGGGCACATTGTTACCTGTGTGGCTAGGGTATAACTTTGAAAATACATGGAGCCAAGTTTAATACAACATATAAAAATGAGAAGTTACGTCAGGTATGGCAAGCCATGCCTATAATCTCAACACCAAGGTAGTAGAGGCAGGAAGATTTGGATTTGTGATGCTCCAAACTTTCCTTGTCTGATGCTCTCTTACCTGATAGCATATTGTCTGTTTTTATTGAAGGAAACTTCAAAGTCATCTCATGCTTGTGCCTGTGAATCATCAGATGGTCCTCTGTTGGGAAACGCTATCAGGAGAAGAGAGAGAGGGGAACAGGAGACATTAAGTCTGCAGCACATACTTGACATCCAAGAGAAAAAGGCATTCAGCATCAAAACCAAGAGAGACAAACCAAATAAAAAAATCAATTCTGAAAAAAATGTTATCACTTGAGTAGATAAAATCCCATGCTGATTGTCACTCATGTGCTGGGTGGAGGAGGACATTCCTCCTCATTATATACAAATATGTGCGTTGTCATGTCCACTTGTTTGCAAAAGGCTTGACTGTGTGGCAAAGGACTACTGGTAAGTCCTCTCTGCTTCTTGTCATCCCACAGTTCCTCACACCATCCCCAGAACTTCCCCAAAGTCCACTGCTTCTTGCATAAGCTCAGCTGCACTGACTGACCAGGCAATCACAGGATCTATGTGCTTCTTGAGAACCAGAGGTTTCCATCTGGAGTGGGGGGGGGGGAGGTGTAGAACTTTTCAAGTTCAAAGATTTTGAACTCTGTCTTATCTTTTGCTAAATAATGAAACAGAGAATGCAAAAAGCCCTGTTGAAGGTACCGAGATAACACACACACACACACACACACACACACACACACACACACACATACACTGCACCCTGGTGCCTGCCTCTGCCAAGAAGCCTCTTTAAGAAAAGGTCGCAGAATTGAAAGGAGCACTTCTCATGGCTCCGATATGTGACTAATGGCGGCAGAGAGTAAAAACGTCCAACAGGAGGAAATGGATGAAGATCTGGGCAGCACTGGGAACATGCAAAACCATGTGGAACTTTCTGTAATAGTAACTGCTTTACATAATAGTATAAAATTAAGTCAGAGGCACGATAAGTATGCTAGACATTATCTACAGATTAACTAAAAATAAGAGAAACGCATGACATCGAAAGAATTTTGATTTATGTCAGACCTTGAGAAAGAATTCCATGCCATGCTTAATTTTTTAAATATATCTGCTAACGTACGGCATGATGTCTTTATGGTGTGTTTCTGCTTATGAAAGCCTAGTCTCCATAATATCTGCTTTATTTTAATTATACATATGATTTCACAGTACCATGACAAATTATTTGGGGTGTTCTATACTGTGCATACTGTAGTCAGTCTGCATTTATCTGAAATTTTCAGGGAGTAATGTTAGGGTTGTCAAAATGTTGCCTCCAATTATTTTTGGCCATTTCTGCCTCTCTTGTGTTGAGTAAAGCCATGTGGTGACTCTGTCCATTGCATCAGAAACAAAAATGACCCTGCCACCCAGAGGCAAGTATCTGCTTGCTGCTATAAAACCTCTGTCACTTTCTTTGCTGAATTCATGGTATAGCTAGATGACTCACACCAAAAATAATGGCCCCACAATCACTGGAAATCTCTCAAGGGTTATGCTGAATTCTGAAGGAGAAAAAAGAGTTTCCTAAAATTCTATCATAGAAAGGTAGCCATCAGTAAGAGCGATAAGCATTGTGGTTTGGCTGCAATTTGCTGCTGAGCAGACTCTAGCCTGACCTGGTTCAGATCAGAATGCTTGTAATGCCTGAACTGAACACCATGTCATTACATATTCATTGAACACAGTGACCTGAACACTGATTATTAAAGTCACATATAAACTAGGAAAACAATACGTCCTGATAAACATTTCTGAGTCTTTGATAACTTGCAAAGAAACTTCCAGAACTAAGGATGGTCAAAATGAATCCCTATTACCTTTGTACACCATAGCTGAAGCTTTTGTTATGTCTTTTTACATAGAGAATGGATTTGTAGTCAAACAGGACTCCCCTAGGCTGAAGCCTATGAAAGGTTCTGAAAGTCGTTATTTACTCAATGCTTGCAGCATATATTGAAGAGTTTGCAAACAGTGGCACTTACACCGACTTTTGGTTACCCAAAGGTTTGCTTCGTATAACTTCAGGTTTTCCTCTTTCTGTATTATTTACCCTCTTGATATTCTTAACCCCAAATATTTAACAGTAGCATAAATGAATTAGAGAGAAAAGCTAATGTAATATAAACAATACGGTACTGTATTTCATTTATTTTAGTACTAACAAATCATAGAATAAAAACTTATTTTATTCTTTGAGCATAAGTATTTTGCCTGCATGCGTGTCTGTGTGACATGTGTGCGCCTAGAATCCATAGAGGCCAGAAGAAGGAATCTGATCTCCAAGACCTGGAGTTACAGATGGGTGTTAGCTGTCATATAGGGTGCTAGGAACTAACCCAGGCCACTGGGTCAATGCTCTTAACTCCTGACACATCTCTCCAGCTTCAATAATTCAATAAGCTGTTTTTAATAATGATTTCAAAAAACTTCTTTTTAAACTGTGTGTGTGTGTGTGTGTGTGTGTTGTGTGCAGCATGTGAGTGCAGGTGCCCACAGATGCCAAAAGAGGATGTCAGATACCCTTTTAATTACACGTGGCTGTGTGCCAACTAAAGCGGGTGCTAGGACCCCAACTTGGGTCCTTGGTGACATCAGTACCTGCTCTTGACCACTGAGAATGCTCTTCAGCCTATAATAAACCACAGTAACGAAGACGAAATATTTAATCAGGTTTTTCTGCTTTTTGTTTGTTCATTGTTGTTACACAAAAGCTCACTACCTAACTACCTAGCCCAGGCTAGCCAGAAACTCAGAATCCCCTTGCTCAGCCTCCTGAAAGACAGGATTATAGGTACAAGGCTATAACACTATATAGTAACTAAAGTTGCCTTCTGAATGAGACAAGTAATCACAAATTGTGAATAAATGAGATGCATGGTATAAAACAGACACAAGAGCTGAAAATTCCAAGCCACCCAGAGAATGAAGGAAGAGAGGGAGCCCTGGGCTCTAAGAGAGCCAGAGAGCATAGCAAGTGTGGTCCTTGTTTCTTAGGAGACAGAACTCATATTTATGGATTAGGTCTGAAAAGACTTTCCAGGTGTTAAGGCCATCCCCAACAGAGGAAAGCTTCTCTCCAAGAAGAGAAAGTGGAGCAGAGGAGTCTTCCCTTCCCCCCCCCCCCCAAGCACTAACAATCCTGTTTCTTCATCTTCGAGGTGCCATAATCTTTTCCTTGGATGTCCCCAGATTGTGGGATGACACTAGGGCTGTGATACAGTCACATAGAGTCACACATATAATTACACAGCTGATTTGACTATGAGTTACTAATATTCCACCAGCGATGACACTCGGGATGACCGGCTGATGTCTACATTTTCCTTCAACTAAAAGTTGAGCATGGTTTTATAACAGTCTGACAAGAAAAAGGAAACACTGCCATATCAAGGACACACTGACTGATAGGTACGTCATCACAGCCAAAGCTAGGAGTGGGTGGGAGTGTCTTGGAATTGTCCCCTTAAAACTGAGACATTACATGAATCTTAATTTCTCACAGGTATCCAACATTTTCCACAGTCCACTTAGCCTCATTAAAGAAGCACCTTAGCGTGCTCCTTTAACGAAACAATCAAGGTCATTCACACAGTACTTGCCTAGGATACGGGAGTTCCTAGGTTCAAATCCCCAGAGCCACACATAATACATACTTAAACTCAAAAGTCAACTGCACTCAATGCCTTCATACTTTTCATGTGACTTGGCAGAGTCTCCCTCTATCCCCTCTAGGCTCAACTAAGCTGAGGTGCCCACGGCCCGCAGGATGCTCTGCACCCTCTGTCATCTTAGCACTATTCCTTCAAGCTCTCCTGCTCTCTTCTGCCTTCTCACTGGTGTCTCGATCTTGACTAAATTCACCCTGGCTGTCCTTCAGTTGCCTCCCTCACAGGCTGCCACTAGATCACCCTGCTTCCCGGCACTGCCTCCTGCTCCTGAAAGGCTCCTCTGTGCCACCTCTCCAGCTCCCTTGCCATCGGACACCCACTCACTCATTAATCCCTTTCAGTCAGGCCTCCACCCTCTGCTTTCTCCCATGTCTCCTGCGAGCACCTAGCTGCCAAATCCAACAGCCGTTGCTCCATCCTCCAACTATCTGAGCTCCAACAGAATAGGACACCAGTGACTACATGACTATGGCATTGGCCTGTTTATATCTTGCCTGACTTCAGAGAAAGAAATACAGCATAGAGTAATGCATGGAACAGAGCAGAGAGTATCAGTCAGAAGTTGGGGATCCAGAACAAAGGAGTACAAAAACTCAAGGCTATAACCCAAATGAAACCACAGGCAAGTCAACCAGGAGCAATTTTGATACTAGAGGAGATCTGGCAACCTCTGAGGATGTTTTGGCTGTCGCAGCTGCAGTGTACTATTGGTGTCTGATAGGTTAAGACAGGAATGATACCAAGCATTCTACAATACATAAGACAGTGCCCACATCAAAGAGTGACTTGGCCTTAGATGTTAATGATGCTAAGCTTGTGACAGTATATGCTATATAGTTCAATATTTATGCATAGATAAGTCTCTACTGTCTGACTGATGAGACTCTTACAGATGGCTAAATGCTCTTCTCTGCTGGTATTCCAACACTGGACATAGCTGGAAATCCCAATCTAGCCTGACCCCTCCTTTTATTTTGCTGGATCTCTGGAGGTCCCGTTCCATAGAGAAACCTTTCATTTTCCTCCCCCCAAGTAAAGTCAGTTCCCCATTGTGGTCTGTTGTTTCTTTATGAAAAAATGCAACCAACTAGTTAATTGGTGATTTCATCATATGATTATAGATCTGATGCCCAGACCAGATATGTGTGTTTAGAGCAATGTGGGTTTCATGGGGCAGCTAGAATGCCTAGACACACACAGGTAAGTGCTGGGAAAGGGTATAGGTGGCTTATAATAAATAAAACTTAATGTCTATTGCCACTGCCAAGCCATGCAAATCCCTCCAATCATCTGGGTTCTTTGGACAAAGAGGTTTCCCTTTGAAGAAACTGAGGGGTGTTTTGTTTTAGTTAGGGACCTGGTTTTAACTTAGTAAGGAGATGTTCTGCATTTACCATGGATAGTCCTATTCTACTGGAATTTTCCCAGTTACTTATCTTCCTATGGAGATTCCCCTAGAATTTCCTACTTCACAATTCCTTTCAAAACCCATTTGCTCCAACATATATTTTTCTCTACTAGTTTTCTTGTTTACAGGTTAGAAAGAAACACTGGCACAAAATCCTCTGATGAAAATTCCACACTCTGGCTGCTCAGCAGCCAACACTGGCAACAATGTTTTGTGTTTCTGGGACTGTGTTCCTCCAAAAACCCCTCTTCAGATTCTCCCAGAGTCCTCCATGAACTCTGGGAAATTATAATAACAAGGAGGATACTCATCTGACTTGGCCCCTGACCCCAGGCACTGTCCCACATCAGACTGCCAGCACTATCACACAAACTAAGGCGAGTGGGCCTTGGTTTCCTTGAAGGCATATGAAAATTACAGAACGAGTGTAATCTTTCACGTTAGCAAAATACTTATGCTCAGACTTGGAAATGTGTCCTATCTGCCATAAAATAAAGATCTTGGTATGAAAAACATTTGTACTTATCTAAATCCCTAGAACATGGCATTACCCAAAGACAGACTCTTGAGTCAGGAGCAAAAATGTCACCTTCACGTTTAAAAATAAAACACAAAACTGTAAGTTTACATAATAGACATGGATTCTAATACAACAGATTTAGCAGCAGTGGTAGTAACAAGAATGGGCATTAACTGAACACTGAACCTTTGTCCTATATGAAGAGACTAAGAAGGTACCCTGAGATTCTATCCTGCAAGTCAAGCTATCTATTCCTCTTAACACTTCTATGTCCAAGAACTATAGTGCAAGAATAGTCAAAAGAGTAAGATTCCAACCCATGACTATGAGAAGTCTCCTAAGCACCCAGCATGCATACATGCAACTGGCTGTTGTGAAGCACACACCACCTTCCCCTTTTTGAATGACAGCCCAGCAGAAATGGTGGGCAGGATGTGTCTGGCTTGCTTCCGGAGGAAGTTACTCATAGGGATGTCAACACTACTGTGTTTCGGGGTGAAAGGGAAGTATTTCAAATTCTAAAGTGTGATCTGACAGTTATTTAGTGAAGATGAGAATCGTGATGTCAATGGTTTGGGGGAGCCTGAAAGCATTTCAGTGAGGAGAGAAAACTCAGTGGATATGGTGGCCCAGTGGGAAATGCCTTTCCGGGCAAAGGGAGAAGCATTTCCTACAAGGTGGAACACAGAGGATCCGAACACTCACCTGGGAGCAGCCTGGGGCACTGCAGACAAACGGCCTCTCCTGCTCCAAGTTCATCTTGGATTCCTCATAAATCTGAAGGGTTAAAGGAAAACAGAAACCCATGAAAATCTCTTTCTTCTGCTTTAAATGCATGAGAAAGACAATCACGGGGAGACTTCTATTGCCTTTCCCTAAACTGAACAAGTTACGCGGGAACACAGTGAGCACAAGTCCTGTTTTCCAGTTTATTGGTTCTCCCGACTTGGTTCCTAGTGTGCTCTCATTAGCACATATTAAAGAAGTCATAATGATGTCAAAACCTAAGGCCTGCCTATCCAATGGTAGCTGGTGGGTGCTATTGCCAGGTAAGAAGACTCCAACTTCCAGCAAGATTCCAAGGCAAAGCTCACCACCTCAATCCTACTAAGAACTCTGAAACTGGGAAAACCAAAGGGAGACCAACAATTCTGTGTTCACCTGGCAAAAACTGAGTATGGTCAAAACTACCTTTGCCAATGATCCCAATGCCAGCAAAGTACAGCCTACATGGCTCTGTGGTTAACACACCTGTTGCTCTTGAAACACACCTTTGTTTCTTTTTTAATGACAGGAAGAACCACGCAAACTTAAGGGACATTACTTAGATGATTTTCTAAATATTCTAAAACCAATATTAGGATTGTGTTTATGTTTTGCATGTGTTTTTAAGGGTATGTGGGTCTATTGCTAAGCTTCAGAGCCTACTGCCTTAACTCTGGGTACAGGAAGCAATGTTTCTTTAAAGCACTGTTCTTGGGTGATTCCAAGAGTGGCAGCTTGACATCATGGATGAGTCCTACTGTGCAAGCATGCCTTGGTTGTACATTTTACACCTCCTTGTCCAAACACTAGTCTCTCATCCTCTCACTTTTCCAAAACGTAAAGTGATGATGTTTGCTTTAAATAGCATTGCCAGTCAGAGATGAAAATGCAAAGCTAAAATAAGGGGAAAAATAACCCCCCTCCCAGTGACAATCCTCTTTGCAGGTGGTGTCTCAACCTGTGGGTCTGACCCAGCTGGGGGTCAAATTTCCTTTTCACAGGGGATGCATATCAGATGTCCCACATATTAGATATTACAGTACAACCCATAACAATAGCAAACTTATAGATACGAAGTAGCAATGAAATAATTTTATGGTTGAAGGTCGGCACAGTGTTGAAGAAGGCTGAGAACCACTGCTCTAGAAGGACTTCCCACTGGCTGCCCCACAATACAGTAATCAGCATACTTTTTACGTTCTTCTATATTAAGCATTAATATGTAAATTTCTTTTCTGAGTTTAGTTGTATTTTTCTTATGAGTTAATGTTCTTAATTTTTCTTTCTCAATTGATACATATTTATGAAGTATAAGGTAGAGATTCAACAACTCTTATGTGGCCTGTAATGTTCACATTGCATTAATTTAGCATGGCTCCTTTAAACACAGTGTCTTAGTACGTAGACCCTTTAAACTTTCCTCTGCCACTTCTTCAAAGCATATGTAAAATGTTTTATGTTTATGTATTATATTTATTAGAAGAAATAAAACCAAAGTGTATTTGAAATCTCTCTGCTTCCTCTTATCTGAAGAAAGTCATAAGTGACAAAAATAACTTCTACTTTTATTTATTTATTTAATTTTGTCATTGCTGATCTCAGAGCATCACTCCTTCCAGTGACAAAAAGTACAGAGCAATAATTTTGACTGGGAAGGCAGAATAACCACAATAAAGTAGCTTAAGAAATAGAATAAAGTAGCTTATCCCTTAACTAAATCTGCCATGTTTTTCTTCAAAAAAAAAAAAAAAGAAAGAAAGAAAGAAAAAGAAAAGCAAAACTATTTTAATTCTTCCCTGGAAATGGCTGTGTTTGTGAATCTGTCTGCTTGGCAATGGCTTCATGCCTCAGTTTCCTCACCTTGACAATAGGCATAGCAATATTTATCTTCAGCCCCTTTGTTCCTGTATCTGATTCCTTGGTTTAGAGCCTGTCAGACATTTTGAAGTCAAGAAGAGTGTGGTACCTTGGAGGTAGGAGAAGTTTGTGTAAGTAGCAGTGGAACCTGACGGATAGGAATCAGTCCTTATGCTTAAAATTACAATTTGACTCCTTGTTTGCCTGTGTGGCTCTTTCTTGGGTGCCATTTGAGAGCTTTGTTTGCTAATGCCATGAAGGAACAGAATGTTTACAATCAAAACGAAGATTACATGATAGTCAAATGGGAGAGCTCCATGTATGTATATTTATGGTGGACATCAGAAGGTAGGAATTAATGATAATTAATTAATGAATGTCCCAGCAACAGCTACTGTTGAGTCTCTAAAGAGTTTAACGAGCCAACGGAAAGGAAGAGTTGGCCAAACTCAGGGACTAAGTCTAAGAAGAAACTGGCTTTCCTCTATAGTCACTGCTCGATCCCAGTCCTTGACCCACCAACGTGCTGGCTTTCCCCATAAACTGAGGCTCAGTGCACCAATCCTCTAGAGCTCTGCTTGGCATTAGCATTGACCTCCTTAACCATCGGTTACAATGCCAGCTTCAAATGTCTTGGAACCAGACTCTGATACTCATGCTTGAACACACTTCAGAGCCCATTTCCACAGATGTACTCTGAGGTCCTGAGCTTATGTTGTGTGGCTGCCATGTTTGGAGGAATATGATTAATATAAATCGATAAATACTGACAGGTATTAGCAAGGGACTTTATACTTTAAGAGACACAATATGAGACACGCGAAGTCTCTTCTCAAACAATTTAAAGCACAGGCAGCTGTAAGTTCTACTGTTACTACTGTCCTTTTAGTTTATTTTCCAGACAGAGACGAATCTGTAGCAACTTATTAAATAATATGTAATAAATATGGAGCAAATCTGTTTGGCAACATAACATTGGAATAAAAGTCTTGAGGCACACAGCCGTTGCTAATATAAAGTAAGTTTTAAGAGATCGGTAAGGTCTAACATGAGTGGGTGTGTATATACTGTGTAAACCTCAACTACTTAATTTTGATGATCTACAGTTCCCACATGCAGCTTCTGCAAATAACACTCGCTTGCTAATTCCTCTCCATGTAGGTGCTTGCAATAGACTTTCCAAATGGGACCACTCTGCCATGTAGGTCTCATTACTTTTATCAACTGGTATGATCTGGTCTGATGTATTAGTCAAAAGGTGCGGTGGATTTTTTACGGTCTCTTATTACAGTTCTTTTCTAGTGCATAGCACAATAATTACACTCTCAGACCCTTACTGAAGCTCCACCCACCAAGTGGGCCAAATTATTCAGATGGGCTCTGGCCAGGTTGTTCCACACTTGGTCCTCAGAAACAAGGACTCGTCCTCTCATTTCCCATTCAGATATTTTACTGGCTGGGATTTTTTAATAAACCAAGTTTGGTTTGGCAATCACCACAGCCTAGGCTCCACTGCCTAGAGCTTCTATAGTAGGCGTCCAATAAATATTTGTGGAATGGATAATGAATCTTGAATCATCACAGTAATTGTCCCAAACAGCCTTCTGTTCTCAACTCTAGAGGCGACTTTTTTTTGCCCAGTATCAAATTTTGAGAGGTAAGAGATTGTGTGGGCCACAAACTTAAAACATCTCTCTGGACTTCGTGGGGATGGAGAGCCAAAGGTGCTTTTTATTTGGTAGACAAAATGGGAGGAAGCTAGTTTCTATCTGTTCATTCCATCAGATGTCACAAGCAAGAAAACCTGAGTTACTGGGCTGTTCATGACCCTATAGACTGCCCTTTGAGGAATCCTGACTTTGGCTGCAGCGATGAGGAATAGCCCCACTGTAGCAGATGTTCTACTACTTAATAGTTTTTAAATGGCACCATATTTATTGTTCGTTCCCTACCGTCAGACTCACTGTTCAGCTAAAAGGAACGCTTCATGAGTCTAATTCTTCTCAACCTTTTGGAAAACAATTACAGATTCTAAGAACACAGTTTAGCCTCCCACAAAGTGAACAGAGGTTTTCCCAGTGGACCAGGAGATGACAGACTTGATTTACAATTCAAACCCTTCACTGATGCTGCATTCCACTGCCTGCTAAGTGGCTAGAATCTCTTTCATTGTTCAGGGTTTGACCCCACAAATTCCTGGTCTAAAATGGAAACTTGCTCCATAATGGCTGAGGCTACCAATCCATTCAAAGGTTTTTCTGGCCATTATGATTGGCTTGGAATGAACTGTTTCCCAAATGGCAAACACTGAAAGAAAAAAAAACACCATTAAAAACCTAGAGAGCCAGTGCGAAAAATTGACTCCCTCTGGTTTGCAGTGATCAGCCCAAGGGAATGCTTCACCACCCAGCTCAGACACATCCATAGCCAATCTTTTGTAAACACTGAGTTCTAATTTCTGTGGGACAGCACAAACTTGCCCCAGTAGAGTCTGACAGTGATATGAAATTTGGAATGGGAAAACCCTAAAAATATTGCTTATATCTGAGAGCCTAAGACCAAAAATAATAAGAATGTCTAAGACGCAAATTGAGCATCAGTGAACACCACCATCTCTGGTTATGGGTGTGGCACAGAGCTTGAATTTTTAAACTCTGGCTAGCATCTATTACTGTACCACAAGACTAGATGGAATCTTCTTAGGAGAGTTCCCCTGAAACAAAGCCCCTGCCTTATTGAACCTCTGGATCCTTGAACAAGCTCTAGAGAAGCAAAGGGTCTCTCCCAAAGTGGTGAGTGCTTGAGGAAGTACCATGGAGTGAGACTATAACTCTTCACTGTTTTCTCTGAGAACATATATTATTTAACTAAATTTATTACAGGCAAAGCCAATTTGGCATTTAGACCAAAAGACATGGCACCAGACACCATAAAAAACGAACACTACCCACAAATACACTACCCACAAACACATTCTACACTCATTTTATTCTCTGTCACATGCACAACTCCATCTCACATCAATGACGCAGGCTAGATCCCTCACACAGCACCTGCTGTCGGAAAGAAGTGTATTTTCAGTTCAAGGCTAAGCCTATTTTTCTTAGAAAGTCTCTCTAACTCATGTCCTCATTTGTAAAACGGGATCATAGTAGCAGACATTTGAACCCAGAACCCTCCACATGGAAGCTATCAGGAAGGATAGCTTTGGGAACTTCCAATCTGTCTTGATATTCGAACCCGAAAACTAGAACTTGAAATTTAAAAAATTAAGTGCCCTTGAATTTCAGTCCAAAAAAATCACTGGTTTTGTGAATAGATCTTTGTAGCTCTTCGAGTGGCTCTGGCCTTATCTTACAGTGTGTCTGTCTTCTCTATGTAAAACCCACTCTTTGTACGTCTACTTCTCTGTGGATCTTTGTCTTGCACCCCCCAAACCCCCTGTGTGTGTTTGTGTGTGTGTGTGTGTGTGTGCGCACACGCACGCGCTCATTCGTGTGTGTCCCTCTCTGCCCAACATTTCTGGCTTGGCTTTGCTAGTGGAGGGATCGGGTCAGCTCGTTTCCTGTCCCTGTGTTATTCTTCAAGTGCACTGCAGTTGGAATCTGAATTTCATTGGGCCAGTATTATTTGCAGCTGTGTGACCTCTTTAACCCTGCCTTTAAAAGTGACATTTCAGCCCTCCAGCCTGAAATGCCTGCAGACTGCTGAGTTTTCCAATCAGAAAAGGGCTCCACCCTGGAGTGAGACTGTCCCTCACAAGTGTAAGCTGTGGCAGAAGGTGGTGTGAGCAGGGTGTGGCCCTGCCCAGTTTACAGCCAGCACTCCGTCCTGTCCGTCCTAGAGTTATAGAGCTGTGTGTGTTTGCCTAGAGCTGAACATGACTCCAGCGAACAAGCAGAACAAAATTCCCTGCTTTTAGAAATGTGCCCCCATCCCCTCGTATCTTCCAAAGCTCAGGCTGCTACAGGCTGAAGCAGAGACCTCTCCACGACTTTGTCACATACTCCATCATTACAGAGACTGTCAAAAGTTCCCTTCCCACAAGGCCCCCTGTTCCCAGAAGGAAGGATTTCCAATAGCTTTCATCTCTGGAAACTGACCCTGATCTTACTCTCAGAAGGAGGCCCAAGGAGGAGTGAATGCTGGGGGCTCCTGGCCTCTCCCTGCCTTCTGCAGGGGCCTGTGGTTTTATATATATGTGGCGTTTATAACCATATATTGGAAAGCATTCCGGTGGGATTGGTTTTTCATATGTTACAGTCCCCCATCTCTCTTTTTTTAAATGTTCCATATGTTTCTTTAGGTATGAGGGCTTTTTTTTTTTTAAAGTCATGGTCTAATTAGAGCTTTTGTTCTCCCTAACCTGACTTCTAACTTTCCTATCTATGGGTTCAATAGTTCAGTGCATATTTGCTGAGCCCAAGTGCAAGGCATTACGTTTGCAGCATAGAGAAGCCCTAAGCATGTGTCCACCTGAGTGTGTGTACTCCGATCTTTGCTCTTCTTGCTTCTGTCCAGTACAGTATATTTTTGCAAAACATCTCCCATCTCCAAGAAAACTGTGTTTGACGTGTGTGGTTAACAAAACACTAGGGTGGTGTTTGTCTGGGTTTTAAGGAAATAGTGAGTGTAACTAAATCACTCGGCTTGTTTCTAATGGGACTGAATACAACCTCAGAAGGAAATACAGCCTGCTTTCTTATGACACTCAGGATAACCAGCCTGGGGGTGGCCCCACCCACATCGGGGTGGGCCCTCCTCCATCAATTCCTAATTTAAGAAAAGCCATATAAGCTTCCCTTCGGCCTGAGAGTTCAGAGCAGTTGTTTCCTCCTTTGAAGCTGCCTCCTCTCAGATGACTCTACCTTGGTGTCAGGTTGACAGAAAACCAGACGGGACAAGGGCGATCTGGGTTTAGGGAGGCATCCTTAGTTTTCCAGTAAGTCCGATGTTGGCACTTAAAATAATTGCCCCTTGGAATCTTCAGATGAAAAAATTAAAACAGCAAAGAAATGAAATTCAAAGTTGAGTGTGTCCTTCACAAGGTCAAAGGTGGCTTGCCATGAAGCCAGTTTCCCCTCTCCTGATTAACACTATAGTGTGGTATTCCTTCCTATACCTAAGGTGGCACATTCTCAAATGGAACTGCTGTTTCCAGACAGTCACAGTTTGGGGAAGAGTGGCCCTTTACGTTTTTTAGAAGATTTATTTGTTTGTTTTGGTGCATGAGTGTTCTGTCTGCACATGTGTGTATGCACCATATCTAGCCTAGTGCCCACAGGGGTCAGAAGGAGGTCTGGATCCCCTGAAACTGGAGTTATAGGCAGGTGTGAGCTGCTCTATGGATGCTGTACATTGAACCCTGGTCCTCTGCAAGAGCAGCCAGTGCTCTTAATCTCTAATCCACCTTTCCAGTCCTACTAAGCTATTTTTAAAGAAAGTGATTATCTTAAGATATTTGAGATGTCATGACTTTTTAATCTTGGTTTTCTGTCCACTTGTGCAAATGCTAGATAGTTTTGCTAATAAGTTGTTCTATCACCACAAACAATGTGTGCCTGATTTGTGCAAAATGGGCTAAAACATCTCCTGAATCTGAGTGATGGCATCTGAGAAGGCATCAAACCCAATGGCAGCTATACCCAACTTCTGTTTAAGGCAGCACTGAGAAGAGGGTGTTCCCCCTACGACTGACTCATTGATACTGATTTACTATGAGTGTGAGCCTATCCAAATGGACGCTTTTTGCTCCTGGGCCCAGAAGAAATCTAGGCATTCCTGGGCTGTGTTCTAAAGAAGCCTGTAGTTATATTCAGAGGACAGTATGTCCACTATTAGCCTCATACCAGGTAAGACATATCCAAAGACTTGATTCAGATTCCCAGTGTGCACAATGTTTTGAAGAGCAAGCATGCAGACACTGAAAATGCTTATAGAAGATTTAAAGGCCATGCTAAGCGAAAAGTAAGAGTCAAATGTGAGAGAAGGCTGGCATGGGGTTACTATTTTAGCTAAGATGGACTTATATACCTCCTCATGTATAACATACCGTACCCACAGAAGAGAAAAACATCACTAGATCAGAAATAAACTAGCAGATATTTTTAAAAGTAACTCATCACCAGTAGCTGCAGTATCCAGATGAGTTTCCACACTATTGTGCAGTGTTGGTTCAGCGGGACCAACATGGAACCTAGAAGAGCCAAAGTTACCCTGTTAGCCCCTCACCTGCTTAAGAACAAAATAACTCCCTGGAATGCTGGGAGGTCTAGTTCTTGGGAAACACCAAGCCATGTGTTTTTAACACCCCTAAACAAGTTTGTTTGACATGTTTTACCGAGATCACATGTGGGCAGGAATTACGTCAGGATGTATGCTTGCCCTTGATTGGACCTGATGGGAAATGCAATGAATTGTGGGTTTTGCCTTTTTAGCCCTAGCAAAACACAACTCGTGGTCACTCAGTGGGAACCCAGGGATGGACTTGACCAGGGCCCATTTTTTTCTGGCCAGTATTTAATTAATGTTTGCTTCAAATTTGACTCAAAATTGTGGAACTGGTTTTTCTTTTGCAAACGTCAGAATTAAGGAACCCTGGCCACAGGTGTAATGGTGTTTACTTTGTTGCTTTTCATGTGTGATAAATGCCTCCTCTGCTCATCACTGGCCATTCTGGTTTGCTCTCTGTTGCAGTGTGAAAACCCTAACAGAAATCAACTTAGGAAAGAAAAGTGTATTTGATTTAATTCTCTTGATTACAAATAGTCTTTGAGGGAAGTCAGAAGAACTCAAGAAGGAGCAGAGGCAAGAGTCCTGGAAAAACTGCTTATTGAGGTCCCTGAGGTTTGCTCAGCCCGCTTCCCATACAACCCAGAGCAGCCAAGGGATGGTACCTCCCATAGTGGGCTGGACCCTCTCACATCAATCATAAATCAGAAACAGGCCCCAGGGTCCTGCTCACAGTCCAACTCAATAGAAGCATCTCTGCAGCTGAAGTTCCCCCTTCCCAGGCGACTCTAGTTTGTGACAATTGAACACAAACTAATTTGCATGTGGAGGGCATAGCTTATCATACGGAGCATGCTTTCCTCACTATTTTGTTTGTGGTGCTTTTGGTGCTATGAACTGAACCCCAGGCCTTAGTTTGGTACTAACAAACAAAGGGTTGTATATTTGAGCTCAGCCTCAGAGCAGCCTGGGTTTTTTTGTTTTTTTGTTTGCTTGTTGTGTTTTGTTTTAATTTTTGTTGATATTGTTGGATTTTTTCCTCAAAACAAAACACACAACAAGCTCTGAATTCTGCTTTATGATGCTGTCACAATCAACCATCAGTTCAGAAAAGACCTATAGAGAAAAAGTATCTCCAAATCAACTTCTCAGAAAGAAAGGAAGAATACACAGTCACATATCCATATATTTTTGGTCCGGTCTGCTTGGTTTTATTGAGAAATAAATCTTACATGCAGAATATAAAACACACACATATTTGATACGCAAAATACATATTCAGACCCCTGAAAGAGAGAGATCATTTCATTCCCCGTAGATTCACTCAGCACTCAAAACTCAAGTTTGATTCCTAATGGACCTTGAGGAGTGAATTGAGTTACAGGAACAGAATAAGAAACTTAAGGCCACTTTCCACAGGGGTCACACCTGTTTTAAAAGTTCAGGAATAAGCTCTGTGGAGTGTGTGTGTGTGTGTGTGTGTGTGTGGTGCACAGATGCACATGTGTACACATACTTGTGTGGGGGGAGGTGGAGGACACAGATGTTAATACTCGTGCCATCCATCGTTGAGTTTTCTTTTGAAACAGTCCCTTACTGGCCTGGAACACTCCCCGTAGGCTGGGCTGGTCGGTCAGTGAGTCCCTGTGTCTTCTATCTGTCTAGCATTAGAACCAAAATGCACACACCATGGCCAACTTTAAAAGCACACAAATAAACAACAAAACCCCATGAGTCTTAGGAACCAAAATCAGGTTTTAATTTATAGAATGAACCATCTTCCCAGCCCCTCAGTTGTATTTTTGGAAATCATTGTATCGTTCCCATGGTTCACAACTTCCTGAATTTCCAATTAAACAAGCGCTCATCCCAAAAGCCAAGGAACCCACTAAACACCCTGAAGAAAAAAACAGGGAAAAGGCCTTTCTTTTTTCTTGAACCTGCACCTACAAGAGATAAATGGTGTACCAGACCCCATTCATCAAAGGTCTAGACCAGGAACAAGCAACTGCAAACTACATCCTTCTGGCCCCAGAGCACAGAGGAACACCACCACCCATTTGCAGACCACACTCCAAATGAGCACCAACAGAAAAAAGGTGCCTGCATAGGTGTGTGCGTGTGTGTGTGTGTGTGTGTGCGCGTGTGTGTGTGTGTGTGTGCGCGCGTGTGTGTGTGTGTGTGCGTGTGTGTGTGTGTGTGTGTGTGTGTGTTGTTGTTGTTGTTCTCCAAAATGTAGGGAGTCCCACTAGGGATGTGGGACCCTAGCGTGTGGGGGTGTGGGGGTGTGTGAAAATGTAGTCTCTTTGCTCAGGGTTAAGGGTCAAGCTCTCAGGAATACCCAAACTTGGACTCTTACAGGACAGAGTAGACATGCTGCAGCTGTGGGCTGGGCACAGCAGGAGGGGATGGGCAGGACAGGGGCAGAGGCAGACATTCCTCCAGCTCCAAACTCAGAGATAAATCTCAACTGTGCTCTGCAGGATTGGAAGACTTCACAGGGGCATTGTTCACAGGCTCCTTCAGGGATCATGACAAGGGGACAGTGATGGATCACCTGTCACACTGAACTCGTTCACGTGTGATTCTATGCATGGGGTAAGATGGAAAACCCAGGGCATGGGTATCATTCATCTTTTTCCTCACAGCCAAGCACATGACTTGTGCTAGGCCCATGAAGGAACAGCCAAATAGCTCTGTGCCTGAGCCTTAGTGTCCAGCACAGATGGAGATGTGCCTGGTTTCTGTGATGGAAGGTTGACTACTGAGGGCTGTGTGTAGATCTAGCAAAGTTTGTGAGAATTTACAGGTTATGAGAAAACAGGACTACTTCACTAACTGCATCAGAGGCCAGATAGTCTTGTATGGTAGCCACGTCTAATAAGATGTCAACACAGCACCGATACACACAGTCACACAAGCACACAGCATTGCTACACACTCATACACTCACAGGTTTTCTCCCACACAGCAGCACACACGTGTGAGCTCTTTTCATTGTTTTGGAAGTAAAGGTTGGAATATTTCTTAGTTTTGTTAAAATGTAGGCTTGATTTTTATTTTAGTTGCAATAAAATAAAACTGCATTGTTTGTGGGTGGCTTAATGTTGTGGCTAAAGAGTCAAATTTCCTATTAGAAAATTAACAATTAAATCCCAATTCATTCATTTGATAGCTGTGTGATCTTGGGTAAATTGCTTAACTCATCTGAACATTAATATTTCTTACTGTAAAAAGAGACTCCGGGGATTAGAAAAATGGCTTAACAATTAAGAGAACTAGCTGTTCTTGTTCTCTCTCTCTCTGTCTCTCCCTCTGTCTCTCTGTCTGTCTCTCTCTGTGTCTCTCTGTCTGTCTCTCTCTGTCTCTGTCTCTCTCTCTCTCTGTTTACTTATTCACTTATATCCTGTTCACTGCCCCCTCACATTTACCCTTCCCCCATCACTCCTCCTCCCCTGGGTATCCCCCCATCCTAGCACATCGAGTCTGTGAGGCTAGGCACATCCTCTCCCACTGAGGCCAGACAAGGTAGCCCAGCTAGAAGAACATAGCCCACATACAAGCAACAGCTTTTGGGATAGCCCCTTCTCCAGTTGTTCGGGGCCCACATGAATACCAAGTAGCACATCTGCTACATACGTATGTGTGAGGAGGCCTGAAAATTGGAAATAGTTTCACCTCAAGACATAGCTATACCACTCCTGTACACATACCCAAAGGATGCTCCAACATCCCACAAAGACACTAGTTCAGTTATGTTTGTAGCAGCTTTATTCATAATAGCCAGAAACTGGAAACAACCTAGATGTTTCTCAGCTGAAGAATAGATAAAGAAAATGTGGTACATCTATCCAATGGAATCCCATTCAGCCATTAAAAGCAAAGACATCACATGAATTTTGCAGGCAAATGGGTGGATCTTGAGAATATCATCCTGAGTGAGGTAACCCAGTCCCAAAAGGACATTCATGGTCTAGACTCACTGACAAGTGGATGTAAGACAGAAAGTACAGGATATTCATGCTACACCCCACAGACCCAAAGAAGCCAAACAAGAAGGAAGGCCCAAGCAAGGATGCTTGAATCTCACTTGGAAGAGGGAATAAAATAATCATAAGAGGCAGATAGAGGGAAGGAGGAAACTGGGTGGGAGAGGGGATGGGGAGGGGAATGGGAGAGGATCAGGTGTGAGGAGGGACAGGAAAAATGGACAGATAGCCATGAGAATGAATAGAAATCTGCAACTGAGTGACAGGGGTGGGGAGGTAGGGGGCATCTCTGGGAAGAGACAGAGCTCTGGGATAAGGGAAGAATCAATGGGGGTGACCTTAGCTGTCACTCAGCACTGGGGATATGGAACCTGAAGAGGCCACATCTTGTAGCCAGGCAAGAACTCCAATGGAACAGTAGGGACACCAAACCACCCACAAAACCTTCAACCCCCAAATTATCCTGTCTACAAGAAATGCATGGATAGGGATGGAGCAAAGACTGAGGAAATGTCCAACTAATAGCTGGCCCATCTTGAGGCCCATTCCATGGGCAAGCACCAATCCCTGACACTCTAAATGATACTCTGTTATGCTTGGAACTGGAGTCTAGCATGACTGCCCTCTGAGAGGACATGACTGCCCTCTACCCCACAGCTGACTCAGACAGATGCAGACACCCACAGCCAAACAGTGGATGGAGCTTGGGGACTCTTATGGAAGAATAGGAGGAAGGATTGTGGGCCCAGAAGGGGTAGGAACTCCACAGGGAGACCAACATGATCAACTAATCTGAACCCTTGTAGCTCTGAGACTTAACTACCACCAAAAGCACATACACAGGCTGGATCTAGGCCTCTCCAAACATATGTAGCAGTTGTACTCTCTTTTTAACTGAGAAGAATGTTATGCAGGAAGTTGAATGGCTCAGAAACCCAGAGTAGAACCAAACAAGACTAACAACAAAAAAGTCAATGAAATGATTCCTAATGCTCTCCTCCTGAGAGCAGATGCAGAGACCCACCACACTCAAAATCAGGCATTGCTTGGGGAACCCCACAGAAGAGAGGGAGGAAGGATTGTAAGAGCCAGAGGGGTTGAGGACACCTGGAGTACATGACCCACAGAATCAACTAAGCAGGGCTCATAGGAATGCACAGAGACTAAAACAGCAATCATAAAGCCTGCATGGGTCTGCACTAGGTACTCTATGCATGTGCTGTGGCAGTTTAGCTTTTTTTTTATTTTTTTATTTTTTGGTTTGTTTGTTTGTTTTGGTTTTGATTTTTGTGTGTGTGTGTGTGTGTGGGTTTCCTAACAGTGGGAGTAGAGGTATCTCTGACTCTTTTGACTGTGCATGAGACCCTTTTCTTCCTACTGGGATGCCTTATCTGGACGTGATATGAGGGTGTGTGTCTAGTCTTATTGGGCCTTTTAATGTCATGTTTGGTTGATATCCCTGGGACGCCTGCTCTTTTCTGAAGGGAAATGGAGGAACAGTAGATCTGGGAGGAGAAAGTAGGCAGGGGCATCTGTGAGGTGTGGAAGGCAGGGAGACTGTGATCAGGATGTATTGTATGAGAGAGTGTACACATACACCATGTTTTCACCTCCCTGAACTTCTCCCAGATCTTCCCCACCTCCCTATCCACCAAACTTTATGTTCTCTCCCCCTCTCTCTCTTTCTCTCTCTCTCTCTCTCTCTCTCTCTCTCTCTCTCTCTCTCTCTCTCAAAACAAACAACAATAAGAAACAGCCACTAAAACCCTCAAAAATGATAATCAAAACAAGCAATCAAAAGAGGTCCCAGGTTTGGTTTCCAGGAGCTCACAACGCACAGAGAGAGCCTCACAACCATGCCCAGTTCCAGTTCCAGGGGATTTAACGCCATCTTCTGGCTTCTATGGGCACTGCATGCACACAATGAGCAAACCAAGAAAAATGCAGATAAAAGATGCATATGCACAAAGTAAAAATAAATAATTCTTTTAAAAAGAGAGAGACTATAGACAATTTCGGCATTGTCTGTCAGGGATGTTGGGAGAATTTAGAGTTTGTGACACCAAAGCACTTCATGAAACGTATAGCGTTCTGTTGATTATTCTTGTACAGTCAGCATGTGCACATATGGGGTTGTCAAGCTGTGGGATGACATGAAGAGCTATGTGTACACTAGACAGAATGTGTGGCAAGACTGACATCTGAAAGGGTGTGGGGTAACCCTCACGAAGGCCCTGATATGCTGTGGTTTTTCTGAT
The DNA here is from genome assembly GCA_019843965.1 of Rhynchomys soricoides. NCBI lineage: Eukaryota > Metazoa > Chordata > Mammalia > Rodentia > Muridae > Rhynchomys > Rhynchomys soricoides. Next base: position 134,247 of record JADRCH010000110.1, read on the forward strand.
AACTCAGCAATGACCAAGAAAATCCTTATCTAAGAGATTTCTACTTGAAGCTCAGTGGCCCTATTTCTTTTGTCTTCTTCATTAATTAACAAGAATTAATGACTATTCTTGTTGCTATGAGCAACCCCCTGCGAGGAAGCAGCTTAAGGAAGGTTTATGTTGGTTCATGGTTCAAGGGGGTATAGCTGACTGTGGAGGTAAAGGCATGGCAGCAAGATCGTGACATGACTGGCCAGATTCATCCATATTTAAGAAGTAGAGCATGGCTAAGAAACATTAAGGTCTTCTCATAGTGACCCATCTCCTCCAAGCAGGACCTACCGCAAGGCCTGCCGCAGGCTGGGATCAAGTGTTGCAAAGCTTCAGCCTATGGAGAATACTTCCCATTCACACAACACTCTGACCCTGGCTCCCAGAGGCTCATGGCCATCTCCTAATTTAAAAAAAAAAAAAAAAAAAAAAGGAAAAAATTCTTCACTTCAGCTTTTAAATTCCTTCAGTTTTAACAATCCCAACAGCATTCAAGAACCCAAAGTCTCTCCCGAGATTCAAAGCAATCTCTAAACTGTGAGCTCCTGTGAAATGAAGACAAGCTAGATACTTCTAATTTACTAGGCTTATTGTTGGTAAGGCTACTCTCTCCGATAGCAGCTGCTTTCCCATTGCCTTGTCTGGAGCTTTGAAATTACTCTTCTCTGCACGCTCTTCATGTCTCTCTGTGACACTTGTCACCCTCTTTCCTATTAGACCAAGATAAGAATGAAGAACAGTGACCATGCCACAGCTCCTTGAGAATTTCATGACAATGCTGTCCTTTTGTGAAATATCTTCCTCCAAACAAATTGTCCCGTCACTCTCAAACTCTGCCTCACTCACAGGGCAGAAGGCAGTCAGGTTGAACTGATTGCCTCTGAAACCTCATGAGTTAAGCTCCACATCCCTCCAAGAATCTGGTTTTCCAAATTCCCGCAAGGATGGCTAATTGAGCTTGACATAGAGCAAATGGCTTCTCTGGTCTTCAGCTCCAAACTCTCCCGCAGAGCAGTTGCAAAGGCCTGTGGGTGACATTTTCAGCTTTGTCCCAGCACCAGCTCCATTGTCTGTATTACTTCCTCCTGAGACAAGATGCCTTGCAGGAGCAACTTAGGGAAGGGAGAGTTTGTTTTGCCCCACATCACAGTTCAAAGGGATAAAGGTCGCCATCTTGACAGGGAGGTCGTGACAGTCAGAGCAGGGGCTGCATCCACAGTCAGGACGCACAGTGAGATGAAGGACAGAACTCAGCTCACATCCTCTCATGTGAGGAAGCTGCCCTCATGCTTTTAATGAAAAAGCCCTCATAGACGAGGGTTTCCCTGTTGCTTCTACACCTTTCAAGTTAACAATCAAAAGTAACTATCAGACTGTCTAACTGAAACATAACACTGAGTGATACTTCAAAGTCAGATCTGTGTCACATCCTGACTGAGATAGGCAGACACATTATGTCACAGCCTGACTCTGAGACAGACAGATGCTGTGTCACAGCCTGACTCTGGGACAGATACACTGCTAAGCTCTAAGCTTGGCTAGGTGCTTGTTTTGTTTTGTTTTAGTCAATTGCACTTGGCCCTTCTCTAGGACTCACTCTTGATTTGAATGTGAAATGATTGCCCGCCTACACATTGGTTTAACAAGTTACTTGAACCTAGGATACAACTTGGCTCTTTCTAGCTGAGCAAGCTAAGGAATCTAAGGCTCATCACCAGAGGGACCTGAGTGGCCGGAGCTACATATTTGTGTGTAGAACAAAGCTGTACCAGACAGCAGCCTCACAGAGAAAGAGAAATAAAATCCACACCCTCATCTCTACCTGACTGTCCTATCCATGCAATCCTGGTCCAAGTCATCACGGAAACTGATAGGGTCTGCCAACACTGGGTAAACGAAGAGTCGCACCCTTTCTATTGGCAGGGGCTTCAGGCTTCCCTGCAGTCACTAGAAACAGGACTAATCCAGACCAAGCCTCTTTCTCACATCCACCCCCTCACCTTGGCTACCAAAACAGACAGCCAGGCTTTGTTTCTTCATTACATTTTCTCTAACAAACGGCATGGTCTTTGGCTGTGCCGGGTTCATAGTCTCACTGATCCTTATTCTTTTTCCTCTCTGATTTTCATTCTCCAAATATCCCAGGCAATAACTGAAAGCAAAATATTCCCTAATGATGCATGAAGAGTGTATTAGCTCAGCAAAACAGAAGTCATACCATAAGCAATGATCCGTGTACTTCAGCCTCTTAAGAGTATAGACAGAGACGGATCAACAACAGCAAGATGTCCCAACCCAACGTGCTGGGACGCTAATGAATAACCACAGACCCGAGGACTGGCCACCTCTTAATGCAGACCATCCCTGTGAGGGAAGCTCGCTGATACTATTTTCTTTAATTTTCAAATTTTATCTAATGAAAGCATGACTGTCTTGTGCCACCCATCTCATGTGTAGGGCATTTCTAATCTTAGAAAAGCATTTTCCATTAAGGAGTAAAGAAAGGGGTTTGGCTGCAGCAGCTTTGATTGATCTGTTCCACTAAGTACCTCAGTAAGGAGCACAGTAGAGGAGCACAGGTCCAATAGGAGTAAAGAGGACAATATTGCCCACGGTTTCCAAAGCTCTCTGCCACCCTGTTTACCTTTGCTTTGAAGACATCAGAGGCTTTCTGGTACTCTTAAAGCACTAGATTGTTTAAGTGCAATTTAAGTAATGTTTCAAGTTCATGTCATTAAGTTGCTTCAAGGACCTTGAACACGAGCTGTAGCCATCATCACCATCATCTCCTCTGCCTTCTACTGTTTCCAGAGAAACAGAAACAAGCTCTCACACAAACACACCAAAAAATTCTCTGGACACCCAAGTTAACCAATGTCTCCATTTTTCCCAAACCACCAACCAATCAGCCAGTCACCAGGCAAACAGCTCAAGCACCAGGCAAGGAAAACATGTTATTTTTCTGGGCAAGCCTTAACTTCCCTGCCTACAAAACACAGCCCCATGGGGCACATCCCACACATGGTGCGATTAAGACTCCCATGTCTCATTTGAAACCAATAGTTACCAGCCACCGCCCAAGGAAACTGAGGTCAGGTCCATCAGCATGCATCCAAGGTCCAAGAGGGCTTATTCACCAGCATTCCCACACAAACAAGCTTTTCCTGAGAGTCCCCTCATATTGACAACATCCAAAGTAGACTCTAGAGGGAGGAGGGTCAGAGATCATCCTCTCTCTGCGGAGTCTCAATCCCAAGAAAACTCAACACCTGGCCAACTGCTCAGAATAAGAGGCTCTGCTCAGTCTTTGTGCAGGCTGTCTGTCCATCTGTCCTCTGAAGCTGGTGAGCCATGAGGCTAAGACAGAGAAGAGAAGGTAAACCAAGCACGCCATTCAGGACTCTGATAGTCCCTTGCAAAGGTGATTGGTAGGAAGGGGCCAAAGTACACAGTGAACAAGAGCCACTTCAAGACACACACAAAGCACTTTGTAGAAATTCTCAAAGGACCAGAAGCCAGGGTCAGGACTCCAAAAGTGACAATGAGAAACTCCTAGGAATAACCAGCCAAATAAGATGGGTACCCACCCTTTCCAGACTTCAGACAGCAGCCTTCCCTGCAGCCTGGCTGCTTGCTGATACTTTTGGGTCATATACTGCCCTAAGCAAAGTCCAGTGCTCTTCTCCCCCCCACCCCCACGAAGAACTAAGAGAATTAAATTCCCAAACCCAGGTTTTTATTTAAAAGGGTGTAGGAAGAGCGACTGTCTTCCCTCCTTTCTCCTCTCTTCCTCCAGGGGATTTTAGCAATCTCACAGCAAAAGTCCCCAGAGGACCTCTGAGGGCCAGCACACGTTAGACAGAGACAAATAGGAGGGATGTCTCTGCTCTGACAGGACACATGGGAAAGAAAATAGAGCACAAGCATATGCAGAAACAGAAGCCCACAATCAGAGAAAAGGCAGAGAAAAATATCCACAGGTCTCATGAAAAAGCCACAAGAGGGATCCGAAGATGGTGGGGTAGGAAGGTGGGATCTGGAGTTTGCTTCTGAAGCATTTTCCCGGAGTCATGTTCTGAGCACTTACGTCTACCTGGCAGTGCTGTTTTGAGAAGTGTGGAATCTTTAGGAAGTAGGACCTAGTAGGTCTTAGAGGTGAGCCTGCAACAGATATGGGTCAGTCAACCCCTGGTTCCAGCCACTCCCTGCTTCCTGGCCCATTGCTATGGGAACAGTCACTGCCTCACATCCCCGTCCAGGGACAAAGATGCTCTGGCAATGCTTTCCCTGCAGCACTAATTGAAGACTCCTAAAACTTAGAGCCAAAGCAAATCTGTCCCCGCTTCTGTGGGGTGTGTAAGTAACACAGGTGACAGGCTGAGGGAACACTGAGGAAGATCCGGCTTGGCTCTCTAAGGGTTATGTCTAAGTGGGACTTGTGAGATGAGATGAAACATTAGAAGACAGAGCTTGTCCCAGGCAGAAGCAGAGAGCTTGGTGTGGCTGGGGACTGATGGAACGCTGAGGTCAGGGGTGGCAGTCCTGAGAGCCGGGCACCGTGGCAAGGGTAGAAACAGGAAGACTGTTAGTCTTCAGGAGAACTGATTCTGAGAGCAGAGGCCTGGAGATTCTGGACAGAAGGAGGATATTTGATCTGTGTCCTCAGGGGAACTGTGAGGATCACAGTATCTCCCTTTGGGGCTGTGGCCTGGGTCACAGTCATCATGGGAATGATGACTTGCCCTCTTCATGAACCAGACCTGCAGGCTATCCTGACTTCCTGAAAAGGTAAGGATGCTGTCCTAAGGTGGGGGAGAGAGAAAATGGGAAGGAATGGGCAGGCTAGTAAGCCAGGGGATTGTGAACACCACAGAGGCAATGTCTGTAGGTGGAGCACCAGATCACATGATGTATGGGTCAATAATTGGGGGGGACAACTACATCTCTCTGTGTTCTGATGGCAAAGGGGCTGTCAAAGTCCACAGGGCCTGTTCTCTCCTTTTCAGCCAGTCACTGAACAAATGGTGTAATATCTTTAAATTGTAGCTTTCTCATCTGTGAAAAGCACAAATCCATCTTGTTTATATAGTTTATGGTGAAGACGGAATAAGATCTATTGCTAATACTTGCCAAACGACAGCACTGCAGTTCTGCAGTATTTAAGCCTACAGATGTTGATTCTCTCAATAACTGGCTGTGTGGCTTTGGAGAACTCATCCAACCTCTCTGTGCCTATTTCTTCACATTCTATTATGAGAATGTAGAGATTAACGGAGTTAACATCTGTAAACAATTTCAAACAGTGTTTGACACGTGGTAAGCACTGTGTAACTGCCAGTTCTTATTGCTGTTATGAAATTGGAATCTAAAACTTCTGAAAAGCATATGGCTCCATAATCACGGAAATGTGGTTTATTTTCTGGTGACAAAAATAACCAGCGAGAATGACACAGCACGCTGATGTCGTTCACTGGCAGACATTAGCTTTTATTCATGTATGCACTTGCTATGTTTCTGTGAACAGAAAAGTACAAGTTCTAATTTTCGTTTTTGTTTGCATATAGTTCAACACAAGTGGTAATTTCCAGGCTATGTAGCAAACTCTGAATTGCCCAGGCTAATTTCTCCAATGAGCATTTCCTTTGCCATCATCTTACTTTACATTGTTCCTCCAGTGCAGCCTGTAGACTTGTGCAATCACACCCTACAGCAGGCACACCCAGGGGCCAGCGTGCTCTATTCATGAAACACAACTCTTAGGATCCACCTTTCTGGTACCATGCTAGGTAATGGACATACCTAGTGGACATCATTTTCAAGAAGTGAATGGTAGTCAAGGATATGACCCTCAGAGTGTCTTGGAACTGACCTCCACCCCAGGCAGTGCTCTGATCCCTGTTGTTAGGACCTGAATTCCTCGGACACACCACTTAATTTCTCTGAGGTTCAGCTCTCTAGTCTGAGATAAGAACAAGAAGGTAAGCACTACTGCATAGATTTCCTGGGAGGACTGAGTGAGAAACTGTCTGTCAAGCAGTTAACATTAACGTTGCTCCATTCATGCAGAGGGGGGCAGATACGAGCTGGTAGCTACAGTCTAGGTGAAAAATGAGACTATGAGAACACAGAGGAGACAGTGCTCAAGACACAGAGAATGGAATAAACAGGTACCTGCTGCTCTTTTCTGGTGTCTGTCCCACCCACGGTCCAGGATCTTTGGTCTGGCCTTACCTCAGGTATGCAAAATCCTGTGCTTCTCAGCCCAAGAGCCAAATCTGATCACAGCTTACTGTCATCTTTATCAAATGAGAAAGCCAAGGTGATCTCCTTCCATCCCACTGCTAATGCTCTCATTCACTCAACCACCTCCCCAAAACTCCTACTCTGGGTGGAGCCAAGAGCTCTGCAGTGGTAAGGGAGCTTGCCCACACTAGGGTCTCTGAGTTCAGCAGCACTAGCTAGCAGTCCTTGGTTGAACCTTGGATGCATAATGAGATGGGTAGACTCCATCCCATCTCAGAGTCCAGCATCTGTGCTCATGGCTTGTCTGCAGTGGCTCTTGGCCCTCATTTTTGTTCTGTTGGTGAGCTCTGCCACTGAGTAGCATCTGTAGAGTAGGCCCTACTGCATAATGTATCCCCCTACACACACACACACACACACACACACACACACACACACACCAGCATCTTTGCATACAGCTTCTGTAAAGACTACTTTCCAGTCATCATCTGCTCTCACAGTGTTAGGTTGGTTTGGGTTGGAGTCTTGCTCTACAGCCCAGGGTATTGGTTAATTTCCTAAATACTGTGGCAAATACCCAACAAAAGCAACTTAAGGCAGGGCTTGTTCTGGCTCATGGATGGAGGGCATAGTCTATCTTGGTGAAAATGGTGTACTAACGGGAGTCAGGGGTGGATGGTCACAAGGCCACAGTGGGGCAGCAGATGGAGGTGAACACTGGTGCTCAGCCTACTGTCTCCTTTATCTTTTTCAGTCTCTGACCCCAGCCCACATTCAGGCTGGGTCTTTCCTCTCCTGGTAAACCTCTCTGAGTGCATCCTCAAAAAAAGACCTGGAGACACGTTCTATTGGTGCAGTAAAGATGGCAATAACAATTAACCATCACACTCAGGCCAGCCTGGAGCTCACTCCGTAACCGAGATCCACAATCCTCCTGCCTCTACCTCACCACTACTGAGATTGCAGGAGTGCACCAGCCCATTTGTCATTAGAGTTTCTTCCTTTGTGCACACAGGGACTCACACCCAGTGCCCCCTGATTTTCAATCAATAGGCTCATTCATCCAAGAAGTACAGTCTTCAATATGACAGAGATGTGATGTCTGCAACAGCCTCCGACTGGCTGACACCTCATTTCTCTATGGCAAAGCAAACATCTCCAGGTTTCTTCTGGTATTTCTCTTAAGATGGTGTCTTTTTCAAAGCTACCCTGGTCAGTGAGAACATTGGGATGATGGTTTTGGTCCCAGAGAATATTTCGATTTAGCTCCAAGAGGTGAGCCATACTGGGAGACTCTAACAAATGAAGTAGGCAGATGTGATGTCATACTGCAAGAGCACCTCCTCCTTCTGCCTAGAGGAGAATTAAGACTTGCAAACTCTACCTGGGAAAAGGCCCATTTTCTTAAGTCCTCGGGAGTCTGCAAACTGTAAGTGATTGTATCTTCTCCACTGTAGATGTTCAAAGGGTTTGGAGGAGAAAACAAAAGGCTGGAGGAAAGGGCTGTGTCTCTGTCCACATTGCTACAGCTGCAGGGGCTGAGTTAAGTATGCGTAATGCCTGCCACAGCTCTGGGCCTAAGGCCCACCCACCAGGAAGATAGTTCTTCTGGATAGTCTCAGACCATTCCCAAATTTTTCTCTGCTCCTTTCCTCCTGCAAGCCCTCTCTTTACCCACCACTATCCCTATACCTAACGTACTAAAGGCTTTTCCAGAAAGACCAGAAGCAAAACACAAGAACCTACTTATGTTAATAACACCTCTTTCTCAAAGAAGGCGCTCTTTTGACCTTTAAGACTGTTTTTGTTCATTTCTCCAGTGTGTCTCGATTTGGCTTCTCGGTTGTCCGTGGGCTGTTTCTGTCCCAGCCAGGGGCCACAGGTCCTATGAAGTCACTACCTGCACCTGTGCTTGCTCCACTGCCAAAGCCAGAGAAAGTCAGACTCTCTGCTTCCTTTCGAAAGCCTGACAGTCACACCTTCTGTACTTCAAAGGCACATGGAATGACCTCAGCAGGCTGACATAAATGGACACTCGCAGAAAGATTATTCATCTTGTGGCTTTTCCATATGGGACAGAAACAGCCATTAGTGAACCTCTGCAGAGCTTAACAGTTTACAAAGCCATTTTCCATACATTAATTTAATTTGGTTCTTAGAATGATTTATGGGATGGTTGTATTTTTCTTATTATTTTCTAGATGACAAATCTGACATTTAGAAAGGGAAAGTAATATGGTTGAAGTCACACTACCAGTAAAAGGCAGAGCTACAACTTAAATTCAGGCCCTCTGCTCCGAGCCACTTGAATCTTCTTAACACAGCAAAGCCGACCATTTCAAATTGGCTGAAGTGTTTCTAGACTTGACAGAATTAGTCTAAGTATTTTGTGTACTGAATAAAAAAATGTTGTCCTAGAAGGCTCTAGTCCTCCAGGGTGTTTTCAAAGATGGATGAGGGCCATTGTTTTGCCTTGGAGACTGGAGAAATTGCAGCAAGCCCCTGGGTATTACCTCCTCACAACCCAAACATCAGGAAGTGTGGTTCAATGCTGCAGCTGCAGCTTCAGACACCCCTTCCTTAGCCTCGAGTCTTCAGGGTCTCTTGCTTTTAAGAAATGCAGAGGCAGCTTTGAAATCCCTCCTTTCCCAAGAGAAAGTCTAGAGGAGGTAGCATTGAGTGTTCCCTACCAACGAAGTGCCCAGGCTATCCCATCACACTCCAACGGCAGTACCACTATGCGCCTGAAACAACACAGAAACCTAACTCAGCAGAAGGCTGTGTTACAAACTGTACACATCAAGTATTCAGCAAAATCCCCAGCACACAGTTAGCACTCCATAATGTCTTCATGAGGTTTCCAGCTAGAACTGTAGGGCTGGATCCTGTAGAAGCCCCACAATACTTCAAAATATGCAACAATCTTTTGTTTATGAAAATTGAAACAAAAATGTTCATCGGATGAACAACCACCTATAAATAAGTTAGATAGCCAGCATGAACAGAGGATCTCCTGGAAAAACATAAACTGCCCCCAAATGATGAAAGTATGCAACATCTGAATAACTGATAGCAAGTAGAGCTTGGATTAATAAGGCATATGCATGTGCACAATCATATGTACAAACACATACAACTCACATACACACATACCTGCTTGTAAATACATTCACAAACATATATTCATACACGCACTCATGTATGCCCACATTCACATATATGTACAACCATGCACACACAAACACACTCATCACATGTACACATACACATATACACACATACCTATACACAAACATGAACACTCATACAGCACACATATGTGTCCCAACAGAGACATGCTTATGCACATACAAACACACATGCATAAACACACTCATACAAACAAACAACTCATAAGGAAAAGGTCAGGCCCACGTAATTTCACTAATTAATTGTACCAAAAAATATTAAAGAACAATTAACACACGCCGGGCAGTGGTGGCACATGCCTTTAATCCCAGCACTCGGGAGGCAGAGGCAGGTGGATTTCTGAGTTCAAGGCCAGCCTGGTCTACAGAGTGAGTTCCAGGACAACCAGGGCTACACAGAGAAACCCTGTCTCGAAAAACCAAAAAAAAAAAAAGAACAATTAGCACCAATAAATCAGAAACGCTTCCCATCCCCTCCCCCCCCCAAAAAAAAACAACCAGGGAAAACGCATTTGAACTTAGTGCATAAAACCATTATCCTCTGATACCAAAGCCAAAGGCATCCCAAGAAAACTGCACATAAATATTTCTTATGAAAATAAATACAAATTCCTTCATCAAAACATTGGGAAGCCAAATCCAACCACATATAAAAAGGAATATATACCATGAGTATATATGGTATATATTCCTAAGTGGTCTTTACCTCCGGAATGCAAGGTTGGTTTAACATTTAAAAATCAATTAATAAGATAGTGTGGACTAATATAAAAATCACATCATAAGCTCCACAGGCACATACAAATCTTTGACAAAATGTGACAGCTTTTCATGATAAGATATTTTAAAACCTAGCAAAGTAATTTCCATGACAAAAGCTATCTGAAACAAAACCCAAAACCCCACAGCTAACAACACGTTTAATAGTAAAAAACTAAATGATTTACCCTGGGATCAGAAACAAATGAAATAAACATGTCTGTTCTGATGACTACTCGCTGGAAGGTCTAACCAGAAGTTAATGTGGAAACTGAATTGTGTTTCTGTGTACTAGTAATGAACACTGTGGAATGAAATCCACAATAAAAATCAAATTATAAATGCTTGGAGAGAAATTTAATAACAAAAGTGTATTTATTTGTTTGTTTATTTATTTATTTATTTATTTATTTATTTATGTATTTTGTACTTGGGTTTGAATCCAAGAACCTGTTGATACCAGGCAAGTGCCCTTCACTGTCCCTGAAGACAACAAAGCATCACCAAAATGAGAAAGAATAACTAAATGTGTGAATAAACACCTAGAAGGATGAGCATTGCTCAATCTGAGTCAATTCAATCCCAACCAAAATCCCAGCTGCCTTTCCCCCCCTGAAGTCCACAAGCTGAATCCTAAAATTCTCATGGCAAAGCAAGGGTACAATAGACAAAACAAGCTTTAAAAAGAACAGAGTTCAGTGATTCACAGGTCATTATTTCAAAATATGTTTAATAATAATAATGAAAAAACAACCCACTAGACCTCATGAAATTACAAAGCTTCTGTAAGGCAAAGCACACTGTAAACAGGACAAAACAGCAACCTACAGATTGGGAAAAGATCTTTACCAATCCTACGTCAGATAGAGGGCTAATATCCAATGTATACAAAGAACTCAAGAAGTTAGACTCCAGAGATCCAAATAACCCTATCAAAAAATGGGGAACAGAGCTAAACAGAATTCTCAACTGAGGAAACTCGTAAGGCTGAGAAGCACCTAAAGAAATGTTCAACATCCTTAGTCATCAAGGAAATGCAAATCAAAACAACCCTGAGATTCCACCTCACACCATTCAGAATGGCTAAGATAAAAAACTCAGGATGTTGGCGAAGAAAGTCCTTCATTGCTGGTGGGATTGCAAGCTGGTACAACCACTCTGGAAATCAGTTTGGCAGACCCTCAGAAAAATGAACATAATACTACCTGAGGACCCACTCCTGGGCATATACCCAGAAGATGCTCCAACATGTAATATAGACACATGCTCCACTATGTTCATAGCAGCCATATTTATAATAGCCAGAAGCTGGAAACAACTCAGATGTCCCTCAACAGAGGAATAGATACAGAAAATGTGGTACATTTACACAATGGAATACTACTCAGCTATTAAAAACAATGACTTTATGAAATTCGCAGGCAAATGGATGGAACTTGAAAATATCATTCTGAGCGAGATAACCCAGTCACAAAAGAACGAACACGGTATATACTCACTGATAAGCAGATATTAGCCCAAAAGTTTGGAACACCCAAGATTCACTTCGCAACAACCATTAGACTGAGTGTGAGGTCCTAGATGGAGGAGTTGGAGAAGGGACTGAAGGAGCTGAGGGAGTTTGCAATCCCAGGGAGGCAGCAACAGTGTCAACTGGCCTGACTTCCTGATGCTCCCGGAGACTGGATCACCAACCAAAGAATACACATGGAGGGACCCATGGTTCAGGCCACATATGTGACAGAGGAGGGCCTTGTTAGCCATCAGGAGGAGGAGAGGCCCTTGGGCCTGAGAGTGTTAGATCCCCCAGTATAGGAGAATGCCAAGGAGGGAAGACGAGAGTGGGTGGTTGGGTGGGGGAATACCCTCATAGAGGCAGGGGGAGGTGGAACTGGATAGGGGGCTTCCAAAGGGGAGACCTGGAAAGGGGGAAACATTTGAAATGTAAATAAAGTACCAAAAAGAAAACCCACTAATCAGGACAAAGGACCATGGAAGACAGACCTGTTGGAATAACATTGAGTGTCCAGAAATAAACCTTTGTGTTTATCATCAATTGACGTTCAAGAAGGGAGCCAAGGTCATTCAAAGGAGGAAAAAAAATATTTTCAATACAGAGTTTTTGAAAAATTATACAGCCATATGTAAAATAGTGCAATGAACCTCTACTTCACACCTATGCACACGCAAAAAATTAATTTAGATCAGTCATGGGACCAAATGTAAGCAGTGAAGCTATAAAACGCACAAATGAAACCATGACGTAAATCTCTATGACCTCGAATTGGGCAATAAATTCTCAGGACACCAAAAAGTCCCAGCAATGAAAGCAGCATGGCTAGCCCATGGCTGGGGAGCCCCTAGGGCCAAAGAGGGAACCTACTGGTGGTGTTTTAGGAAATGGACACATTGTTAAAGTGCTGCTTTAATGTTTCTGATGGTAGCCATAGATCTGTGCTGCTTCCAACTTTGGTCAGAGAAGCCTCTTTTTGCAGTAGATAGTTGTTAAGTCAGAGACTCATGATAGGTCAAAATGTTGAGAATAAATGACTGTACGTGTTTACTGTTAATGGGTCATCTAGGCCAACGTCCCTCTATCCAAGGCTCAGGGAGCATCACAGAAGCGTGGGTGGAAAGGGTGGAAGTAAGAGTCAGACGATGAGGCGGAAAGCTGTGGAATACTGTGTTCATGAAGAACATGGCTGAGGGCCACACCTTCTCACCACAGCTGTGGTTGCTGATCAAAACCTGAACAAAATCAAGACAGTAAACCGGCTAGCATGGATGGGGGAGAGCTCCGGAGACCCACCCTTAGCCGAGGACCTATGGGCAGGTGATGGCTGCTGAGGAAAACAGCACTTTTCTTTACAGATATAAACACTGGTAGGTTGCCCACATTCTAGTGGTTGGCACCACATATTTGCATATGGTAACACAGATTGAACTCAGTTGTAGGCTATTTAAATAATAATAATAATAATAATAATAATAATAATAATAATAATACATGAATAAGTTGATGAATCCTGTGAGGAGTAAGAGGGAGGTACTGGGGCTTGAAAATCAAAATAAATTGTATACATGTATGGCATTTTCAAAGAGTAAATAAGATGAATATTAAAAAATTGGGAACATTTTAAAGCTTTTGTGCTTTGAAGAGCGCCACCAAGAAATTCAAAATCAACCCATAAAAATAAGAAAAAAAATCAAATTACATATCATAAGGCTCTAGTATTCAGAATGTGTACAAAAACTAACCCATATAAAAGGGGAACTAATTGTCTGAGTAGGCATTTCTGTAAAGAAAACAAGGAGCACAGTAAAATGTCAATATCGTGAGTCATTAAGGACATTCAAATCAAAAGCTACTTCATATCCACTACAAGGTTCAAAAATCAAGATATATAATACATGCTGGCGAGGATGCAGATGGCTGTAACCATCAGACAGACTGTCGGTGAGATTATAAAACAGAGTAGCTACTGTGAACCATGGTCTGGCACTTCTTCCTAGAACCATGTTATTATGTGACTACACACTCATTTTCAGAATGATGTCATCTAACACACACACACATATACGCATACATATGCACACATACATACACCATATGTAAATTAAATCACTATTATATAAAATATATATAATGTGTGTGTATGTAAAGATACATATATGTATATTTCCAACAAATAGTAAGGACTCTTTAAAAGTGCTCCTACCTTTAGACCCAAAGAAACCAAACCCTGTGGCCATCCCAGAAACTGTTAGCTTGTACAGAGATATTTATGGCATCCTTGTTCATCAAGATGACGTTGGGAACAACCTGAATGTCCACCACCTAATCAGTGCACAGACAAGATCTCTTCATATGTCAAATCCTAGAGCCATATTGATGCACACTGCAACTGAGGAGTTATGGAAAGTGTGACGAGTGACTGGATGAAGATGTAAAAGGCCATGTCTGTGTAACTTTAGGAAATGTCCAGAACTGGAAAACCCATAAGACAAAACATACACGGATGTTTTCCTGGTGTGGGGGAGGGGAACTACAAGTGAGGCTGTCTCCTTCCAGAGGACTATAATTTGTGTCAGGTTGACATAAAACTAGCCAGCACAAGAAGGAAGGGCTCACAGTGTTGAGTTTTTGATTGGCTCATAGTTTTAAGAAATAAAGTCTCTCGCAGCAGCAGGCAAGTGTGGTGGATGGTCACAGTGTGTTCAGGGTCAGGAAGCAGACAGAGATGAATGCTGGTGCTCAGTTCACGTTCTCCTTTTCCATCTATGACTCCACCACAGGAGATTCTACCACCTACGTTCAGGTTGAGTCTCTCCTCCCCAGGAAAACTGTTCTAGAGACGTGTTAATAGACACGTATAGAGATGCGTTTCTATGGTGACTCATAGACACCTATAGAGATGTGTTTCTACAGTGATTCCAAATCTAGTCAAGTTATCAGTGAAGATTAACCATCATGAACATCCTTGTCAACTTGATATTAAAACAATAATGACATTCCATCACTAACTCCTAAATTTTATTTTAATAATACTAGATGTATTTACCATGTCTCTAAATATAAAATCCCCACAGCCTTTAAATGGCCCCACACTGTCTACTGAGAGTCAAGGCAATTTTTTAACTGTGAATTTCTACAAGATTGTTTTAAAAAATCGCATGCTTTTAGTTTTATAATTCCCAAATGGCAGGATAGAAAGATATCAAGAAAAGACAGGACCAAAACCCAAACATAGCAAACACCACACCCTGTACCTCCACCTGGAGCTCTCAATGGGATCGTCAAAAGCTCCGGCAACCTTGGACATCACCACTTCTCCAGCTCTGCTACTTACAGCACTTGTAGCCTCTCTCTTGAGTTGACAGCACTCCTCAGTGGTGGTCCTATGGTCCTAGTGTCTCTAGACTCCTGAAATCTCCAATCAAGAACTCGCTGGTACGTTAACATTACACCTCCATAACACCCTCACTGCCGCCGTATCTTTAATGCAAAGCCAGTACCACAGGAACAACACTGCCAAGATCTGCAACCACCTGGAGACGTATCCTGGCTTTTCTGAGCCACAGTTTCAGTGGTCTCTATGTGTGTTCAAGGTTGAATTGAAGAAACACTCTCCTAGGTGGTTGTTTTAAAGTAGGGAACGCCTTCAGCCAATGGCATTCTGAGTTCAGGCCCCATTTTTGATGGGTCTGTAGTGTCACGGGTTGGAACCTTTCATGGGTGGGGTTGTGCCCCCAGCTCCTTTCTATTGTCTCAGTGAAGAACACTGGGTCTCTCCTTAATAATTCTAATTTCTCAAACAACCACAGCCACTCTCTCCTTGGCTTTGTCTGAACTTTAAACCTGCGAGTTCTTTTCTCCCCCTACTGCACACTTTGTAATTTCTGCTCCATGGACTACCCATTCCTTCTTTCTCTGCTTAGACCTAGATAGTGACAGTGAACAGTGACTGTACCACTGCCAGACTTCTGTCTTATATTGATATTTCCTCCTTCAAACAAGCTAATCTATCACTCTTAAAAGTCATCCTCACTCAGCTTCTCAGGACAAGAGTGGAATACAGCCAGATTCTTTGCTACACAAATAGCCTCTAGTCAAGTTCCCAATAGAGGACCTGTTCTCTCTAAAACTTTCTGTGCTGGGCCTCCATTGTCTGCACCTCCCTTAGCATTCTGGTCTTCCAGAGTTCCACCAAAATGTTCCTTAAGCTCTGCTTTCAGTACCTTGGGCCTCTCTATCCCATAATTCCAAACTCCTCTAGACTCCTGCTAAGCATAAGAACCACATAGTCAGGATTATCACACCGAACACCACTCCTTGTGCTAACTTATTTCATGAAGTAACCTTCCTCCTAGCTATGACAAAATACTTGAAAGAAAGGGTGATCTTGGCTTAGAGTTCTAGGACGCAGTCTATCATGGCAGGGAAGAGATGGCCATCGGAACAAGAGGCTGCTTTTCACATTGTGTCTGGACTTTCTCCTTTTTATTCTGTCTGTGACCTAGCCTGGGGGATGGCATTGACCACATTCAGAGTGAGTCTTCCTTTCTCAGTAAAAGCTTTCTGGAAAAAAAAAATGACCCCTATAGGGTCATATTTTGATGATAACCCAAATGCAGTCAAGTTGACAAGAAAGATTAATCATCATGCAAAATTAAGATAGTATTGATAGCTGTATAGTGATATAACACTGGGCTACATACTTCATGAGGAGGGATTTATGGTGTGTCAGTTATATCTCACAAAGGCTTATATCAGCGTCTACATAGAATAGAAAGTCACATAAGTGGGTTCATTGCATTTTGCCCAGGCATTCTGTCTCAGGCAATGGCAACAGATTTGCAAGCTGATCTTTTATCTATAAATTCTACAAAGCTCTTTTTAGAGTTTCTACAGGTATAACCCCCTCCAATACAAAACTCAGAACACATTTTAACATGAGTTTTCTGGATTTTTGTTAACTTTCATTAAAAGTCCACATACCTAGCCATATGAAGTAAGCTACTTTACCAACCATCAGCCTGCTTAGAAGATGTTACAAAGATACAAAATTGAAGCTGTCAGAAAAAAAATCCTCCAGGCATAGCCTCCTATGTACCAGGCATTGATTCATATAAAATAAACGTATTTCATTACTCAAAAGACACACCCAAGTTTCTAGATACCAGCCGTGAGGAATTGATGGAAAATTATGACTACCCACACACTTTTGTGCAAGAAATAATTCTCATCTGCTTTCTATTTTAAACTTGATGTCAATAATTGAAGAAAAACAAACAACTCTCAAAAAATGCTCAGAGCGGAAGACTTGCTTTATCAGCAGGCAACCCGCTTACCTGGTGCAATGCAAACATCTATTGAATGCACAGGTACGTCTTTCTCTGGCAAAGCCTTGTTTCTCTTGCCTTTGGAAGTGCTTTCCTAGGATAAGAGCTGGGAAGAAGCCTCTGACAGAGTCTACTTCCGTGTGGTGCCCTTCGCTGCTTCAGTCTCCTCATCCTTTTCTTCTTTTCTCCTGATACTTGGTTCCTCCTCACATTCCTTTTCCCTCCCTCCCTAATCCGAACCCTCTCCATCTCACTTCTGCTCAGTTTGCTCCTCTGCCCCCCTCTCCTCATACCTAGCACTCATGTTAGTCACACTGCTGGGCTGACTCAAGCTAGGGATAACCAACATTTTTGTGTCACTTCCTGTGTGAACTGGATTTCCTCATGTCTCAGGGGAGCCCTACTAGTTTATTATTTATTTCTTATTTAGTTTATTATTGTTTATATTATTATCATTTATTATTCTTAGTTTTTAATATAGGAATTTAAGAGCTGGGTGGCATAAGACCCTAGCCCAGGAAGTCCATGAAGCCTCCTGTCACTGCTGCCCACCTTCAGTTGTCACTCTCAAACTAACCTTCATTACAGCTGTCCCCTCATAACCAGGTGACATCTGCACACAAGAAATTCTGGAAATAGATATTTTATAAGTGCATGAAATCAAGTTTATGAGAAGAAGCAAAGACTGGGGTCTTTGCTCACTCTCCTGCCACTCTGCCTGGACGCTAGAGCTCCCTCAGGAGTCAGAGCACGCTTCTAAAACATGCTAAAAGCTGGCCAAGTGACCCACAAGGCTTGCCAAGACTCTGCTGCTGTTACCTGAACCCTCCAGTCATATTTATTGCCCATTCTGTGTCTCTTAGAAATAATCTTTGTTATCGCTGTCTTGATAGCAGATACTGTACCTAAAAATGACTTAGGAGTGCCTGTAGCTTCCCATAGGTCTTGGGTCTCCCCACAGCCCATGGAATCCTTGGAAGGCACAGGCTGATCTCATTAGAATTAAAGCTCCACACGGCTCTAGGGTAGGAATGCTGGGCTACCGGATACGATGGACACACACTTCACCTCTTTGTATGTCAGATCCATCCTTGGTGAATTAAAGGAAATGCTAGCACAGCATGTACCTTACTGAGTTTCTAGGATGTTGAAAATAATATAAGTAATAAAATGAGATGTGGTGCACATATATACATTTCTATTTAAGTACTTCCCATTTCACCCCCCTCCTCCAATGCTTTTCACCTATATCTCTGGTAGTCCTGTAAACCCTTGCTTTCTTCTCATAAACTTAATTATATGCATTTATAAAATATCCAATCCCAGAATGATGTGACAGTGGTGACAGGAAGTGGAGCTTTAGGAAAGGCATTCACTCCAGAGTCTTAAGGATGCACTTAATGAGTCTACCCCAGCTGCATTGTCCACATCTATGCAATGGGAGCGATGGTATAGACATTGTAAGACTGCGTAGAAGATTGATGGAGATAGTCTGTTTGAAGCAAGTGTTCAGAGCTGGGAGCTCACTGGACAGGTTGGACCACAAACTCATTCGCTGCTTTTATTCAGCACACAGCCAGGTCACGTTCTTAGCAGCATGTGGCACCCAGTCCACTCATAAGTATGACTCAGTGCCTTCTACTAAAGAAAGAATGACATGAGGGGCAGGTAGAAAGAGAATTTAAAAGAATCCTTTAGGATAAGATTTCAGAACCTAAAACCACCCCCATGGCCCCTGAGACCTAAGGGGAGCTCAGTATTTACCGTTCTGATCAACAGCAGCCTCCTTTTATCAGGGGAGTCACTGCAATAGGAAAAGGCCCCTTGGCCCCAGACAGTCAGCACACACATGTGAGTTCTGACTGACACATGGGAATGCTAGCTAACTGGACAAAAGGAAGGAGGGGTGGGGTGTGCAGAGGCGGCCCACTGCCAGCTCCGAAGCTGTACTCCCTCACTGAGAACGTGACCGCCACGAGGCACTCGTGTTGATTTTTCCCAGAGGACAAGAAGGAGGGCCAGTTCCGTGGGGGTGTTGATGTGGAGGGGTGTGGGCAGTGCAGTGGAGACTCCTGTGGCTGCATTCTTTCTTGGCAGGCAGAGTGATAGGGTGTGGGTGTCCTGTCATCAGATCTGCACGACATTAGCCCAACCTATTACATCAGCAGGAATCGCATCCCTCAGGGAAGAGTGAAGGCCCCGGGCAGCAGGGCCAGCTCATCCCACAAGCAAGGCATTACATGCTGTTGCCTTTCCCCTGCCCTGTTCTTTCTGGACTCCATGGGAATTGCCACTCCCGAGGCCCACCACATCTCAGGCACCACCTAGGTGTTTAATTTATGTTCAGATATTTAATTCCCTCAATATCCCTCCTAAGAATGCAATCATATCCGTATTTTATTAATGACTTCAGTCGGGCTTCGGGAGGTGAGGTCATTGACCATGATCATCACATAGTCAGTGTTTGGCAGAGCTGGGATCCAAGCCCAGATCCATCTCACACTACAACCCCTGTTTTGTTTGATCGGGCTCCATATTCCCTCAAGGACCCCTTTTGACATAGCCTTTTTCAGCATGCCTACATTTGGAACCATACAATACTGGCGATAAGCCTCTTTTGCGCTCTTATTCTGCGAACTTAAATCCACCCTGACATAGGTCATAGTGCTGGGTTACATTTCCAAAGCACTACCTGTGCATGTCATGTACACACTGCAGTCCAGGAAGCAAGGACCCGATTCTGCCATCCATCTCTTGGTATGCTCAGAAAGCATACCAAGCCACGCTGGGAATCACAATGAAGTTATCAGACCCAGCCAAGCCTACTGGCATTTTTATCAACATCCACACATGCCTGCATGTATCCTTTGTGATTCATTAAGTTAAAAAATGTCGCCGGGCAGTGGTGGCGCACGCCTTTAATCCCAGCACTCGGAAGGCAGAGGCAGGTGGATTTCTGAGTTCGAGGCTAGCCTGGTCTACAGAGTTCAGTTCCAGGGCAGCCAGGACTACACAGAGAAACACTGTCTTAAAAAACCAAAAAAAAAAAAAGAAAAAGAAAAAGAAAATGTTGAATTAGGAAGCATGACATTACCAAGCATCTAGCTAGACATGGGAGATAGACACTGTCTCAGGATTCCCCAACCATAGACCAAACCTGTTTTCAACTCTTAAGTTTCTGATGTGGGGCTTTGTCTGTTCTCCTAGTTTATATTTCCTGTTTAGTCATCCACTGAACACAGGCGCTTCTTTTTCTAGGGTACTAGTGTCATGAGATTCTCTTACTATTCATCTTTCCCAGCCTGGAGTATACTGCTAAAAGCAAGAAATCTGACAGATCAATTAACATGCACCCCATTGTCCGAGTTGGCCTAGGTAGTGGGACCCACCACTCATACTGGATAGTGAATGAGTTAAGCCCAAAATTACCAGACATGCTTTCACTCAATCAAGCTAACCCAAGATTCTGTTCTGAGACAAGGGCAAACCTACCAATGACCCTAATTCAGCGACCATCACGACACACCTCACAGAGTTTCATGACGAGACAGAAATTGCCCTACATTTCTCTGAGAGTCAGCCTCCTGCTCACTGAAGTTCTGCATGTAATATACCCAATCACATTAGTTGTCATTATTCATCACCAAGATTTTACAATGTTTAGAAAGAAGTTCCTCAAATTGGAAGACAAGTGTTAGCATTATTCTGAAAGAAGACACACACGAGCTAAATCAGGGCCACAGATCTGAAACAAGCACCTGTGCCCTAGGGGGACTCTGTCCTTCTGTGTAACTCATTTTCCACTCAGCATATGCCTGGAGCAGAACAGCCCAAAATCCAGAAGGGGCAAAAGTTATACTCACCACTCACTGTTCTGCTCATGGCTAAATGATAGTTGCTGACTGTGCCCCAGGCTTGCCCATAGCACTTTGGCCAGATTGCTATTGAAGCCTTGTTCCTGTGGTGGCATTATTGAGGATGTAGAAAATTAATGATGTAGGTGTCAAGTCCAAAGGAAACCCCAGTCCCCCAAATTCTGACTGTTCCCCTCTAACAAGAGAGCCTATCTGTCAGAAGGACAAACGGCTAGCTGTGATGTATATGCATACCAAAGCTCATGCTGACCTCGGTACCCATGGCTCCTCTCAGCTCTTCTCACCCCTCCTCCTACCCTAAACCTCTCCAGCTCATAGGCTTCCCTTCCTCAGCTTCTGATTCTCTTATTACCTTGCCATTTCTGGACACACGCTCTCTCTTTGTCTTCTTTTCTCTCCCTGTCTCTGTCTCCTCTCACGACCTGGTCCAGTCTACTGACCATGTTCCATCTGTTACTTTCTTTCCCTGCTCTGGACTCTTCCAAAAGTCTCTAACTGTATTTTCTTCATATCTACAATAAAACCCTTCCTCTCAACCATATCTAGGAGCAGTCTTCTCCTAGGTTTATACATCGAGTACCCAAACCCTCCATCTATGCCATCGGGCTTGTGGAAGGTCTTTATGTCATAGAGCCTTGCCCTGGGGAGGATTGTAGAGTCTGGCCTTGGGTCTTTCTCAGTTCTTGCTTCCAGATGTAATTGCTTGCTTGCTCCCATGTCACTCTCGCTAACCTTAGCTGCCATGATATGGTACTGGGCTGATACTAGTGCTGTGCCTTTGACCTTCCTAAGTGGTGAGTCAAATAAGCCTCATCTTCCTAAGCAGCTCAAGTCAATGATTTCATTAGAGTGATGAAAGACTAACCAATCTACCTAGGCATAAGCCTGTGAGGAAAGACAGTAACAATAGTTATGGGCTGTCTATATGCAAAATCTCTCTCTCAAACACACAAACACACACACACACACACACACACATAAAGGTAACTTGTTTAGCTAATCCCATGCTGACAGCATATAATCCTCACAGGGGGATTTCTTCCTCCTCCTCCTCCTCCTCCTCCTCCTCCTCTTCCTCCTCCTCCTCTTCCTCTTCCTCCTCCTCCTCTCCCTCCTCCTCCTCTTCTTCCTCCTCCTCCTCTCCCTCCTCTTCCTCTTCTTCTTCCTCCTCCTCTTCTTCCTCTTCCTCCTCCTCCTCTCCCTCCTCTTCCTCTTCCTCCTCCTCTCCCTCTTCTTCCTCTTCCTCCTTCTCCTCTTCTTTTCTTCTTGTTCTTTTCTTATTCCCTTCTTTCTTTTCCTCCTCCTCTTCCTTTTCTTCCTCCTCTTCTTCCTCCTGCTCCTTCTCCTCTTCTTTTCTTTTTGTTCTTATTCCCTTCTTTCTTTCCTCCTCCTCCTTCTCTTCCTTTTCTTCCTCCTCTTCCTCCTCCTCCCGCTCTTCCCCTCCTTCTACTTCAACTTAACCAAGATCTCCACAAAGGCTTCAGAGAGACTTATTACATTTCCAAAGCTCTTAAAAGCTGGCCTTTGGCTGAGGCTTAATGCTCCCTCTAGTAAGCAGTCTATTATAGTGAAGGCCCCTGACCAGGGACCATTGTCCTATGGCTGACAGTGACCAATCTATAACAGCAAAGCCCCATGCCCAACCTCATAAGGAGATTTGTTTTTCAGGAGCAAAAGAATCAAACTAGAAAGCAAACCTCCATAGACAGAGCATTCACAACCAGCCAGTGCCTGCTGGACATTTATATGCCATGAGTGTAAAGGCAGTGAAATTGGATAAGCTCAAAGCTGTAGATTTGTAACTTACACTTATGTAAATATTTATGGATTTGTTGAGGGGGGATCAATCCTCTCCGCCTTTCTCTTTAGTATGTGTTTCAGAGAGAACATTTTTTTTTCTTTCTGGAAATACGGATATGAACTTCAGCTGTTGCTTAGGAACATTAAGTCAGAAGCCTGCAAAAGAATAATCTAAAGTCCATTTGTGACTTCGCTCTAAGAGATTACACTGTGTCTTCTTTTCCAAAACCCTGTCAACTCAGGATTATTAAGTTGGCCAGATCAGTAACACGTTTTACATGGGGGAGGGACAGAAAGACAGAGAGACAGACAGTCAGAGAGACAGGGGAGAGAGGGAGAGAGGGAGGGAAGGAGAAAAAGAGCGAGGGAGACATAAAAGGGGAGGGAGGGACAGAGGGAGGGAAGAACAGAGGGAGATGGGGGTGAATGTTCGTACACTCTGTCCTTACCAGGGACTAAAATGCATATGTCAGTTATCTCTGGTAACTGACGAGCACATGCCATTTTTTTGCCTATAGTTTCTTACCCAGAGCTGCCAATCTCTTCCCTGCTTCTGATTTCTAGCCTAGCCAATGCTACCCCAGGCCATCTCCTAAAGCCCTGGTATACTCTTTCTCCTCCCTCTCAGTGCCCTCTTAGACCTCAGACCCCAAAGCCAGGTCTTCAAGACTCCCTATCTGGGCTGCCAGCACACTTGCTCTGATCCATCTCTGGCTTGCTCCATTCCAGGCATGCGGATGCAGAGGCCTCCACCATCCGCTGTCCAATGCCACCCTTTCAGCATTTAATTTACAAGTGGCATTTCTCTAACCCTTGTGATCAGTTTTTTCTTCCTCTTGGGTTTATTGGAACCTTGTCATACCACCGTGTGAGTGCGAGAGGAACAGTAAAGAAACTGCTGACAGGACCACTCCGTGGTCCAGTTAAGGAGGAGGTTTTTTATTGTGAATGAGAGAGAGAACATCCAGAGGCATCTGGAAGAGTCTGGAGTAGAGAGGAAAGACAGAGGACTGGGCATGAGAGAAGAGACAATAACAAGAGAGAAGGAGATGGTGAGGGGGCAAGGGAACGAGAGGATGGAGAGAGGGGAGGGGCAGGGAGAGGGAGAGGGAGGGAAGGGAAAAGGGAGAGAGAGAGAGAGAGAGAGGTTATAAGGAGGGTGGGGTAAGTAGCTGTGGGGATGGAAGGGCCAGAAGGACCTTGAAAAGTATAACAGGCACTTGTGCATAAGTACTAAGACCCTGGAGGGCAGCATGCACTTTGATATGCAGCCACAGGTACATGCCAATGAGGAACATATATAGGTGGCTTCTGCCAGAGGGAAGGGAAATGGCCCGTTTGGGCAGATTTCCTGAGGTAAGCTGGCTTTTCTCTAACTGCAGAAATCCTCCTATCAGCCAGGATGATCTGGGTCTAGACTCAACTTTGGATGATGTCCGTGGGCCTGCCCTTTTGGGGGGGATGGGTACCCTTTGGACTTGACAACCACAAGACTTGGTTCACCACTACAAGGAAATTTCTGCCTCCCTCTTCCTACCGAGCTTCCAAGGACTGCTATGTGCCTGATTCCAACAGGTAGCAGCTTGCAGGGACTTGCTCATCTCCCAGCTCCTAAGAGTTAGCCCCAGGAGTTCAAAATGTTTCCAAGTGTGCCTGGGACCTGACATATGCCTCAGTAAGTAACTTCAAATTCTCAGGAGTAAGTGTGTGACAGACAACTTGACATCCGGCAAGTGCTTCTGCTCTCACCTGCTTCATTGGGTGATAGATGACAATCTCCTGTCCTTTATGTGACTATAGGAGCTGAAGCTGGTATGTGTACCGTCTTCACACACCCTCAAGAGGTACTTAGATACCACACCACAACCACAGGGAAGACAACAGACAAGGACACAGAGCGGGATGCGCCGAGACCTATAAAATCACCACTCCAGGATTATAGGATCACAGCCTTCTGCCTGCCCCAGCCCATCAGCACCACACAGACCATATTCCATCACACTCGGTCAGATCTTCTACGTGATGAAGGTCACATGGTGTAGGAGCATCATCAACTCGCCTGTGTTTTAAATTTGCATTCTGGTTTCTCCATCCTTTAGAAAGCTGCTGTAGTTACTCTCCTCCTTGCTGTAGCTGATAAGAAACAACTTAAGAGACCAGGTTTGTTTTAGCTTACACTTTGGGGAGATACAGCTCTTCGTAGAGAGCAAGGCATGGTGGCTGAAGCATGTATAACAGGTATTTGTGAATAGGCTCTTGAAGACCCTGGAGGCCAGCAGGCCTTTGATATGCAAACACAGGTACATGTCAATAAAGAGCCTATATAGGTCACTTCTGCCCTAGGTAAGGCTTCTGTTCACACTGAGTCCTCAGTCAAGAAGCAGAGAGTGATGAACGCTGTGCTTAGCTGCCTTTCTTCTTTCTATTCAGTCCAGATGACCAGACCATAGAACGGTGGTACCCACATTCAGGGCAGGCCTTCCTATATCATTAACCTAAACTAGAAGGCACTCACAGACATCTTCATAGGCTTTATTTTCATAATGAATTTTAAACCTCAGCAAGCTAACAGCCAAGACTAACCACCACAAAGGTATAGCATCCCTAAGAAAAATCTTCACTCCAGTGGGGTCTTGTGTACTTGCCTTGTGATAGATTGGTGTCATAGAAAGGTGGAACTGCAGGTACATTAACCATGATATAAGCAGTTCAATTGTCCCAGGCAGAAGTGCAGTATGCACAGATACTGTGAGGTATCACCAAGGACCAATTTGGTCCCGAACTGGGGACAAGGAACCCTGGGAAAGGTAAGCTCTAGGAGAAGAGACATGCTTCAGCAGAGCAGCCAGGAGTCAGACACTTCTAGAGCCCCTGGAGGGTACAATCAGTTCCAAGCTGATACACATTAATCATCCTTGGGTCATTTTGACCATAGTTACCACAAGGGCTAAAGGGGCATGTGGATAAGTAGGTCTCTGATTCCTGTGCTGTCTCTTGGACCCTTTCCCCTCCGTTTGCTTTGTCCAATTCTGATATGTTAGTTTTTGTCTTGTGTTATCCCTCAGAAGTCTATTTGTTCTCTAATGAGAGACAGAAAGGGAGTGCATCTGGATGGGAGGGGATGTGAGGGGAAGCTGGGAGAAAAAGAGGAAGGGAACCTATAATCAGGATATATTATGTAAGAAAAAATCTACTTTTCACAGAAGGGAAAAATAAATCCTCTCTACTACACAAGGCAAAGATGGCAGCATTTTAATACCTAGAATTTATAGGGTTTACTACTAAGTTTATTTTCAGATGTTCCCTGGCAATCTTGAAGTATATACACTCAGACAGGGGGGCCACCATACTGTTCTGATTTCTTTATTTGCCCTGGCCCACCGTATCCATTCTCTGCCCTCTCCATCCAGATCTCTGTATCAGGCTAAGCATTGTAGACTGCGTCCTCCAGGTCTCTTTGTCCTCTGATTGCTCCTGTTCAGCCAGTGAGAGGCAGTGGCAAGGGGTGAAAGGCTATGAGGAGAAAGAGTCTGGTACTCACTTTCCATCCCTCTCCACCCCCTCTTAAGGACCCATGGAAATGTGGGCCTGCCCACCTTGCTCCTGCAGGCATCAGGAATAAGAGTTTCTTGCTTTTACTTCTTCCTGGAATTCCCTGTCCTTGGCAGGTCCCACAACCCTGCCTCCACTTTCCTTCAAGCCTTTGGGTTAAACTCTTGTACTGTGTTGTCTCCCTTTAGGATACAGACTGATTTAAACATAGTTTAAACGTAGTCTCTTGGTATTGGCAAGGGGTTGGTTGAGCCCAGAATGCAGCAAGGATGCCAGTCTGTGGACATTCGAGTGCCGGATATAACATATGGCAGTGTTTTCCTGTAACTCACACACACCCTCATATACTTTAAGTGGCATCTAAGTTGTTGCTATGAAGCACCATTTGGGGTGGACTAACAAGAAGAAAATTGCGCAGCTGCGGTTATTCTCTCAAGTACTTTCAATATGGTCCGTTGAGTCTACAAGTGTGAGTCCTGTGGCTTCACGGGGCCAACTAAACATATAATTCCATCCGAACTGTATTACATGTCTTGTAAAGGTGTGTCTCGCATTGAATTTTATCTGGAAAATTCCTTAGGAACTTATAAATATTTACTATAAAACATTTGACATGGAGGATTTATTTGAATATGAGAAATCAAGGTGTAGTCTGGAGAGACATAACTTTAGATTGGCAAAGAGCTGGGAATCCAGAGAGTCTAACACCCACAATGGATCACTAGTCTGAGATGAGCTGACAGGGTTTTGTGTGACCGTAATAGACAGACGTCATATATGCATGCACTTTAAAATACACTAGCCTTTGGGAAAACTCGGTGGAACTTATTCAGCAACGTTCAAATCTCGAATGTTCATGTTGCCCAAGATGCCTAAGCGGTCAATCAGCAACCGTCCAGAAAACAGACACATATCACCTTCAAGGGTCCCGGACTCCAAAATGGAAAGAGTGTGTTAGTAACACGCTCTAGAGCAGGGCTTCTCAGCCTTCTAACGCTGCGCCCCTTTCACACAGTTCCTCATGTTATGGTGACCCCCACCCAGACCACTATTTTCCTTTCGACTCCATAACTGCAATTTTGCTACTGTTATGAATCATAAGGTAAATATCTGTGTTTTCTGATGATCTTTAGTGACCCCTATGAAAGCAGCATTCAAGGTTGAGAACTATTGTTATAGGGTATAGTGCTCACCTAATAGTGACCCTGTGGAGCCTCCACATTTCCCTACACATGAAACCCTAAGCAAACTGGTCTAACTGGCACTGGGCACACATAGTTGCATCTGCACATGCATGTGTACATACAGCTCACACCACGAATCTTCTAGCTGTTGTCAGATCTAACTAGTTTTAAGTTACACTTCCCCAAACCACATCCATTCAGGACATATTTTCTAGTATAATAAGAAACACACACACACACACACACACACACACACACACACTCACACTCACTCACTCACTTTGGCAAAAGGACACAATAGTATCCAGAATAGTGGCCAGAATCCAGATCAACTGTAAAATACTGGAACAGCCTTCCCTGTTTATGCCCAAACCACGGAGAGACTTAGAGAAAGCCATACGGCTGGTGTAAGTCTACGCGTCAGATGCCACAACACAGAACAGCCACTTTCCACCAAAGTCTTTATAATGATCACACAAGGGAAAGGAAGTGAGGGTCGCAGCCCTCCAGTCTAGCTCAGTTTCTGGTGCTTTGCGAAAACATGGCCAAAAACATCTTGGGGAAGAAAAGAGTTTATTCACTTTATACTTCCACATCACAGTCCATCATAGAGGGAAACCTAGGTGAAAGCTCAAGCAGTGTCTGAATGCAGACACTGAAGCAGAGTCCATGGAAGAATGATGTTTGCTGGCTCACTTAATGACTTATGTTCAGCCACCTTTCTTATATAATTCAAGACAATGTGCCCAGGGGTAGTACCACTCACAGCAGGCTAGGACCTTTAGCAATCATGAAAATGCCCCACAGACATGCCCACAGGCCAATCTGCAGTTCCTCTTTCCCAGACATCTCTAGTTTGTATCCTGATGACAACACAAACCAGCATACTCCTAAGTTTACCTCTGTTTTCCTCTATCCATCCACTTCCAAAACACATACACATACATGCACACACACACACACACACACACACACACACAGAGAGAGAGAGAGAGAGAGACTGAGAGAGAGAGAGAGAGAGAGAGAGAGAGAGAGAGACTGACTACAACCCTCTAAAAAGTTTTCATTAAATTTTTTTTGTTTGTTTATCTTTTTTATGAGTATGGGTATTCTTCCTGCATGTATGGCTGTGCACCACTTGCATGCAGTGCCCTCAGAGGTCACAAGAGGGTGTCAGATCCCATGAGCTAGAGACAGAAAATGTGAGTGGCTATGTAGGTGCTGTGAATTGAACCTGGGTTCTTTAAAAGAGCAGCCAGGGCTTTCACCTGCTGAGTCAACTCTCCAGCTCCATAAAGGTTTTTTTGGCCACTTCCAGCGCTAGGCTTCCCAGGGTACATCTGAGAAACAACAGTAACACTTCTGTCCTAAACAACTTCACAGGAAGAGCTTGGTTCCTCCGAGTTGACCTGGGTTCCTTACAGATCAATAGGTAAGCTATCCCTGCCTTATCATCCAGTGGGGCCACACTTCTGCCTCATTACTAGTGAATCCAAACCTCCCAGCACACGCGTGCTCGCACACAGACACACACACACACACACACAAACTCTACCATTTAAAAAACAGTCAGTTGCAGAGAATGTAGTGACAACTCACTTTCTACATTCTACCATGACTTAGACAGCTGATGTTTCTCTTTATTATTCAAGAGCCACAAGCTCAATACAGTGTGCAGAGCTAGAAGCCTGGAGCCTCTAACTAAGCAGACCATGCTCCTGTGGTGACCTATTATCTGGGTGAAATTATGGCTTGACATCAGCCATTTCTAAATCTATGTGGGACATTTCCCAATGAATATTTTCTCCAGCATTAGAAATTACAAGCTAGGCAAATAATCTACTTTAGTATTTTTGCTTGATATACAACCCAAGCATCAGGACAGCAGATTAGAACAATGGGTACCATATTTTCGGACTGAGATAATTTTAGGATTTTCTATGTCTTCAGTGCTTGTTCCTAGCCATGTATTATGTAAAGCTCACAGATTCTGATCCAAGCCAGCATACCCATGGTCATTTTATTGTCTTTGTCCAACAGAAAGCATCAGAATTATTATCATCAGTCTCAAGCTTCAAACAAACAGTATCTATTATACTGACATTCTCCACAGTGAAGAGGAGACCCAAAGTGGACAAAATAAACAGATACAGATGGAAAAATGAAAACTCATCAGTGATGTCAAGAGGGAATGTAGATTTTTATCCCCACATTTCAAAGCAAACCCAATGACTAGCTCTATTATTGAGTCAGCCCACTTCACAAACTACTTTTCAAGACTCACCATGCCTAAATCTAGGTAAACAACAGAGTTTGACTCTGAATGGTGTGAAGACTGGGAGGGAGATAGGAGAAAGAGAAGGGAGAGGCCACAAGAAATTATAACAAGAATGGAAGTTCCAGTGTCAGTCAGATGACCCTAAGCAAGCAACAATGCTTTGTAAAAGTTAATTAGCTTTTTCTGCTGTTAGGGAAACTCTTTTAAGATCCCCCCATACCCCAAGTTATGACATTGGGATCCTAATACAATATTTGGCCAAGGAACAAAGTAAATGTACCTCATTGTAATGTATCAATGCTATGTATTGATTTCAAGCTGACAAATTTAACAAAAGCCCAGAAGCCATAGTTGTGGTTACAAAAGAGAATGTCTGAGTAAATGTGCTGAACACTGAGTAATTCTGGGAGCTGGTGGAAGGTACACCGTGGGAGTCATGAGCAGTTAAGTAAAGGGCTGAGTGGGGAATCAGAATGTCCTCTTAAGCAGCACGTGTTAAACTGATGGGCACATGAGTCGATTCTGTGTTGCTCGAGCAGAAATCTCCAAGACTGGGTTCTTAATAAAGAAGGACTTACTTAACTCTAAGCCCTGGAGGTCCCAGACTGTCACAGTGACATTGGCATCTAGCTAAGCTTTCATGAGCACATGTAAGAGATCATATGAGAGCAAAAAGAGCCAGACCCTCCTTGTAACAATGCCCTCTTCAGGCCACCCACCCAATTCCGTGAGACCTAACCCACTCAGGTCACAAGACTAGCATTTATCCCTTCAAGAGAGCAGACACGGCCTAAAAATTATCCTCTGTCTTTTCCATATACTGGAGAAAAAAATCAGTGTTAATCTCTGGTGGTGACAAAGCACATACACATCATAGAGTGGGACATAGAAAGGGAAAGTTGGAGAGTGTAATCAATAGAGACAAAAGTAATGGTGAAGCACTGAAGGACAACGGGGACAGGGAAGGAGCAGGGTGGCCGAACAGAGTTCCTGTCTTCCAGTGCAGACTTAATAGCCGAAAGCTTAGATTCAAACATATTACTTACAGGTGAGCAGTAATGTCCAGGAAAACATCAATTTAGAGAAGATCGTCTCCACTGAGATGGAAGAGAGATAATGTCACCTGAAGTTTCTAGGTGTCTGGTTTATTTTTCTCTCCTTCCATATCTAGAACAAAGAAGAGGGAGGGGACAAGGAGAAGCAGCTTGTCCTCCATGAAACAGGAAAATGTCATTTTAAAAAAGAAATGAGGTTGATAGGGATTAGAAATTAGCTAAGAAGTCAGGGTCTTAATTCTTCCTCGGCCAAGGTCAGTGAGCAGCCATAGAATAACAAAAGGCTGAAGAAGGAGTCATAAGGCCTACATTCTAACCAAAGCCCTGATAGATCGCATCAGGCAGTCACAGGACCCCTCCAGCCTCAGTTTCCCGTGTGTAGAATGAAAAGACCAACTCAGATGTCACCACAGCTATTCCTAGGTTAGCTTATCAATTACCCTCCCCGTGGCCCATACAGGCCTCTTTCCAGGCAGCTCAGCTCCTTTGTTCTTTGAGGCACAGGTGATAGTCAGAAAAACTACCTGAAGAACTCAACAGGTAAAAGACTCACTTCAGTTTCTAGAAAGTTCCCCATAAGAACAAAGCAAGGCTGAAAACCCAGCAGGGAAAACCTAAAACCCTGCAGCTATATGTCTAGCATCTGTGGCTCTTGGTGGCGTCATCTGGGCTCCAACAGCCTTAGGTAGTCCCATCCCTCTTGCTTTACTGCCTGCAGCACTTGTAGCCTCTCTTGGTCCAGTTTCACTCAATGTCTGCAGCTTTCCTCAGGGTCCCACACTCCTGACATCTAGGCTTCACCTTTACAATTTCAGACAAAAAGATCTCTCGAAGTTTCTTTGCAAGGAATTTATCCTTGCCTAGCCTCAGCAGCTGTCAGGATTCTTGGCTAAAGTTCCCTTTTAATGCTTGCATTTTGCATGCCTGCCACACCAGCACTATATGGAGGATACTTCTAAGGTCTACAAGCAGCTTGAGATATAGTCTGCCTCTCTCCTACCGCAGCCACTGGTCTATGTGCATGTTGGCAGCCAAGCTGTAAATCCCCTCCTATGTGGGAATGGTTTTGAGAAGGGAACTGTCACATATCCTTGCTCTACTTTTCTCTGTAAAATGAATCTGCACCTTACAGTTCTTCAGCAGGTGAGGTCTTGCCCTGAAGGCACCTTTCCTAGCATCTCATTGCGAAGTATAATTTCCTCGGAAGGCACAAATTTCCTAACTATTGCAGATGCTTTGTCTATGACCCCCCTTTTAAGTCTGGAACTTAAAAGTCACTTTGCTTTCCTTCCCAAACTGCTCCCTTTGCTGTTCTACTGCACGTTAGAGTAGTAAGCAATCACCATCCTGAATGCTAGCCTATCTTGAAATTTCTTCCCTCAAACATCTCACTGTAATTCTTTTGAATTCAGCTACTCTCAGATTTCCCCCTCACAACACCATTCTCTCTAACAAATACACATTCTTTGTCTGAAACTTAATATACTTGTACATTCTTTTTCTTGCTAGTCTGCATAGTTTTCATTTCAGCTTGCTTTAAGCTCCCATTACGAACCTCGGTAAATGCAGCAAGCATTAACCATGGCACAACCTAGATGTTACACCATCTTGAAATTGCCTCTGCTGAACAGCCTAATCCATTACCATTGAGTTCAGTCTGACCCAGAGTCTTTCAGGGCATGGCAGACTACAGCCAGACTCTTTGACAGAATGTAACCCGAGTGACTTCTACCCAGTTCCTAGTAGACTCCTGTCCCCCTTCTGAAACCTCGTGAGGCAGTATTAACTCTCTGCCTTCCTATCAGCATCCTGGTCTGCATGAGAATAGCCTGGTAAGCTCTAATCACATCATTCTTGGCCTCTGTATCCCACAGTTACAAACTGGTCCGTTCATCTAGCAAAGTAGCTTCAAAAGCCTACATTGATCAAGTTCATCATGTTAAGACCCCTGATCCTATTGCCAAAATCTGCATTAGCTACTTTTCTTTTTCAGTTAGGTAATCTCTCTAGAAATGTTCTCACAGACAAAGGGGTGCATGCCACACGGGTGTTTCTTAACCCAATCAAGTGGACAACTGAAATCATTGATCACAAAAGAGCTTACTTAAGGACTAATGCTAGGATCACTAAAAGAGTTGATTCAAATTTCTGCCCTTCCAGATTTATATCAACCAAGACAACAGGCATAAATGAAGGGGACCATCAAAGCTAAATTCCTTCTACAGAACACTGTCTTCCTTTCCTAGACCAAGCCTATACTGGTTAGCGGTTTGCTTGTTGGTTTGTTTTTTCAATTTGACACAAGCCAGGATCATCTGGGAAGAGAGAACCTGAACTGAGAAATTGCTTCCATCAGATTGGCCCAGAGGCATGTCTGTGAGGACATTTTCTTTGTTAATGATGGATGTGAGTGGGCCCTGCCCACTGTGGGTGGTGCCAACCCTGGCCAGGAATCCATGCTTGTATAAGAAAGCAGGTTGAGGCCAGCCAGGAGGGCCAGCCAGCCAGCAACCTTCACGTGGTTTCTGCTTCTGCTCCTACTTGAGTACCTGCCTGATTTCATTAAACGATAGACTAAAACCAGGATGTGTATACCAAATAGTCTCTCTCCTTCCCAAGCTGCTTTGGACATGGTGCTTACCACAGCAACAAAACACAAACTGTGAGAAGCCCTAACTAAAAAGTACCACTGTGACCTATCAGAAATTAGGTAGTGCATCCTAAGAAGGGCTGAGGAAGATAGAGTTACAGCAGCTGAATGGCTATTGCTTATCATAGTAAAATAATAGAATTGCCCCTGTGTCTACAGGGGATCAATTCTAAAGCCCTCAGTGGAAACTATGGTCCTTGGATGCTCAAGTCCTTGACACAATAAAACGGTGGTGTTTGCATGGATGTCTGCACATCTGTCTATCGTTCCATGAATGCTTATGAAGCCATGCATGCATGCTGTAAGTGCTTCACACATATCTATTGTTTAGAGAATAACAAGAGAACTGTTGCTCGTGTTCTATATGCATACGTGCACATGCTATTTTCCCAAAACACATCTGACTGTGTTTACAAGCACTAGGCTATGAACATACTATTTCTAACATCTGTGCAGTGTCTTCTGAGCCCTGTGCTGTGGGGAGCACACTCCTTGGTTCTCCAAGGACTCCAGGTAGAGTTTAGTAACCATTTCAAGGCTAGCAAGGGACAGAGCTAAGGTCTGAGCCCAGAAGGAAACATCTGCCTGTCCCGTGGCCCTGCCTGTCAGGTGCTCATGGCTCAGGAGAAAAAAAAAACCTACTTCAATGCACTCTATCTGGCATACAGCAGTGCACTGAGCAATTCACCTCTAACTGCACAGTAGGAAGTGGGAAGATGCTTACTATTGTAGAAAGAATCTGTTTCAAAGATGTCACCCAACTGACAAAGAGCAAAGCCAAGGCTGAAACTCCAAATGGCTGGGTGCTTTTGTGTGTCTGCTCTCAGAGAGGAGGCCAGGGAAGTCTTCACACCCTGGTGTAGGAAGAACATTTGGTTCGTATTTTCACTGGTGTCATATTTTGGAAGCTGCCAGCAGCCTCAGCATCCTGCCAAGTTAGCCCCAAATGCTCCAGTTTTTGTGCTGCGTATTGGAGCGGGGGGGGGGGGGGGGGGAAACTCCTGAAACAAACAGACCAACTGAATACAAGGAGAATTTCAGACCACACTGCACCCAGCGAAAGAAACAGACCATGAGGGAACGATGCCTGCCCCACAGGTTCTTTTGGAGTGTCTGTCTTTGGCGATCTTATTTAGCATACCCCAGGAAAGGCACCCAGTCTCTCCCAAGGAGTCCTAGAGACCAGGAACAAAGCTAAGAGACTATAGAAGTAAAGCTTCACAGGTTGCCTGCCCACCAGATTTTTGTTTTCGTTTGTTTGTTAGTGCTGCTTCAGCACTGCCACCAACAGGCTTTGGACCCTGCAAGCAACCAGCAATCCTCCCATTCCTTTCTCAAGTGCATCACAAGGATTTTGGGTCCTGGGCCCCACTTTTTTTTAAAGGTCTATTCTTATTTCTATTCTTATCTTTCCCTGCTGGACTTCACTGTTAAGAAGCAAATAGAAATGTCCTCGTTCTCCAGTCTAGTTGGTAAGCAGCTAGGAAGAGCCTGAGTGAAGCTAAATGCTCGAGGATAATCCAGAACTACCTGCTCTATCAGAGGCCATAATAGAAGGAATACCTGCAGCTTCCTTCTGTGGCGTGGAAGAATGGGAAGAGACCTCCTTTGACACCTGCTAAAGGAGAAGACACTCGCCACTTTGGTAATTTAGGGAAAGAGAGTTCTCTCTCAAAGTCCTTCCTTTAAATTCTTTGGTAATTAGATTTTTCTCTGGCACCAGGAGCCATTGAAATGAGCTCAGGAAACACGGCTAATAGCTTCAGGTTCTTTTCGGGTAGAGGTGAGGGCCAGCAGGGCTTTCTTTTCTTACTGTGTTATACTACCCCATGCCCAAAGTGGCAGAGCAAATGTCATCAGGCCATGCATCTTGCCTCCTTTCTTGTTTGTTTGTTTGTTTGTTTGTTTTTTAAAGACAGCTTCTTCTACAATGGAGAAGGGCCAGCAGACGTCCCTTTCCAGACTTGGGTGAAAGGACCAGAGTTGACTGGCCATGATCGATTCTGTTTCCTCCCTGCAGTTGAGAGACTGATTTATCTATCTACCCACCATTTTCCTGAGCTTATCTCCACCATCCTTTCCCAGAAAAACTAGCCAAGTAGCTTCTTCAGATGGGCACCTGTTGAAAGGAAAGAAACTGCAGATAGGAAAGCCACAGCCATCTTGGGAAAGATGATTCGGGTCCTGCCATTTCTAGACTGGTCGGTCCCTCTCCAAATTCTAACTTCACAATCACTGAATATGTCATAACAAATTGAATTCATTCCATGGTAAGGGGAGTCCACCAAGCTAGTGTGTGACATTGCCAAAATCTTTATCTGGTCATTTACTGGTACTATTGTAGAAACATAAAAGTGTGAGTTAACAAGTGAGAAGACAACAGAGGAAAAAAATCTAGATTCTGTATAGACCTCAAGTGACACTGGAGCTGCAGAACTGATCTCTGTGATGTTAACTTAGTTACTTATTCTTATTGAGTATGGTCTCATATTGCCAGATCTGGCCTAAAACTCACTATATAGCCAAAGTTGACCTGAGCATCTTCTGATCCTCCTGCCTCTGCCAACCAAGAGCTGGGATTACAGGCATGCACTGCCATGCCAGTGCAAAGCAAAATTCCCCATAACAAAATTGTTTTCGGTCAACCCAATTTTTAGACCACTTCACTCCATCAACTTCCACGCGGTAGAAACACATTCTGACTTCCACCAGGCTCTGTCAGCACTATCCCTATAGCATACAACTGGGTCAAGCTCCCAAAGGAGAACTTGGCAGTAGAAGCTTTTTCCTTAAAGGATCATGGTCATCTATAGCATTTGACTGTTTTATGTGACAGCTGGCAGGTGTTAAAGCATGATGAGATAATGCTTGAGGAGATAAGGAAGTGGCTGAAAGCTTCCAGTCTTAGCTATGTGAACTTTCCATGCACAGGAGCTCAACACAAATTTCTGAAACAAACAACTTCATCTGTTTAAAGCCAGACTCCTTTGTTAACTAGAGAGAACAGTTGTTCGACCCACCATGGGTCTGTGTCAACCCAACTAGCTTAGAAGCTGATACAAGAGAAGCCTTGGCTCTGTAGTCTTCTCAAACATTTCTATACAGGGAGAAACCTTAGAAGACAGGCTTAGCTTGTCTCCCAGGAACACAGACAGTTTTGATAACTGTTTCTGTCTGCCCACCTTCACAAAGATCATCTCCCCTTCTATAGTCAAAGTCTGGCAGTGTTGCTTTCCACAACAGAAGCAAGGGATTTCCAAGCTTGGGAGTCATTGATGGTGACACAAATTTTCTATATACCCAACACACACCTGGACCCTGCCCTTCACCCTCAAGGAACAGGAAGTGAGGAGGTGACAAGGAGAAGGTGGTCCTGCTTCCTGGACTGCATGTCAGAGAGTTTCATTGATCTCCTCGGGCTCTTATCTTCTGCCTCCGTGAAACTGGGAGGTTACCTGGCATACTAAATTAAATCTCAGCCTTTCCCAGTTCCTGACACAGCCCACCTTACAGGATTGTTCTGAGGATTAAGTGAGATGAAGCAGTTAAAGAATTCTGGACTGCCTAGCTCAAAGTAAGTGTTCAATTAAAGTTGGCTTCTGTTATGGTCCTTTATGATATTTGAATCTGCGTATATTCAAAGAGCATACATTTATATATGTGTCCACTTTGATTCTTCAGTAAAAAATGGAATAAGAAATGTGTTTAAGCCTTATTGTATCACAACAAAACCATGAATGATGCTGACTCAAGTTACACTCTGATATTGAGACACACCACATAATTCAAACATATACTCAGCTGAGTGGTCAACCCCAGCTGAGCACAGATTTTTATTCTACTTTCCTATCCACAAACAACATAACTTTGGGAAATTTATATAGGGTTTTATCTTCCAAGATTTGGAAATTAAAAGTATCTATTTTGGCACTGTAAGAGTTAGACAGTAACTTGTAAAGTGTCTAACATAATGCCCCACGCCTAACAAACATTTTCTTAAAGTCAGGTAAAGCCTGTAAGCTTTTAATCCTTTAGTCCCAGCACTTGGGAGACAGAAGCAGGCAGATTTGAAGCCAGCCTGGTTTACATAGTGAGTTTTAGGCAAGCTGAGACTACAAAATTAAGACCTTGTCTCAAAGAAATAAATAAATAGAGGCTGGAGCTATGGCTCAGCAGCTAGGAGAACTTACTCCTCTTGCAGAAGACTTGAGTTTAGTTCTAAGTACCTACATGGTGGCTCACACCTGTCTTTAAATCAGGTTCCAGGGGCTCTGACACTCAAATCTGACCTTCCTGATCTCCAGACCCATATGTGGTGTACATGGATAAAAATATCAATATACATAAAATAAAAAATTAATAATTCTTTAAAAAATAAAGAGTTGAAGATGGTTTCATTAAAAAAAAGAAAACCAATAACATCAAGTTATTTACATAGTCCAAGGTATTTTTGTATTATTTCTGTGATCGTCTCAATAATTTAGGGAGGTAGGCAAGATAAATGGGAGCCTAACTTACAGGCAAGCTCGGGTAAGGGACGTTTTCTCAAGACTAAAGCTCTAGCGACTGGCAGACACTGTTTCTCACAGCTTCATGCCATGTAGCCAGTCACCAGGGACTTTGAGAGGGAGAAGATCTCTCTAGTCATTTGTGAAAGAGCTCAAAAACAACCAGGAGCTGGAGAACGCCCTTGGCTCCTTTCACCTGCCTTCTGTGCATGGAGCTTCCAACTAAGTGAAAAGTTCTGGTGTGTGTGTGTTCAGATTTTGCCAAAAGTAAATGGCTTCCTAGTTTTAAAAACGAGGTAGGGAGAAACACGTTGGAAGGGACTAAAATCAAGCTTTAATGTTTTCTTGGACAAAAAAATAACTCTTCACAAACAACATGTGATGGGTTAATTATAAATGGAAAAAAAACATATGGACTAAATTTTCCTTGAAATACACAAGGGTCTAAAAAATAAGGAAAAATGCAGTGATAAAATACATTTGGGATTTTATTGAAACCAAAACATTTACAAAGCCAATGCATATCTTGATGTACCCAAACTTGTCATGTTCTCTTCTGCCACCCATGGCCTGTCTCCTTGGGCCTCCCCAGCAATAGGCTGTCAGATACTCCTTTTCTTGCCAATGGACAGACAGACAGACAGGCAGGCAGGCAGACAGATACTGCTGACCTCCAAGCTACCCTACTTGGATCATATCTTGTATACAGTTGATGAAACACCTTCAGCCCAAGCTGTGTAAACTCTGGTGATCCTAAATTTCAAAGAAGAGGCCCTTTCTTTCTCCAGAAACTCAGTAGCCCCTTCATAATGAAGGCCCAGTATCTACAGCGTATCAAAAAAGGGTTTTGTAGATAGCTATTAAATTTATTCAACTTGGCTTCCACCCAGCAGTTCTAAAGCTAGGAAACTAACTACTAAGCTACTTTTCAGGTTTGCAAAATTAGCAAAACCTGAGGCAAAGGCGAGGGGTGGCAATGAAGAAAACCAGGCTGCAGTCTCTCATGCAACTGTGCACACCCCTGCAGCAGATCCCAGCAAGCTGGCAGTGAGCATGTGATATTAACCGAAGCCCTTAATTTAAGGAAACGGAATCGACCAACTAGTAATTAACAAATTATTTTTAAACAGGCCTCGCTTAAAAATGAAGTTGAACTACCATTTTTCTACAACCCGTCAGGAAAATGCTGACTGCTACTTAAAGTAAACACAACTTGAGCAGACGGTGAGCCCTCGCAGAGCACCAAACCTACACTTAAATAAATCAATGTTGTCGGTCAGGCTGCAGCACTCCATGGCCACTCAGCAGAATTCATGGACACCTTTGCAAGACTTGGCAATGATTTACTGTCACGTGGAGATGACAGCTGAGAGCACCAGGCTTCCTGGTCAGAATGTTCTGCACCCCTGAGACAGGTAAAGTGTACAGGAAGAAAGTAGCTTCCAACTACTTCCCAAGAGTGTGTAGGAGAAAGATCATCCCAAGCCCCACCTCCAATACAGGCCAGCGCTTGTGGATCTGTTCACTAACTGACTCTTTTGAGAAGTTTCTACTCAGGATAAGCCAGGTCATGGGGATTTTGCTTGGCCCTAGACAATCAAAATTGAACACTTCCCCATCCTAAACCCCCACCTCACAAAACTACTCAAAAATCACTAAGATGTGAAAGAAAGTTTGGAAACTTACTAAATTCTGTAAACACGATGCTTTAGAACATTAAAAAAAAAATCTTAAAAACTGAAGGGCTACTGTCACTGCTGTTTGAGGGCTTGAGGACCCTTTTGCTTTTGGAGGTGCCATCTTAAGAGATATGTGGTGTAGCATAGAGTGTGGAGCTTAAAGTAGTAGGTTCAAATCTAGGCTCCCTCATTCATGGAAGACGTGACCTCGGAAAATCTGCATACCCTTTGTGAGTCAGTTTCCTCTTATTTACAATAGGACCTCAATGGACAGACTGCTTAAACATCTGGGTGTGATAGACACTAGAATATTAGTCCAGCATTATGGAATTTGGTTAACTCAGATAAACCTATAGAATATTCTAGCTAGTAGAACAGTATGTGCAAAGTCTGAATGATGGTCATGAACAATCCATCATGGTATTTTCCCAAAGCAGACACAGAACGTTACTGGGTGAAGTTTATCCCTTGGGCAGTTGAAATCCAACAAATATCTGAAGCAGTCACCTTTGAGTTTTTAGCTCATTCTGCCCTCAAGAGTGGAGCTTGGGTTCATGTGGTAAAAAGTCCACCCAGTGAATGCAGACAAACATCAAAAAAGGGTCTGCTTTTATATTTGAGTCCCCCCCCCAAAAAAAACCAAAACAATAACAACAAAAACCAAAATACTTTTCAGATAATTAAGGCTGTCTACGGTCAAGGCTAAGAAGTAAATATTCTTATGTTTGGTTGCTCACCAAGGAAATTGTGGGGCTTTGCAGAGGTTAGCTAGTCCCAGTCCTTCCTCAACTCACCTAGCCTCGGAAATAACTCTTTTGGCCTCTCTTCCCACCCCACAAAACTTTGAAGCTGGATTTCACAGCCCACTGCTGGGAGTCCATTCTTACGTGCTCAGTTTTATTGGTTTAATGGTGTTCACGTATCACAGAATGCTAGAAGTCAAAGGGAATTTATAGCAATCACTAAATCCAGTTGCTCCCCACTTGGGGTCTCTGGATTCCAAGGAGGTCTGTGAAAGCAATAACCCAGATCAGCTCTTTGAGTATGTTCAAAAGCTTAACATGTATTTAAATAGTTTCTCATCAGCACAACAAAGCTTCAGTTGCCAAAAAAGTGCCAAGTTTTTAAACTGTTATCTGTCTTTATTTTGATTCAGTATGGTAACACTATACTCATGTTTCTCACAACTTATTATTGACAATTACAAGTGCCAATAATTTGAAAATAAAATGTTAAAATGTATCAAGTAGAGAGAAAAAAAAACAAATAAAAAGCAAGGGAAAAATCAAGTTCTTTGATGATGTGAAGCTGGGATGGGTAATCTCCTCTGTGTCCCCTAGACACACACTTAGAAAGTCATCTTCTGGCTGACAGAGTAGACACCTTTACTCACATGCTGTCCCTGGATCATCTTTAGGGTAGATAGTAGACTCTTGGGTATGCATGTGTAGTTGAAATGGCAATGTAAATCTACATTTTGAGGTGTTCTGTATGTTAAAGAATATCTCAAGTTCATTTCTCATGAACTGAAAGAGCTTAACAGTGTCTCCTCCCAGATAAAACCCTGTTAGAAAGCGCAGGGTGTCTGTAGACAGCGAGGCTTCAATGGGTTCCATGTGTGTTCTCTTTCTCTCTCTCCCTCCCTCTCCCTCTCTCCCTCCCTCTCCCTCTCTCTCTCCCCCTCTCTCTCCCTCTCTCTCTCTCTCCCTCTCTCTCCCTCTCCCTCTCTCTCTCTCTCTCCCTTTCTCTCTCCCTCTCCCTTTCTCTCTCTCTCTCTCTCTCTCTCTCTCTCTCTCTCTCTCTGTGTCTCATGTCCTCCATAAGCACTCTAGTTGCAGCATAAATGAAGCATCGTGATGCATCCTGACCACAAATGGCTCCTGGGTAACTGGAAACTCTCACATGGGGGTGGACTACTGGTGCTTTGTAAATTTACTCTGAGCCTAAATGCTATCAGATTTGAATTGCATCCATACCCCATCCCTTTTTCTGTACTAGAATGGATTTGGGAGTATAATTAATAAAAAGCCATGTAAAGCCATGGAAAGTTACATTCTTGAACACATACATAACTCCATTCAATAGCACATCTAAGGAAGTAAAAGTCAACTTGTTCACCCAGTTCCTGTAATAGTGGTCCTGAAACATCACAGACAAATGCTCTGGAAGGCATGGGTCAGAGACAATAACTGGTCCACATGGAATCTTCAAGAATTACACTCCTTGACACACTTTGGAACCTAATCTTAACAGTCAACAATGTATTATCTTTATAAAAATATATGTTCCATAGGAATTCTACCTGGCTAGTGGATGGCAACTGAATCTAAGCTTGGGCAAATCATTTCAAACATGAACTGACTTGTTTTAAATTTTGCTACCCCTGCAGAAACCCATCTCAGGGTGTTCTAGTCACTCAATGAAGGGAATTATATACTCACAAGTAACAAACTGAGCCCTTTCCCTGCCCACTCCACAGAGCAAGGTTGGGAAGGAAGCATGCTTTCTTTGTTTTTTAGCAAATACATAGAGAGGCTAAACACAGTCACCACAAACACAGATTGTTTGTGGCTGGCGCCAACATCGCAAATACGTTTAAGAAACATCAGAAAACAGAGGTAACGAAAGGCCATATGCACAAATGTACACAGCAGACACAGGCTGCATCAGACTTCAGCAGCCCGAGCAGTAAGGGCAAGAACCATTGATTTTTACTGGAGAGGGCATATCAGGTTACAGGAATGCACACATTTAATTTTTATGAGACTGAAAGCTCACAGAAACAACAACAGAAAATCTCACTTTGTGACACATTAATGAAACCCAGGGAAGGGCCACTTTAACATAAAACAAAGGGAAAGAACTTAACAGTGATATCAAAAGGTCTTTGAAAATAAACCATAATGCCAAGGGCCATTCTCACATGTTGTGTGATACTTTGAATCTCCGGTCCAAGGAAATGCAGATCCAGGCTCCCTCTCATATCTCCTTTCTTATATAAACATACATATAAGATATTACTCACCCCTTTCTGGTTTCTATCAAGAATAGTTTTCATTTTCTAGGTAAATCCCAGAGTCACCAATCTTCCAGCTCTCAGCCTCAACCCAAGAACAAGCAGCAACAGAAACATGGCTTCACCCCACGGCATCCTCTCCAGCTAAGTGTAATTTACAGCCCAGTGCTTGGTTCATCTGTCACAGGAGAATTATAGGACCCCACCACTTACCCTGAAAATAAATATCTGTTCCCCATTCAGGTAAATGAGATCGTTTCAGACATAAATTGACTACAGTACTGAAACTGGCCGTTTGCTCAAGAAATAAATATTTGAATTATTTCTCCGGATGAGGATGATACTGTGGACACTTAAATTTAAGAGAGAGGTTGTTCATTCCTTTTCCATATGAAGCCAGCCCATGAGAAACTGGAGCCCACTAAAGCCAGAAACATCTCATAATAACTCTGTTAAGTCAAATTCTTGCCTAGTATCAGTATGCAAAATCTCCTTGGCAAAAATAGAAGGAGGAAAGGTCAAAGCACACATCTTCACTGACGATCATTCATCTGGAATAAGACATCCTTGAAGAATGACACTGGATTTTTCATAGCTCATACAGGGTTTTTAACTGCCCCACCCTGCCCTGGGGAGTCCCTGTTGTCTGAGCCCCCCAGAGAAAAGGCATCACCCTCCTGTTTGCAGATTGGAAAACCGAGGTAGCCTGCAGCCAACTGGGTCTCTAAAGAGACAGCTAGCTATAGGTGGAGGCTGGGTGGACAAAGAAAAGGAAAGAGGGAAAGAGAGAGAGAGAGAGAAGCAGAGAGGGGGAAGGGAGGGGAGAGGGAGAGGAGAATCGAGGGGAGAAGGGAGAGAAGGAGAAAGGAGGAGAGAGAATGGAAGGGAAGGGAAGGGAGGGGAGGGGAGAGGAGAGGAGAGAGAACCTGGGTGACCTAGGTAAGAATTCCAACATTTTTTCAAATGTTTAGTCCTCTGGGTTTCAGAGGAATTAACGTGGAGGAGTCCCTCAGTACTCCACCCCTACCCTGATAATGTATGTATACCAAACAAAGACACACAAACACTAAATTAAATATTAGGTAGTAGCATTCAAGAAGCATCACAGAGGCTAAATATTTTTTTTCTAACTGTTGTCACCTCAGAGCCACATAAACTGTATCATTTTATGTGATTACAGAAAGATTCTTAACCAATTAACAAATAACCCCAAACTCAAAACTGTACAGTGGCAGACAGGTCCCCATCAAAACACGCCACTTGTTAAACTTTCTACCTCCACAACGTTTTCTAGTGAGTATCTAAGGAAGCTGTAATAGTCAGGTATAATAATTTACCAGTAAAATAACCACCCCCGAATATATGGTTCACACTGATGAACAAGAACTTAATGTGGCTTAAAAATCAACAGTCTAAGATATTAGCTATTTCATTATTGAATGGTAATGAAATTAAATATTTAGCCATTTTATTAGCGTTATAGTGACTAATTGTGAACCTAAAATGTACTCATTTTGCCAGCCGCTCATTTTGGAATTCCAAAAGAATTCCAAATAAAACACATTTTCAAATTGCCATATTTTAAGGAATTTACTTAACATAGGGTAAGAAGCCAAGAAACTACAGAGATAAGAAAACAAAAATTTCCCCCCAAATTGATCTGGGTGATAAATGTTGGCATTTGATTAAAATCTTATAAAATGAATAAATGAATGGCTTCATCATTATAATTAGCAATTATATTTTCCATTTCTGAGAAGGATTAATTAGGGCATACCTTTGAGGCATGATTCTATCAATTGTAAAACAAGGCAGTAGAGACGAGGCTGAGATGGGCCCTAGGGGCAGAAGGGGGGGCACCTGGGATCCCTGCACC
Organism: Rhynchomys soricoides; assembly: GCA_019843965.1. NCBI lineage: Eukaryota > Metazoa > Chordata > Mammalia > Rodentia > Muridae > Rhynchomys > Rhynchomys soricoides. Next base: position 178,783 of record JADRCH010000110.1, read on the forward strand.
AGCACCTCCCACTCCCACTCCCAGATGGCAGGGGAAGGCCCTGTCTTATGGGGCATGAGCCTGAAGCTGACCTTTCTGCCTATCAACTATTCCTCCTCCCGACTGGTGCTATTGACCCCCTTCCGATTTTTTCATAGGCGATTCTTTTCAGCTGTGGTTTCTCTGGCAGGCTGCCACAAGAAAGTGGAGTTGAGTGAAGTGAGATACGTCAAGGTCTGGATCTTTCTAAACTTTTATTGCAGTAGGATAGAAAAACAGAAGGAAGATTAAGGGTGCTGCAGAAGTAGCAAGCTGAAGTAGGGTTATTTTGAAACTCCATAAAGATGCACATGTAAAGATTCGCAAATGAAACACAAGGCCAGGAATTAAGAACCACAAACATGCTTTGCAATTCCTCTCTAATACTAGAAGCATAGGGCTGGGGCTGGAGAGGCAGTCTTGTTGGGAGGCGCTTGCTTGTAAGCATGAGGACCGGAGTTCACCCCCCCAGAACTCACATTTTAAAGGCAGGGAATGGTGGGGAGCATTTGTAGTGCTAGGAAGGTAGAAAAAGACATTTCCCTGTGGCTTGGAGGCCAGTTGTCTTAGCCTATGGGATGAGTTCCAGGCCAGTGAGAAAAGTAAAGCATGCTGCATCTGAGGAACATTATGGAGGTTGACCTCTGGCCTCGACACAGAGGCTCATGGACATGCACACCACACACACACACACACACACACACGTGTGCGCACCTGTCCAGGAACATACATGTAAACAAACACACAAACGGGCACACCCAAACAAAATGAATAGGACCGTACTTTTGTTTTTAGATTTTGAAGATTAGCTGTGTATAATGTTCCAATATTTCAAATAAATAAATTTCCATGAATATTAATACTCTGAAAGAAAAAAACAGCCCAAAATGATCTGGACAGCCGTGGACAATTTGTACAGGAAACAGTGTTCAGTTCCCCTTTTAATCAAATAAAAGCTAAATTAAAACAATGCTTGACTCAGCAAATTGGCAGGGTTTTTTTCTTTGAATAACAATACCCAAGTCTGGACTAGAGGTCAGGGCTAAGATGCATTGTAGTGAAGCCTTTGCTTCACAAGACAAGGAGCACAGATGCTCTGAGGACCACGCGGCAGCACATAGCACAATCCATTTTTTGGAGCAGCTCCTTTGGAGAGAGTAAGAGGCTAAAGAGGGGTGGTCTGCAGGGTCCTCCCAACATTCCTCGCCACCAAGGCAAAACTAAACCCAGATGACTCATCAACAGGAGCAAAATGGTTCACCTGTGATGAATGGAGGGCTACACAGCCACTGAAACCATTTTCAAAGAGAAACAATGAAATATGTTCATTTAAACTATGTTAAATTCGAAAAAAAGCCAAAGAAAGTCACATATTATCTATGGGTGGTAAGGAGGGCTTAGAAGAAAACGCAGCAAAATCACCAATAGGGATCGCTTCTGTATAGACCTTTTGGGGTTTTTTTGTTTTGTTTTGTTTTTGTTTTTGCTTTGTTTTGTCTTTGTTTTTGTTTTGTTTGTATTTCTAATGTTCTTGAACCAGAGAACGATGGTTTCCTATAAAATGTAAAAGACAGTATGGGAATCCCTGAGCTTGAGTTATCTCGTCATTTCTGTCACCGATTAATTATGTTCAAGATAGCTAAAATGCATCTCCAGCCCAGATCCTCCTGCTTCAGCTCTCCCCTCAACCATGTGCTGGTAGGAGAGGCACGTATCCCTGCAGGCAGCTCCTAAAAAGTGCATCTTGACTCAGAGGAGAGCATGCCAGCAAGTAGGTTTGGAGAAGGACCAGTTCTAGAACATTACTTTTCCCTTTCCTCTTTCAGAGAAAATGGAAGCCCTCTTGCTTCTTTCGGGGTTCTCTTCAAGGGCAGGATCTAAAGGAAAAAGAAGTGTCCACAACATTTTACATGTTCCCTCCTCATTTAAAATCCCAGGTGACCACAGTCAAATCACCTATAGGTCTGCCGGCTTTCCAAAGGATTGCAGGATGGCATGCAGGCAGGAGCCATTAATGATATAACCAAGAAGGTATTGCTTGTTTAAGGAAATATGCACAGAGTCTGCCAAGAGACTCCTACACTAAGTGTTTTTCTGAATGAACTTCTTTTAACTTCTGTCATGTGCACTAATGTCACAGTGCGAATCTTGTAAGATGGGAGCCTCATTTCAAATGCATCCACCACATGGCCTTGGCCATTGGCTGGTTGCAGTGCACAACACTTCAGCGGCCTAAAACACGAGGTGTGATCACAGCATCCAATGTTAAACAAAGCAGTTCTCTAGATGAAGTGCAGCTAATGTAACCATAATTACAATAAAATTAAAATAAATAAAACACACTGCTTGTGTCGCCATCCAAAATCCGGCAGTGGCTGGCTGTTGCTCTCCTATTGAACCTGTATCCCTCACCAGGCTCGCCAGCCCTAACATAACTAGATGTTTGCCTGGGTCTCTGGGCATTTGTTCCTGGATAGCTTGTCATTTTGTCCTTATCTTTTAATTCTTTCAAAAGCTGTATGTGTGTGCATTCCTATGTGAATTTGCGTCCACCACTTCTACAGGTACCTGCAGAGGCAGAGAAGGCCACTGGATCCCCTGGAACTGGAGTTACAGGCAGTAGAGAGAGCCTGATACAGGTGTTGAGAACTGAAGCCAGACCCTTTACAAGAGAGCTAAGCGCCCATGGCTGCTGAGCCACCTCTAAGGCCCCAATTTTCTCTTTCAAAACCACTACAAAATTCCTCATTTGCATAGTATTGGGATTCCTTGTACGTTAAATATTCCTCCTCACTATATTGAAATTGACATTGGCTTTGCTTTCATGTGTGGGTGGGAGGTAATGAAGTTGCTTAAATGTCAACCTGAACAGTAAGTAAAACATGTTTTAAAATTCCCAGTCTTGCTCTTCCTGCTTAGGAAAGACTGGCCGATGTTTACTCCAATATTTGAAAAGTATTTTTCAAATACTCTGTTCAACAGAGTTTGTGCATGTCCAAACATGAGTGAGGGACAGAGGTACCAGAATGAATCTGGATTCCTCACTGGTGACAGCTGAAATTCAAAATGCCTCTACACCCCCAACACTGCTTCCCTTGCTGTCTTAAACTCCTATCTTAGGTACACTTTGGTGCAGACTTCCTCTAGTCTGTTCATTTCCCCTCGTGTAACCTTAGTAATGGCTCAGACACAGCATCCGCTGAAGATGCTTACTGCACACATGCTGAAACAGTCTGAGTGTCTCCTTACCATCCCTGCCTTCTGGTCACCACTTACCATACTCCCCTTGAGTACAGGCTAGACCCATTGTCCTGGTTCTAAAGAACAAGATTATGAGTAATGAAATAGGAGTTTGTTTCTGAGAGTTGATGACCAAAAGGAGACCGAGACATCTACCTTCCCAGCTCTCTTTCTTGGAGCCATTGCTTATTCTTAGGAAAGCTAGCTTCCAAGTATGACCTCCACCATGGAAAAACCCCAGAAGTAAGGAAATAAAGCCACGTAGCCACTGTCCATGAGGATGTGAAGCCTAACAAGAGCCAGAGAAGTAGACTTGTATCTGACCATGGACAGCCTGCAGCAGACAGATGCTCTGGCCAGTAGATCATCCCCAGTTCTGGGTAGAGGAGATCCACACCCCTGGCAGACATCTGGCTTACAACCTCATAAGACCCTGATCACCCAAGTATGCCACTGTAAGATTCATGACCCAGAGAAACTCTGGGGTAATCCTATGCTGTCTACAGGGCAGGAAGTAGTAATTTGTTACACAGCAACGGCTAACTAAAGCAATTGCTTTACTACACACCCAGCATCTTCTTTTCTTCTCTTTGGGATTATAGCAAAGGAAATCTGCCTGCCTAAAATGTAAAAATGACACTTTTGATAGTATGGGAACAGAAGACATTCACAATTAGTCATAATTATACAGAATTTATTCCTGAATGGAATGAGAGTACTGTTGAAACCTCAACCATAGGAGCCATTCATCATTAATATAGAATTCTAAGGCCTACCTGGTACTCCACATTCATAACCACCTCATCCAAAAAAGACACGGAGTATGTAAGCAGACCTACAAATGAGGAGATGGATTAAGTTCCATGAATGCAAGGACTTTCTCTCTCTTCGTCAGTCCCTCCTTTGTCAGTCCCTCCCTCCCTGGGAGGCTCACAGATGATCCTAGGCATACTCCTCGCTGAGTAGATATCCCCTACCTGTTATCTAAAAGGACTGAATCTTTTTCACGAAAGTTGCCCAACTGATACATCCTTAAAAGTGAGTCAACCAGCAACCTCTTCAGAGTATGTGTTCCCCAAAAAACATAGGTACCCCTGATAGCTCCCACTAGTTTCTGAATGACAGTAAGGAATTCATTCCCAAATTTAACCCTACTTTTATCATAGCTCCATTTGGGCCAAGACAAAGGATCTGGACTCTTCCTAATCTAACAGCCCGCTCTTCGTAAATCAATTCTTTTCCCTGGAGAATTATTTTCAATAATCTTCCAGGACGCATCACGATGCAGCTCCATCAGCTAGGCATGCTCAGAACCCTTAGCCCTCACAGATCCCCCGCCCCCACTAGGCTCCCTGCCAGGTCTGGCCTCATTGGCCCCAATTCAGGGTCAAGCAGTAAGTGGTAGGTGTGTCAAAGGTCACTCTAAAGTATCCAGGGAGGCTGGAGAGAGGTGTCCAGAGAAATGCAATTAAAATGCCCACAAGGAAACGGGAGGGGTAGGTACTGAAAGGAAGTTGGCACAGCCCTTAATTCTTTCCTTTGCAAAGTTTCACAGTCAAGTGATCACTCAGCCTTTGAGGGTGATTTGCTCCTCCCTCAGCAACCCCTAGTAAAGAAGTGCTTGTTCACAAAGGCACACGAGACATTAAGGAATCCCCAGTGTGCATTTCAGGAAGATAAGGAATGATTAGGTGCAAGAATAGCCAGCCACTCATTTGTCAAATACTGAACGGGGCTGGCAGAATGGGTTGAACAAAGTATGTCTGACCCATAACATTGTAGATTTCAGATTCTAAGAGAAACACAGGCTTTAATTTAAAAAAAAAAAAAAAAAAACATGGGAGGAGAGCCCCTTGGTCCTATGAAGGCTCAATAGATCCCCCAGTGTAGGGAAATTGAGAGTGGGGAGGCAGGAGTGCTCAGTGCCCACTGCATGGGGTAAATGTCCCGGGATTTGGCATGTTTTCTCACAATCTCCAGACACCTTCCTGCAGTTCCTCAAACACAGCAAACACACAGGGCTTTGGTGAAAGAAGCCTAGAACATGTCACACCCACTCATCTCCCAGGAATCATAACTCTGATCAGTAGATCTCTATGTCCCAGACTTCTCCATAAGAGAGGCCACGGAGTGCACATTGTCCTTGTGTCTAGCTTTGTCTTTCTTTTCAGCCCTTACACTATGTGATACGTGATCCATTTATAAATACTAGCTGAAAGACTGTGTCTGTTTGGCTGACTGCCACAGGTTTAGAACCTGGAATCTTTCTAGAGAAAGGAAGAAAAGGGTTACCTTGTGCTGGGTGTTGTTGGGTGGGCCCACATGTGGTCATCCCCAAAAGCCTTCTAAAAAAGAGTATAATCCTTCTGCATAGGCCCTATGCAACACACACACACACACACACACACACACACACACACACACACACATGAAAGGCATGGGCACTGACCAAGATCCACCGAAGCTCTGGGAGACATGAACTAGAACCACAAGTCCGGCAAGGATGCAGGAGAGGGCAGGCTTTACAGTAGGCAGACCTATCCCTGGGAGAGGCAACCAGGCCCCCAGTTTCTCTGGGAGCATAGAGTATTCTGAGAGGAAAGAGAAAGACAGGAATAAGAGGAATAAGACATGTGGAGGAACGCCCAAGACAAACTTGTTTCAACTGTTTCTGTTGTTTCTCTAGTTCAACATTGCCTAAGCTCAATTCAAAAAGTAGGGTGTTTTTTTGTTTTTTTGTTTGTTTTTTTTAGACCAGCTTAAGGGAAAGAGAAGATCTGTAGAGCACACATTTCCCTCAGCAAAAAACTGATCATATATTTTTAAAGAATTGTTTAAATAAATCCACAGCAAACTTAACAGTCAAACAATAGGGATGGTTAAGAAATTGTGGTAGAGTGACTCCATGGATCTTGTGATAATCACAGTTTTTAAAACCGTGTAACAACATGAAAAATGTCTGCGGTATAGTTTTTAGTGAAGAAAGCAGTATTTTTAAATGTCTCAGTATTGTGATTAAAAGTATTCAAATATTGGGTTCTCTTCTGGGTAAGGCATGGAAGGAAACGTAAAACAGAGACCCATGGTTACAGATTACAGAGGGTGGTGGGAGTTGATATGCTCAACATTGCCCCTACATTGAGGTCTGTCAGTGGTGAGCCTTTGTCAACAGACCTAAAGGATCTCCTAGGCCTGTGCACCAAGCAAACACTGGTGAGAGAAAATCCAGGACAATAATACCCAAGTGTCTGCTTAATCAATTCACTTAACATGAATGAACTGCCTGCTCCACGTTCTGGGTAGTCATTCACTGCATGTAGAATCTTATAAAGAAAATGTAATCTACGAGATTCAACTGGCATCAGTATGGAGCTCAAATCTAAGGGAGGAAACCGGTAAACACAAAAAATAAGCTAATAAAGTATAAATTTTTAACTCATAGGAAGCCAACTGTTGTAGCACACACCTGTAATCCCAACACTTGGGAGGTAGAAGTAAGAGGGTCAGGAGTTCAAGGCCTACCTAGTGAATTCAAGGATAGCGTGGACTATGTGGAAGCCCTGTGTGTTTCATATGCAAACAAACAGGACACTAAGGAGTTAAGTAAGTTTTGTATCAGACTTTCATTTGGGAGACCAGGAAATAATGATAGTTGATGACCTTGAAAAGGAGTGCTTTTCAAAGTTGTGTGTGTGTGTGTGTGTGTGTGTGTGTATCTGTGTGTGTCTGTGTGTGTCTGTGTATGTCTCTGTGTGTGCCTCTCTGTGTATGTGTGTGTATATGTCTGTGTATATGTCTCTCTGTGTATGTGTGTGTGTCTCTGTGTATGTGTGTCTATCTCTGTGTGTGTGTGTGTCTGTGTGTGTCTGTGTATGTCTCTGTGTGTGCCTCTCTGTGTATGTCTGTGTATATGTCTCTCTGTGTATGTGTGTGTGTCTCTGTGTATGTGTGTCTATCTCTCTGTGTATGTCTGTGTGTGTGTGTGTGTATCTGTGTGTGTCTGTGTGTGTCTGTGTATGTCTCTGTGTGTGCCTCTCTGTGTATGTCTGTGTATATGTCTCTCTGTGTATGTGTGTGTGTCTGTGTATGTGTGTCTCTGTTTGTGTGTGTGTGTGTGTGTGTGTGTCTCTGTGTGTGTGTGTGTGTGTGTGTGAATGCTGGAGGGTACTGAAAGAGATGTCACAGGGAAGGGATTGGTGTGAATATGGCAAGCGTCACCCAGCGCAAACCCCAGCTCACCGTGGTCTGACGTGACGATGGAGTATCGACAGGTCTGCCCTAAGAGCCTTAAGTGGATGCTTTTGATCAGGGAACTTAGATATTCCAAGCCACTCAGTGGAAAGATTAATCTGGTAACCAGAATGGAAAAAGTATACACACAAGAAACAGACACAACTGGTCCCGGGCCCCAACTTGCCCATTTACTGGTTTTCTTACTTAGGGGAAGCTCCTCAACTGATGAGCCTCACTTTCCCCATCACCCTGGCTCTTTGGTAGGCTTGCTGTGAAGGTTGACATGGTAGACAGAAAAGGAAAGTTTGTTCAGGAAAGGCTTGGCAAATAATCCATTTCTCTTTAACTCTCAGTTTATAAGAGGAACTGCTTTTTTAAAAAAGACACAGAGAGAGAGAGAGAGAGAGAGAGAGAGAGAGAGAGAGAGAGAGAGACAGAGAGACAGAGAGAGAGAGACAGAGAGCAGAAGGAGAAGGACACTGCTGGGGTGAAGTCTAGACGACTTGGAGATGACATAGTCATGTCTGCCGAGGGAAGAGGCCTACGTCATTGGTATTCAAGAAGCTGGGGGTGTAGGGGACAATAGCAGCCATCATTGAAAGGAATGCAGCACCATGAGAACTGACAAGAGGCTGACTGTGTGAAGAACTGAGGATCACCAGCGGTCTACTAAGCAGTAAATGTCAGGGTACTGTGTGTGGACTGGACCCATATGCCACAAACAGTAAGATTGTTGGGAGTCCGCTCTTGCTGCTGCTGAGGTCTCTGATGACTTTGCAAGCCTTTCTCCTTTCCTCATCTTGGTATGCCCACGCCAAATACACAAGGAGTGCTAAAACAGAGACACCACACTTGGGACACAGGCCAGTGACTTAACATTCTGTATTTTCCTCCGTGACATATTTCCTGCCTTTAACAAGTTTATTGAGATATCCCTCATAAATCATGAAATTCACCAATTTAAAGTGAATTCTCCAATGACCTTAAAATTTACAACTGTTTGTAACCATCACAATTACCCAGGAACAGATTCATTAAGCCCTTAAGAAAGCCTGTGCCCTTTATCTGTCTCTTACAGTCTTCTAGACCCACCTTAGCCCCAGGCAGCCAGTAGCCTACCTCCTGGAACAAGGGAACTGCACTTTTTGAGTATTTCACCTTTTTATATTTTTAGTTCTGGGGATCAAGCTGAGGGCCTCAAATATACTAATCGAGAACTCTACCAGTGAAACACAGCCCACCTCTATGGTTTATTTTTTTAACTGTTATTTATCCTTTGCTGTGATGTGATTTCAAAATGCAGACTTTCATCTTCTTCCCTCTATGAAAAATAGAGGTGGTGCATACACACTATAAATTGTCCATCAACAATTAGAAAATCTAAATTTTTCCTTCTCCTCCTGGGTTATCTATGGCCAGTCTGGTAGATATTTATGTGTATTTATGAAAATTTGTGGCTTTTTTCCTTGTCAGTGGCTATTAGCATAGAAAAATAATAAACATTACGTTTGTTGGTATGACAAACTATCTTGGGATTTAACTCCTTCACAAGGTAAAAGCTTGGTGTTGTCTTTTGTCACAGAAATTGTGAAGACAAATTCAAGGACAAAATAAAGACAGTAGCAAGTTTCACAAGCTTTATCTTTCACTTGCAAAAATGTGAATTCTGATCTCTTGACAACTTGTTCCAAGATTTTCTGGGAGATGGCCGAAGTTTGATTTTAGCCTATGCAAAGAATTGTTTACAATCAACGTCACTCCCAATACCTCCTGTGTGGGCTCAGGTTCTTCTTCAGGGGCACACCTCCTGTGATTTCAAGCATGTGTGGAGTACACAGGCAAGGAGGAAGGATAGAGACAAGGGAAATGCCAGGAGGAAGGAAGGAATTAAAGAAATGTATTATGAGCGTTGTCTAGAACCTCATGTCCCATATAAGCACTGTGCATTTGGGCTTCTTTATCCATGAAATAGAAAGGAAAGACCACTCTGCAGGTTCCACCATGCAGTAGTATGCCACCCTAATTAATATATTTACATTAAATCACATTAAAAGTCCTAAAAATGGGGCAGCAAAATGTCTCAAAGACCTAAGTTAGATCCCTCTGACCCAGAAGGTGGAAGAAGAAAGCTGACCTCTGCAAATTGTCTTGTGACCTCCACTCTTGCCCTGTGGCGTGTTACTATTGCACCTATGTGTAAGTATACACACACACACACACACACACACACACACACACACACACACACAAATCAGTAATAAATAAGTAATTTCTGAAGTTTTATTAGTGGTTGCCTGAGCATAGGTTCTGGAGTAAGCAGACAGTTGATCTCACAGAGAAGCATGTAGATACTGATACTTGTAACTACTTTTAAATAGTCATTCTTGATTATACATGTTAGCATGTGTTCATTAATTCATTATGCTTTTAACTTAACAATCATCACTAATATATGTGAGAGACTGGCTTCTACCAGCACTCCCTAAAAACACCCAAATCTTCAGAGTCTCGTGTCTTTTATTATATAAAATGGCATAGCATGCGTATACAGCCTATGAATTTCTTCATATTCTCTGATATGTGTCTAGACTACTTATAATTCTTAATGTAAAGTAAATGCTAGGTAAGCAGTTGCATGTTTCTATGACAAAATAACCAAAGTAGACAAAAGCTTAGAGTTTGGCTCAGGGTTCTGGAGACCTCAGTCCTGGATTAGTTGGTTCCTGTGCTTTAGGGCCTGAGGTAGGGCAGTATATCACAGTCTAAGACACATAGTAGAGCAAAGCCGTTTATATGGTGGTGACTCCAGTGACCCCCAGTGACCTCAGTTCCTTCTACTAGGCCTCATTTCTTGAAGGTTCCATTACACCCCAATACTATCACAGGCTGGGACCATGTTTTTAATCCATGGCCTTCAGGTCACATTCAAGAGTCAAATCATGAAAAAGGTATTTACTTTAAGGATTAACGGCAAGGAAAAATATCCATATGCTTGGTAATGATGCTTATTTTTTCAAATATGTCTGATCCTCCCAGGGCTGAATAATGTGAATGTGAAGATAAAGAACCTACTGTACACATAGCATATTCACAAACACACAAGGATAAACCACATGAAGCCACTCATATTTATTTGATCAAGGCAATTTTGAGTTGGTGTATTCCTGTGACCACCGTGTTAGGACATCCTGAAGTGTCACTGAGCCAGAAATTTTAATTCGAGCACCTGTGCTTCTGGATTCACAAAGTTTCTCCAGAGTGGGCACCACTGAGCCATGTTTCTGAAACTGGTTGCAAGGTCTGGTTGAGTATTTAAAGGTCACTAATTGGCAGCATCCCTTCTGTGGTTCCCACTGTCTTCTGAAGTCGGAAAGAGGACTTCCCACACATGCATAGAGTGCTCATCCACACCCAGCACAAGCCAGTACCCTCTCCTAATCCTGGCAAACAGTTTCAGTCTACGGTACCATTCCATGCAGGCTCTGCTTTCAGAACTTTCAACTCTCAGACTGTCCCTGAAGAATCTTCTTATAGGCCAGTATCCCTGTGAGGAATGGGGCTCTGGTCCCTTTTCATAACCCTCAAAGCCATCTCACCTGACTTTGCTCATTAATCCTCTTGCTAAGAAGAACAATCAAGTAAACCCAAAAACAAATGACCAAATAAGGCAAAAGGTTGTTTTCCAAATTAAATAACTGAGCTCTCAATAGGTAGGGCATGCCCTGACCCAAGTCAGACTCCAAAATGGCGGCATTTGGTGTTGTGTCTTTGCTGCTGAGATTTTCCTACATTTCCAAATTGCATCTCTCTCTCTCTCTCTCTCTCTCTCTCTCTCTCTCTCTCTCTTTCTCACTCTCTCTCTCTCTCTCACACACACACACACACACACACATGTCACCTCTCTGCATAAGTCTGAAGTGGCAAAAGTACTCTTTAGATCTTTTACCTTCCTGTTAAAACATCAAAGCCACTATACCTAGCATGGATCAAATATTCTGTGCATTGTTTCCTATCTGGAGGAAAGACACAAACAAACTTTGGACACTATTTTATATAACTGAGGTAAAATATACATAACACAAAGCTTAACCATCTTTAAGTGCATGGGTCCACAGTGTTAAAGGTATTCTCTTGCTTGTGTAACTAACATAAAAAAATCTCGTATTTTTAAAGTATACACTAAATATTTAAAACTAATCAAAAGAATATGACTTCCCAAATTCACTCTTACAGCATTCCTAGTAAAGATGCAAGAGCTTTTGAGTTTTTTTTTTTTTTTTTTTTTTTAGTGTTTCTTTCCTGGGAAAAATAAAAATGAAGCCAGTGTTTAAGATCTTCTAAAGGGCATGTGGGGTTATGGGTTTTGTTTGTTTGTTTGTTTGTTTAGTTTAGTTTAGTTTCCTCCCTGGTTTTTAAGTGCATCTAAAACACAGGAAAAAATAACAGTGTGCTTTCCTTCCTGCACTGCCTTCACCCCAGCAGCAGACATTGCTGTTTGGATTTTTTAATGTTTTGAATGAATTGGGGATTAGCATGAGTGTTTAGCAAAAAGTACAACTTCAAATTATACGCTGCTTCATGGTGCCAAAATTCCGTGCACTGTCAACTCTATGACGTCACAGGCACGGTGCTGAGAACAGCGGTTGTTATTCATCTGGCTTTGCAAATGAGAAGATGAAACTGTAAACAGTGTGTGCCCGGGCGGGCTGCCCTTAAGAAGGAGGATGCTTTTGATATGTTCTCAATTCCGTTAATTTAGCAATATCTTTTAATTAACAGTATGTATCTAAACCACCATTACAAACAGAATTGCCCTAAAATGTGGCAATTCTAGACATCTTAACAAAAGGTGATACCTGGCGTGATGGTGTAGGCTTCCCCAGTTCTCAGTGATGGGGGATGTTGAAGCAGGAGAATCTTGAGTTAAAGGAAGTTTAAGGCCAGCCTGGGCTACATAGTGAGACCCTGTCCCAAACAAACCAGAAACAAAACAGTAATAAGTGTATTCACAAGCAAGCATGTGCCCTGATAACCTGTTAGTCCTCAATACCCAAGGATTTCATTTACATATATTTTATATAACTATAAACACACACATACATACACACACAGACACACATGAGAGAGGCAGAAGGGACGGAGAGAGAGAGACAGAGAGAGACAGAGAGAGAGAAAGACAGACAGACAGAGAGAGGTCAAAGTTGTTTTAATCTTTAACATAATGCTTAGCAAAAGATACAGAATAACTGCTCCCTGGCATTGATCACAAATCCCACTGTTAATTATGACATATGTCTCACTGATGATACAGACATTAAAAAACTGCAATGGCCACACCCTACCCACTGCCATTATTAAGAGAAAATAAAACCCAAATCTCAAATAAAGATGGCTCCAGAGCAGACACAGCAAGTGCTGCAGTGTTTTACTAAGCATCATTAGGGACCAGACTAGAGTCTATCCTACTCAGTGAATGAATAGTTACAGTCCTTTATCTTCACTCCTCCAAAGAGATGAGCAACTGGCAACTTTAATCTCAACCTCTGTCCACACACTCTCTTCTAAGAGTCAATCACAAAGTAGCCCGAGAGAAGGTTGCTCTAGAAACCAACAAAAACACAGGTCTTCAACACATGTCTCCATGCAACTTTTAGGCTAGATCCCATGTTCGGAAGTTAATATACATTTATGCATTGTTAATCAATCCGGGTACATGTAGCCTGAAGCTAGGGAGGACATAAGTACAGAAACCATTAAAGTGCAAAGAACGTGAGGGAACTATCACAGTGTTATTATAATGACAAAACCAGGGCAATGGCCAAAACCACAGGAAGACCCGTACTGCAGAGCATCCAGTGAAAGGCTTATATTTAGGGGATATTTGGGCACTCACAAATCTAAGGTCTTTTCTTGTCCTGTTCACCCTTTTAAACAATGGGCCAACCTGCTCGCCTTGTCAATTTCTCTAAAATGGGGTTGGAGCTATGTGTTCATAATTAGAGGCTGAATCCTTCCAATGGCTTCAAGACATGTTGCAAAAGTAGGTGATTCAGTAGTCATGAATTTGGAAATAGATAGCTCTCGAGGAGATGAGGAGAGAGAGAGTCATGGTGAAATGACTCCGGAAGTCAGAAAGGCAGAGGTTTTCGTCAGCATAAAGTTACAAGGGGTGAATGATGAGGTCTTTCTCTTCCCCACAAGCAATGCTGCTTGTGGACTCTACAAGGCAGATGTGTGAAGAGGTAGGGGATTTGCGTATACTGAAATAGTATAAAAACACAGGTAGAAAACACGCACGCACACACACCAATGTTTTAGTGACATACTGAGAAATACTGAGTCTTAAAATATTTTCAAGGGTGATACATAGTACGAATGTTTTCAGTCCAGAGGATGATAATTAACACCACGGCCTGAGTGACTTTGGTCTAGGCAGTGACACAAGCTTGTTTAAGGCTTAGAGAGAAGAAGCTCTAAGGGATCTAGATGTCTCTAGTGAAGTAGGATTTTTCCTCCCAAAACAACTACAGGCAAGTAGGACTGGGAGGAGAAAGTAAGCTGGTAAAACAAGCAAACTGTGGGCATCTTGACCTTTTCCCAGATGGAGGTTTTCCACGAGGTAACATGTAAATCAAAACTTAAAGCTAAGGCATCCAGGAAATACATTGTTCTCGACAGCCATATTAGGAGCTTGTGTCTGGCCCTTAGAATAATCTCTAAGTTAGTCATTCTGTGAAGTTTCCTTTTCATTCACAGTGTTTCCATGTTAATGTCTTGCATCTGTTTACTGATTTATTTTGTGTGTTCATGGACATGCACATTACAGCATGCATGTAGAAGGCAAACTGCAAATTTGGTTCTTCTCTCCTCTGAGATGCCCTCTGGGGATCAAACTCAGGTGGTCAGGACTGGTGACAAGCACCTGGACTGACTAAGCCATCACCACCTCTCCTAAATATGTTTACTTAGGTTTGTTTGGTAAAGTTTAGAGTATCTGGATCCACTGCTTGCTGCCCCTATGCTCAGAACGAACCCTTCATCACAATCTCTTTCTGTAAGTAGAATCATGGAATCTTACAGAGGAGTTCTTGAAGATAAGTCAGAATTGAGGCTCTCACATTTTACTGGACATTAGAAACTCTTGAGGGCTTTTGTAAGCACACCGAGGCCCAGTCCCACTCCAAGTTAATCAAGTCAGAATATTCTAGAGGAAGCCTGTGGATGTTTTCTAAGTGCCACAGGTGGTTTCCTTGGGCTGCCATGATTAAGAGCCATGTACAGACTTTGCAGTGTCTAGCATGGTAGTCATGGCTATTTAGTACTTGATATGTGGTTATTCAAAATCAAGATGTCAAAATACATCCTAGATTTCAAAAGCTTAATCCCCCAAAAGTAAAACAATGTAAACCATCACACTGATGTTTTATATTGGTTATATGTTGAGATTTGAAATGATAATATTTGGGATGATATTGTACCAAACAGCTATTAAAATTAACTCCTGTTTCTTTTTATTATGGCTTCTCTACATTTCAAATTACATTACTTCCCTCCTCTCTTGGAGTGTGCTGGTTTAGCCAATGGTATTTTAGGGTAAATAAGGAAACCAGCCAGATAAGATACCACAAACTTGAATCTCAGCACTTGGGAAACCAAGGCAGAAAGATCTGGACTTGGAGGCTAACCTGAGCTTCTCAGTGGGTCCCTGTCTCAGAATAGAGGAATGTACTGAGGTGTGGCAATTCAATAAGTTGGGTGCCACACGGGGAACTTTCCAGTCTGAGGCTTCGCCCGTTGCTATAGAGACCACATCACTGTGAAACAACAGCTAGAAGCCTTGACTGCCCATTGGTTTTCTCTAATTGGTCTCACTAATTGTTTAATCGAAGTTTGGATACAAAAATGGAGTTATCCATGGGAAAAGAGCCCCTCTCTGTTGTGCGCACGCTTTTGTGATGTGGTATTGTGGGGCTACTCCTGAATGCAAAGTAGTCTGCAGGGATGGATATAAGAAAAGAAATCTAGAGAAACATTAACACAAAGTAAATGCAAAGAATGGACAAAGAGAACTTTTGCCACATTTCAGCAGAGAAATGGCCCTGGACCTGGGGCTATAGCTCAGTGGTAAAATGTGCGTGCCTGCCATTCATGGGGCCCTGGAAGTAAGAAAAGACCAGACCAGGTTAGACCAAACCAATGTACTAATACTGAAGGTTGTCAGCACCCTGAGAGCCGCTTTCGACTCAACTTCGAACACTGTCGGTTTCCACTCTGAGGAGCCACAGCGGTTTGTCCTTGCAGTGAGGCAGTCATGTCCCTCCCAGCTCTCACCAAGTCACACCTCAGTACTCTGATGGCAATGGACTTTATCCCCGGTGCCCTTCTACCCTCTGAGATGTAAAAGCTGAAACCTGAGCTTTGGAAGCCAGGTTTGCTCCAAGAGAAAAATTCAGTTTTGATAAAGCAGCCATGGTCCTATCAAACAAGCCAAATGGAAATTAATGTCTTTTCTTTTAATAGTCAGCTAATTTAAATAACAACAAAGATTTTTGTTGTTATTATTGTTCCTGTGTTCCCCTTAGGGAAGCCAGCCGAGAGAGTTGCATAAAATTAGTCAAAACGTGTTACATTTGAGAAATCACGCCTGCAACATAGGGGCTCCTTGGTGTAATAAAGGAACGAAAGAGTCCTGGTTCTGATATAAAATGCGAAGGCCTGGAAAGGAAAGCCGTGGGTCAAGTCAAATGATACACAGTAGGAGCACTCAAGGTTTTTCTTTAGATACTCTTGTTCCCCCATCTCGTCGCAATAGAGTCTAAATCAGAAAGAAAATGCCCAGTGCTCTGGAGCCCTCTGTGCTACTAAATTATTCCTGCTAGTTATAAGTAGTCAAGTTTTGCCAATGAAACCCAAAGAGCATGCTTCCAGACAACTCACTTTGCACAGAATAGTATTTACTCCAAACTCACTCCCACACTGACTCGGAAAATGTAACATATTGCAGACGGGTGCCAAGCAAAAGTAAATGAGTAAGAGGGGGCAGAGCACTTGCTCTGCTCGCCAGAACGATGATGAATATAAACTTTAAGCCTTTTCTCTCTTCTCAGACCCTCTCCTTAAAGAGGATGCGGACAAGAAAGCCATTGATTTATGCTGAGACAGCCTTGTCAACCATTTTAATTCTGCCCAGTTTGTGTTCTCAAATGTAACTTCAATAGTATGGGTTTTGTAAGGCTTAATATAAGCATGAGGAAGACTTTGAGGTAAAAAAAAAAAAGTCAATTTAAAAGGATTTTAAGAAAATCATCATTTCATATATGTATTTCATATATTTATTTTACATGTGTCATATATTTTATATATTTCTTATATGTGCAAATATAGACTAGAAACTACAGTTTGTTTAGTCAAGGCGGTTAAGTTAATTTTTAAAAACTTGTCTTTGAAAGGCTGTCTGTGAAAAGGCTTGAAAGGAGAAACGTTTCTAAAGCCTTGGCCTCTGCTGTATGGATCCATGACAAGGGCATTTAGGCAGCCTGCCTGACAGAAAGAGAATCTAAGCTGAAGGCAGAGGCCAGCCATTCAGACCTGGTTCCCACTCTGTGGCATAGGCCTTGGATAAGCTAAGGGATGTAACCAGGCCTTGGGATCGGCTCCACTCACTGGAGAGGCTGACCAAGAGGCTCTCCCTAGCTCCAGCATCTATATACAGCTATCAGTGTCTACCCACCATCAAAGTCCCTACGCTGAGTAAAAAGAGCCCCTTTACTTCCTGAGGGATCAGGTCATGTCAAATGCCAACATGGTAATTTCCCATTCTTGTTCATTTGGGGGCAGGGATTAGAAATGTGAACCTTCAGGAAATAGAAGAAATCAATTGAAATCTTCAATTCCAGATCAATGCTTTTATTCCTGACTTCTTCTTTTTTCAGATAAAAAAGGGGGAAGATCGTGGAGTGAACCTGCAGGAATAGTCACTTGGCATCCCCTGTTACATTGCAGTCAGTCAGAAATTTTCCCTGAACTTGGAATTCTTTGAAAGTCCCAGAGTCTTCTTTTCAAAAAATTTTCCTGGTGTTTTCAGAAGAGTGTTATCACTACTTGGAAACACCTAAGAAGCCTTCCCTCTTTCTAAAAATGTTCTTAAAGTTGAATTCACCATGTGTGATTCCCAACTATAGAACCAATGAATGTTAAGAATACATTAATTGCTCGCTTTTCTTAATTACTAAACTTAATAATTATTTAGTAAAAACATCAAATAAAGTCATTTTTAAAGTACCAGACGTCTCCCATAAAACATGGTGACAAAATAGCACACTTAGTTCAGAAATAGCAGCCGGAAGAGATTCTTTGTGAAAGTTTTTCTTCCAGGCTTATTCAAGGCTACTGCTCTCTGTGCACCTTCTTATCTCAATGGTATCATTCTCTTAAGCAGAATTTGGAGAAATAGCCCTCAATTTAAATGTTTAAGCACTAATTTATAAAACCCTTGGTTGATTCCCATAACACAGCGACAATGAAACTGAGCAAGATAATGAATTGACTGAGGTCATTGTCCGGCTTCCTTCAAGAAAGCTGTTTCAAAAAAAAAAAAAAAAAATCTTAAATTGCCTTAGAAATCCAATTTGCAAGCAGCAAAAGCTGTATATAGATGGGAAATACCAGGCTCGATCACATTAATTTTGTGACTAACAGCATTGCTTTGAAGAGGAAAAGAAAAGATGACTAAAATAATAACAGCACTCAAACCCCAGTACAAGCAGAAGAAAAGCAACTGCACAGACAAAGTTCACATGCGGTGGGGATAGAGACCCTCAGGCTCCAACAAAATAATTCCCAACTAAAGACTAACACTCCAATGATCTACAATTTCTAAAAAGAAAGTCACAGGAAGAAGTCAGGAGACTGGAAATGTGACATTGGTACAAATTACAGTGGAAAAACTCTGACACGTTTTGAACATGCAGCCATGAGAAACTGGCAAATAGTCCCAATAAGAATAGTCTACAAATGAGAAGCTAGACAGGAAAAGTGTCTAACAGACTACCATGTATTTCACCACCGAATCAAAAGCTAAATAGAAATAAAGGCACAGATTCCATTTCTTTTAGGAACAGTCAAAAACTTGCAGATATTATCAGCTGAGTAAATGTATTTTCTCTGAGTAAAGTTGAAAAGGAAAATTCATACAAAAATAAGGAGTTAAAATATCAAAATCATATAAAAATGCTGTAAACTACAGAAACTGAGAAAATGGATGAGGAGGCAGTGAGCTGTTATCTTAGAGTTTTAAAGCTCAAGTGAAGCAGCTACTTAATCAACAGCATCCTTCTTTAGAGGAGCCTGTATCTAAGTTTGAATGTAGACATGATTTTTCTTTTCTTCTGCCTTTAATCTTTACGTTTCTTTTAAAAGAATACCTTCTTGCTAAAATTCAAGTACCTATTAAAACGGCTCACGAAAGCTTTCTGAAGGGATTTTTACCTGACACCTTGCTTGCCATTCTTCATAGCCTCCGTACAGCAGTTCACACCTTTGTGAACATATTTTATTTCAGAAATAAAGCTCTCTCTCTCTCTCTCTCTCTCTCTCTCACACACACACACACACACACACACACACACACACACACAATCCTATTGATGCCAGCAAACTAACAAAAAAACCACATACAAATAAATGTAAGATAAAAATCCATTTCTAAGTCCTGTCTGTGGCAGTATGAGACTGATCTGGGCTGATGTGAGGGCTTTCTCTGCTCCACAAACTTGAGCATGTTCTTACCATAGCTGTGAGAGTAAAACCGCACGGTGTTGCCTCCTGCAGTCTCCAGATCAAAAATTTCCCTTCTCTCTTGAAACTTCTTTTAACCAGCAAGATCAGAAAGAAAACAAGTCTTTGAGTACTTGCCTCAGTCTTTCAGACCAGAAGACTGTGGGCTAGCTCTTAGCTAAAGAGAGAGCAGGCCTGGCACTTAGCAGTCACTCTGCAACTCGGACCTATCTCCTGGACTCTGGTACCTTCTCCCCTCCCTCCTTCTTTAGGTTCCTTTTAGGAATGAGACTAATTTTTCCAGTAGCCTTCAACTCCCTAGATTTAACTGACATGGAAAATGTGACTAAAAACTTGTAGAACTCTCTAGCCTCCAACCCTACACAGAATGAACTTTGTTGTGTTGAAGAACACCTCACAAGCAGCTACATGCTCAGTTTCTACTCTTGTGCTCTGCAGCACAGGGCACCAAATAACAGTGCGCCATCTAGTTAGTCAAGTGCAGTCTCCAGGCGTGAAGGGGGGACACCTTCCAGCCCTGGGAGCTAAGCTTGTCAGGGTGCAGACACTCTAAAGCTCCAATTGTTTATTTAAATAAAAAAATATCGTTACGGGATAATCCACATCTCATGGATATGGGAAAATTTAGGTTATAATAGCACTGCAAACTTTTACATCTAACTTTGATTTACAAGATAAAAGCAAGTTTTAAATTAAAAGGGCTTTCTGTTAACAGAGCTTATTATTCTAAAGACGGGAATGATTTTCTTCGAAAGTTGTCCCTGGGTGCATGCCTATTATCTTTGCTTTTCCCCTTCCACTAATGAGCATTTATCTAAGGAACCTGTTAATCCTCTGCTGTGTGCTTCTGGTCAGAGGTAACAGTTTGAATAAAACCACTAATCACTGATCACTAAATCACTGATCATTAATCACACTCTCCAGAGCCCGTGACCTGGTCATTTTCCCCTTAGGTCTCTGCATCACAAACAAGGATTTTAACATTTTCAATGCCCATGCTTCTCATAAGGGACTATACCATTTCATAGCTAGATGCCAATAAATAATACTGCCACAAACTTGAGGAAGGAGTGTCAAGCAATCTCCAGTCACGAGCTCCACAAAGCCTGCTCTATGGCCAGAATATGTTGGAGAAAGTAGATCTAATTATAACCAAACACGTGTTCTTCAAGAATGCCACCTATTTAGAATATAAAATGTCCTTTACTTAGCTTCCTCCATCTCCAAATCAAAGAGCCCTCAAACACCTTGTCCCCCAGCCAAAAGCTTCTGCCTGTGTTTGTTTTTACTGGATTTCTGCTATCATTAGTCCCTCACCCCAAAAGTTTTCACTCTTTGTCCCCTAAACAAGTCACACATAGTGGTGATTTTGCTACTGGTGTTCTTTTAAAGAGCAAGTGGAGGAGAGCTCAGTTCTGTAAGTTGGGCGTTTAAGTCCTCTGCAAACATAGAAACTCGAGGCTAAGAATAACAAAGTCCCGAAAGGTGCTGTATGGTACTTTCAGCTCTCAGCCACATCCCTGACTTTGGAAATTAAATGTCTTATCTAGATCCTTTCTGCTAAACTTGATTTAGTCAGGTCCTTCATCTCTCTCCTAGGACTGCACAGTTCACCGGGCTCTGGGCTCTTAGCTATGGGGATATTGCTTTCCTAAGTCACTGCAGGCACACCGTATTAGCGTATAAGGCTTCTAAACCTTTTGGGGGGGGGGGTGTTCTATCCAGACTGAGCATTCTCGCCTGGGAAAAGAGGGCCTGGATAGTGCCTTTCTTAAATAATAGAAAAGGGCAAATTGAGCGCTCATCAGGTACTGAGTTCGCTTAGACACCAGAAGCTCTTCAGCTCACTCCTGGGACAGCATTCCCCCTGGGGGAAACTGTAAAAGGCGGGGGCAGGCCGAGTGATAACGAGGTGGGCGGGAGAGGGATGGAGGAGGAGGGGTCGGGAAGAGAGGGCAATAGCTGTGTCCAGGGAACCCGCAATTGCTCCGGGGGAGGGGGGAGCAGAGTTGCTTTGTCAGCATTCTGAGCCCCCGAACACTTGAATATCTGAAGTCCTTAATCAAACACTTACTGGCCTGCAGAATGACGTAATGGACCTGTAACCAGCCTTTATTCTTTGACACATGTCAGGAAGAGGGAAAAATAAAAAACTAAACAAGCTTTGCAGACACTGACAACGATGTACAAGCAGCCCACTCCAGTTGCCAGCTTTGAACCAGCATCAAGTGGGGGCGGCACTCGTTCAAGGAAAGTTGGAGCTTTTTCTACTAGACACCCCCTGGAAATAAATCTATGATTAAAATATAAATGAAAAATTAAAACGGGCTATAGTCTCTCTAAAGTGGTGTGGTGGGAGCGGTGTCTGCTTGTCTTGACCCTTTAAGAACTTTGAGAAAAGTTTAAGCGGTTCGATGGAGAATCTGGCTCAAAGGTAGGCTCTGTCGCCCAGTACTGAGAACCGCCTGGGTGCAGTGCGGCTCGGGCCCCAGCTGTCATTTAGGGCGACAGCCCGGAAGAAGAGTGCCAGCGCAAAGGGGACGGAGGCGGGAGGCGGCTGCAGGAGCGAAGGCGAGGGCTCCGGAGCACTCTCAAGCTGGAGCGCCTGGAGCAAAGTCAAGTCCCCTCCAAGTGCAACCGCCCCTCCGGGGGCGCAGGCCCACCAGCTGCAGCCGGCAGCGGGTCTCGAGAGAGAGCAGCGACCGCTGGGGACCCGGGGGAGAGAGAGCCCCCTGCAAACTCGCCCGGCCGCCCCTAGGTGACCAGGCGTCTTTGCCGCAACGGTTGGAAGTTTGCAAACTTTCTCCCGGGGTTCCGCTGCATCTTTGAGAAACGGGATGTGAGCAGGCTCCTGGTTCCTGGTCTCTGTTGCTGCTGCTGCTACCACTGCTGCCGCCGCCACCACCACCACCGCCGCTTGACCATACTTCTGGAGGATTCCGCACCTTGCCAGGGCTCTGGAGGCAAACATACACCCCCCGATTCATAACTGTTCCCCGTGTTAGGGAAACTCACGCGCGCTCCCATACACGCACGCACATTGGATCGGACCCGGCGCTGGCTCCACTCAGCATCCCTCCAGTCGCACGGCGCAGCTACCACCGAGACGCGCTCCGAGACGGACACGGCGTGGGGTCTCTGGGTGACTACAGGACACAGCACAACTCCACAGTTTACCAGCAATTGGGGCCGGACGTCCCTCTGATCCGCCAAAGTGTTTACAAACACAAATCAAGGGGGAAAAAATGCATCGCATCCTTTCTACTCCTTGCCCTGTGACCTGCCCATTGGACCAAGTAACCTCGCGGCTGCAGCGGTGAACCAACCCTTGCAAACAAGGACGCTCCCGAGTCGGCTGGCGCGGCAAGTGCAGCGAAAGTGGCTAAATGCAAAAGCCCCAGAAGTGGCCGCGCCGTATTTTTAGGAACTTACCAAACAAGTGTGGAGAAGGCAAGAGCCGAGCCCGGGTGAAGGGACCACGTTGGACTGAGCAAAGATTACAATACATTCTATTTAGAGTGCATTACATCACCCCCCCGGTGACGTCACGTGGGATTCCTGAACTTCTAAATCATTGCGGTCCGTTGGGGAAGGAGGGAGAGAGGGGCGGGGCCCGCAAGCCGAGGGGGCGGGCCCCGTCTCCGCCCCGCCCAGACCCCGCCCCTCAAGCAGACCCGGGTGCTTGCGGCGGCGGCGCCCGCGATCGCGCAAGCAACAGCTTGCACAGCCCAGCGCCGAGTAACACGGCTCCCCGACATTAGTGGTGTGAGTCAGCTTGGAAACAATCCTGAAGGTTTCAAACAGAACCACGCTGGAGACACGGACACTAGCTCTCCTGCAAGGAGTGCCTGTAGGGTCAGAAAGAAGTAAGGTTTGGGTTGTGAGCGAGGTGGTAAGGATGCTGAAGGAGGTAGAGAGAGACTTTTGCACTTACAAATGCAGGACGCTTCCTACTTCCCTACCCCAGCCCCCGAAGATACCCAGATCCTTTGCCTGCGACAGCCATGACCTCATTGCAGTGTTCTCTGCATGCTGGCTTCTCAGCATTACATCTACATTTCCGCTGCCCCTCTCCTCAGCACTCTCAAGGGCATAACTTTTTATGCACACTCAGTAGGACTACACACAGCCCCCAGTCTTCCCTAGTTCCGCACCGTGCTTGTGTGGACCTGTGAGAGAATCTCTCTAAAGGCGAAAGGTGAATCTCAGCCAAGAGCCAAATGATGAGCCGGATTTAGACTCCGCGTCAGCGCCGGAAGGGCCCTGGCCATTGCTTCTAGGGCCTCTGCTACTGGCCCAAGCTCACCGGCTGGGAAGCAGCCTAGCCAGGGCTAGAATACAGGATCTAGGGCCAGGTCTGCAGCGGGAAAGGAGGACTGGCCATTTTCAGCATGGGCCAGACGCCACCACTCTTACCTTCTTCATCCTGCCAAGGACTAGGTTTCCTTTTGGGAGCTCTCCCTTTGGGGAACATTGAAAGCCTGTTCAACATGACCGCTGTCACCCAACTACAGCTTACACTTTGCCAAACACTTGAAGCCACACCATTTTCTTCTTCCTCATAAGACCTTGACACAATAAGAAAAAGTGGCGACAGTGTTGTAACTATCCTCATTTCACAGCTGAGCTGAGGCAGGCTCCAGAAGGCTAGGAGCTCTCCTGATCAGCAGGGACCACTCTAGCCTATGTCTAACCCCAGATCCCACCTGGGGTCTTTGGTAGAATCAGAGATGTTAATTCTCTTCTGATGGGTGACTGGTTAGAACTTCAACTAAGAGCTTGCTGACTGGGAGTTGGATCTTTGCTTAGGAACAGTTTAGCCCCCATTAACAAACAATAATGGTTCCTGACATTTATGTAACATCTGACATTTATATAGTGCCTCTCATCCCAATGCATCACAGCCGTGACTGTGCAGTCTGCCAGAGAATCATGACTAGACTGGCTAGGAATCGTAATACTTTGCCCAAATTGTCACATTTCTGAGCTGGTTCTGACATACTAAGTAGAAGAGCTTTCTATTCCTGGTTTGACGTGTTTAAGCACCCCCTCTTCTTCAGGGTTCCCTGAAATCACAGAGGCCCACAACTTCTTTTTCCTTGCGGCCTTCCTAAAAGCTCCTCAGAGAATTTTCTTCTTCTCCATGGGACACTGAAGTAACTGTGAAAGAAGATTCTGGTCCTAACCTGAATCTGAACCAATAAAACCTTGACTGTGATGGCTCAATTGTTTGGGCTTAGGGAAGGAAACCACAGTCCACTGAACAGCAGCTTCTGTACCCACCTCCCATCTTGCTTTCCAGTACAGCCTTGCTCACCCAGAGCAGGGAGCAACCTCCTTCCTCAGAGCAAAGGAAGACACCTGAAGGAAGAGAGCCAGCATATCAGAGTTGAAGCTGAGAGCTGGTATTCTCCCCCTGGTGGATGGGTATAAACCAGAGGAATGAAACGAAAATTAAGTGAGCAAAGCCAGGGTGATGGCTGAAAGATTCACATACCTGCAAGGAGTTAAATGATTCCATTCACAGCATTCTCTAAACAGAAGTGTGAATAAATGAGAATTTTAATGAAAGCACTATCCAGCTTTCTTAATGTGATGCTGGGAATATTTACAGTAACTCAAGAATCATATCACTTGCATTAACAAATGTTCTCGGCCCTGGGAGAGTACTCTGTAAACCCCCACTCTTTCCCTAAGTACTGGGATGAAGGCTGTCATCAGTAGGTGTTCAGTAACATTAGTAAACTCAAGCCAGTAATCGGAAAAGAGAATATCTCAGTCATTCTTCCATGGGTATCAAGCAGCCTCTATGCATCAGACCCTGCCAAACAGCCCCCATGTCTGTGCCTTGCATGCCTGCCTGCCTTGTGCTGGTTCACCCAGTCTCATCCAGAATTTCTCAGAACTGAAGTACCACAGAGGCAACAGTACAAGAGTGTATCTAGGAGTAGCTCAGCAGGTGGCATAGTCTATGGCATTACATGCTGGGATGCTAGCACCCAGCCAGGCATGCCTTCTCACCTCCGGGTTTCCAGTGGGATGTGTGGTACTGGGGTCATCTACACCAAAATCAAACCAAACTGGCTGGGGTATAACCCACACAAAGACAACCTGGTGCTAAGAAGGTTGAATCTGTAAAGAGGTGAGTAGCATCCACACTGACAAATGAAAATACATACTCAGTGTCAGACTACAGGTTATTCCTTAGTTATTGGACCAGGAAGGGAAGAATCTTGGGATCAAAATCATGAATTTGCCAAGGCCTAAAACTTAGCAAACTAACAGCCTTGCTGGGATACACTGAATGCTAAGCATGAACAATCCCAAGCAGTTCATGTGGGAAAAGAATGCACACATACATGCCCACGCACATGCACACGCATGCACTCTTGAAGGCTACAGGTCAATGTCTTTCACTGAGCGTGAAGCCCATTGATTCAGCTAGACTCCAAGCACACTCCGAGGTATTGTCCTGTCTATGCATCCCCAGTGCTGACGTTGCAGGTGCAAACTGTATACCTGAACTTTTTTAACCTGGGCGCTGCAGTGTTCAGATTCTCATGCTTACAAAGCACTTTCCTCTTCATCACAGCCTTTCTAAAGTTTTTGTTGTTATTCTTTGTTTCTTTTATTTTTGCAACACTAAAATAGAGATCCAGGGCTCTTATGCTCCACACCAATACACTAAACTAGCATCTACTATACACTTTCCAAGGCAGGCTTGCGGCTACATCAGAGATGCTTTATTTGGCAGTGCACAGGTTTTTCTTAGCTCAACTAGAAGTGGTGAGAGACAGAATGCTGCTGGAATCCACTCAGAAGTTACCCCTCAGCTATGGCTTCACTTGACAAATCTCTATCCCTCCCAAAATGGACTGTCATGAGTGTCTTTATTATCTCTCTTGGGAACAAAGATTCCCAACTGACAAACTGAAAAATGCATGCAAAGACAATGTTATAGTTTGAGTCTGAAAATGGCTCCCGAAGGCTCAAGTGTTAAAGATTTGGTTGCAGTTGATCAGTTTTAGGGAGTGACTGGATCATAAGGTTGACTTCATCAGTGGCTTAATCACCACATGGATTCATAATTTTTAATATAGGGCTTTTCCTAGCTTCTTGAGAATTGTAGAAACACATATAATATATTCATGCCCACTATTCCTTCTAACTCCTCTCAGATACACTCTCCACCCCCTATCCCTCAAAACTTTGTGTGTTCCCCTTTTTATAATCCACTGAGTCCAATTTGCACTGCTCAGATGGTCATGGGTGTGGACCATTTGCTGGATCTTGGTTGACTTACCAGAGGACACTGTTAAAGAAAACCAACTTCCTTTCCCCTAGAAGCCATCAGCTGCCGCTAATTCCTCCACTAAGCGTGGGACTCATGAACCCCTTTCTCGAAACTCCACTCTAGAATGTTGAATGCCTTGATTTTGGGCATCTTGGCCGAGCAACTGCAGCTGCCATAAGTTCACGTATGTAGTGGTTCTGCCATGTCCAGAAGACACTGATTTTGTCCTCCCTGACTTCTGGCTCTTATAACCTCTCTCTCCCTCTCCCTCTCCCTCTCCCTCTCCCTCTCCCTCTCCCTCTCCCTCTCCCCCCCCCGTTTGTGTGTGTGTGTGTGTGTGTCCCCTCTCCTCTTCCATCTCTCCCTGTCTCTAACCCCAAGGTGAGCAGCTTTTCCTCCGCTCTGTTGTTTCTTGCTGGCAGAGGCATGCCCTGGAAGACCTGAATTCTCAGTCTCACCCTTTCTGGCTTCTGTCTGCCAGAGATGAATAGTCTCAGCCTCCTGTTCCCACCATTGTGATGCCCTGCTTACCCGAGACTCAAAACAGTAAACCCAGCTGGCCTTGGGTGGATGCCTCTCAAATTGTAAGCCAAAATGAAGGCTTTGTCCTCTGCTGTCTGTGTCAAGTATCCTGCCATTGTATCAGACAGAAAAATGCAACTAACATTGATAATAACACTCTACCCTAGTTGCCTAAGATTTATTAAGTTTATTAAGATTTACTGTTTGCTGAGTCCTGAATACATGTATGAATACATGTATGTATTCAAATGGCTAATGCTCCCAGTAAACTATTCTCATTTTGCAGTGGGGAAATTGAGGCTTGGGGAGGTGTGTAGCTTGTCTAGGACTGTGGATCTGAGATATGGGTAAGTGGACAGAGGCACCTTGTCACTGGTACCTGCCTCAGAGTCCAACTGAAGACTCAGGAACCCAAGTCAGGTTGAGGACTCCAGAAGCAGAAGAGCAGAGAACTCACCAGAAACAAGGAGTGAGTGGGGGGCACATATTAACCTCCCCCTAAAATCTGCTTGGCTAACCAAGAACCATTCCAGACAGGGCTGTTTTCATGGCCCGCCAGTGTCTGAGTCTCACGGGGCCTTGTGTCCATTCTTACATTTGATTTAAGGCTTTGTTGTGGCCATCTTGAAATCTCAACACTTTTCTCTTTATTTTAAGTTTGAGCCTGGTGGGACATGGCATGCAAGCATGACTAGCAGAAGCTCATACTTGGTACATGTCTATTATTGTTTCCCATCCCATTGTGTGTGCCGTGTTCATTATGCTGTGTGTACACAAAATGTCAGGGACACCAGATGCTCAGGAGTTTCACCAGGATCTTATCAAGTGCTCAGTGAACCCCTGACCAGCTCAGCTGAACGGGATAGACATGAGGCAGGGTCCCGATGACACTAAGAGTCAAAACAAAGACTGAAGCTCATCTCACTTGTACTGGGGCTCTGTGCTAGGCAACTGGGTACACTGCACCATGACAGACAAAGAGAAAATTAAGGCTGTTCAGAGTTAATTTCCCCTGTGGCCTTTTCTTGTCGATGAGTGGACAAAGCAGGG
This sequence comes from Rhynchomys soricoides, assembly GCA_019843965.1. Lineage (NCBI taxonomy): Eukaryota > Metazoa > Chordata > Mammalia > Rodentia > Muridae > Rhynchomys > Rhynchomys soricoides. The sequence continues at coordinate 206,936 of JADRCH010000110.1, forward strand.
AGTGAGCAGAACTTGATCCAGAAAAAAAAAATGGTTGCCTTCATTTTGAAGAACATTTCCACTGTCCTAAAATCAGAACATGCATGTCACAGCCATGCAGTATGAAGTGCTAGATTTAAGTGACTTTGCATGCAAATAAGCTAATCTCATACTTACTAATAATATTAAAACTGTGCCGTGCAGAATAGAGATGGGTAGTGAAATTAACATTCTTACTTTTGTTACCTTGAATGACACTGTAGCAAGTAAAACTGCTATGGAAATGGCTCTGGGAAAAGGAAACAAACTTTCTGTCGTAGGTCTGGTGATTTTTAAAGGGACCCTACACTTTCAGTTAATGTGGGGGTCCATAAAGCATGTGGCGCAGTATCTTAGTTGGCATTCTATTGTTGTGAAGAGACACCATGACCACAGCAAGTCTCATAAGGAAAACATTTCATTGGTACTTGCTTACAGTTCCAGAGGTCTAGTCCATCAGCAGCATGGTGGAACTGTAGCAGGGAGCAGGCAGACATGGTGCTGGAGAAGGAGCTGAGAGTTCTAGATCAGGACCCACAGGAAGCAGGAAGAGACTGAGAGCCACTGGACCTGGCTTGGACTTTTGAAACCTCAAAGCCTCCACCCCCATCCCATGACATACTTTTTACAATATGGCCTCATGTCCCAATAATGCCACTCTCTGGTGAGCCAGAATTTAAATCCATGAACCTGTGGGAGCCATCTGTATTCAAACCACTACACATGACCTGACTGTAACTTCTGTTACCCTGACTGTAATCTATGTTGCCCTGTTCTTTACATGTCCCTGGACTCCAGATTATCTATAAGATCAGCATGTACCTTTGTAAGCTAGTGTAAGACCCAATGCATCAATATATTTAAAACAATGTGTGCCACATGGTAATCAATGAAAAAAAATATTCAGTAATGAGGTAACTAGTTTTATGTCTACCTTATACAAGCTGGAGTCATCTGTGGAAACTTCCATTGAGAAAATGTCTCCCTAAGATCAGGCTGTAGGCAAGCTGGTAGATCATTTTCTTAAGTAGCAATTGTGGGTGGTGCCACCCCAGGCTGGTGGTCCTAGGTTCTACAATAAAGCAGGCTGAACAAGCCATGAAGAGCAAGCCACTAAGCAACAATCCTCTATGGCTTCTACATCAGCTTCTGAGTCTAGGTTCCTGCATTGACTTCCTGCCTTGATTTTCCTCTGCAATCTGGAAGCATATGTAAAGTAAAACCTTTCTTTTTTTCCCCCAAGTTGCTTTGGGTCATGCATTTCATCACAACAATAGTAACTGTAACTAAGACTACCATGCCTTCAGAGGCTTTGGGAGAATTTAATAAATGAGTTTAGCACTTAGCATGCTACCTGGCTTTTACTGTGCTCAGTGAGTCTTGGCTATGTGGTACTTTAAGTAGAATGCACTACTAAAGTTCCATAGGTCCAAATGATGGAACCAATCCATTTAGACCTCACATTCAGAGTCTTAGTATGACCCACTGGTAATCTCCACTTAGTCTGGACACCACAGCCACTTACTTCCTCCAGGCTGATGATCTGGCTAATGTCATCAAATGGACCCTTCCAGTCTTGATAGAGAAATGCATTTTTCACACTTGTAAATGTGTAACTACTAATTCTTGTGCCATTTAGAACTCCAAGAGGCACTTCTGGAATACTAAGGACAACTTGAAGACTACACCCTCTTTCATTAGTGCCCGGGGTGCATGCCAACTCCGTTGACTTGCAAGGGAGTAGACCACTTGGCTTAAAACCTCCCGGGTCCCAGACAGAAGGCCATCTGATGATGATGGTCTGAACTATTCATTTAGAATTGTTACATCTGTCACCTTATAAAATGTAACATTTGTCCCTGAACCTGGCGGGAAACCAAATGCTTCACTCTCCCAGAGGATTAGAGCGTTAACATCCATGTGAAAGGTACCTGATCTTAATGGGCTCCTCCTTCTTTTTCTAAGAGAGAGCTGATTAAAGGAAAAACTTCTCAATCTTTCTTTAAGTGAAAGAGATTGACACCTGCTGCAAATGATGACCCCCCGCCTCCCCCCCCATGCACAGTGCTGTGTCAGCAAACTCCAAAACTCCTAGTCATTTCCTCAAGATCGATGGTAAGTGGAAAGTAACAGTTTAACAATAATTAAGGATGTTTTATATATAGGGAGGTTCATTTAGACTAAAGCATTATTGATGTCCCATAAATTAATATGGAGCACCATCTCCCATGAACTGATCTTTCGTGTGCCACCTCTCTTTATGTAGTTAACCACATGTTTAACTCATGTACTGCTGATGTGGAAGGTTATCTCATCTCTTTAGGGTCGTTTATAAGTACCTGATTTCAACGATCCTTGAGAATTTCAATAGCTTTTAAACCTAATGGATGCACTGTGCCTCTTCGGCCTTACAAGACACAGAATATTTAAAAGCTGGCACATTACTCTGAACCTCCTTTGGATCCTGCCTATTACTCACGGGGGAGACGGGAAATATAGAGTCCCCCTCCCAATGTCCTCCTCAACCCTGCTCTTAGAATCTTCTATCCAGAGCCTTCACAACAGTGGCCTCACTTGTCACAGAGACTGCAGTGTAAACGGCACACAAGGTTGCTGTGCAGCTCAAGCAAACCATCAATTTTGTGAACTGCTGTGGCCACTTACTGCTATGGGGAAGACTGGGGGGAGGAAATCCCAGCAGTATTTATGACAACAGCTCTGCGCCACACCTGTTGTCTATATTTTATCTCCTTTAATTCCAACAACTCCTGGTGAAAGGTGTCATCTCCCTCATTTTATCGATATCAGAACACAGGGAAGCTAAGCCACTTGATGGAAGTGTCACAGAGCTACCTACGAAGTAAGACAGCTAAGTTGCTGAACCTCATTCTGACTCCAGAATCCCCGTTGTCTATCTGCCTGCCGTGAGCCTCATTTCAGACACTCCACCTTGCTGCTGCCCCTCCTGCAGAGTGCTTTTTTGTTATAGGTGTAAGTGTACTCAAAGGTGGGAAGATGTGGGAGTTCTTATCCATTTTCCAGCAGTTGTTTCCCTTTTGTAGGCCAATTCCTGTAGTCATTCAGAGAGGAGCGGACCCATTGGATGAAGCACAAAGGATCCCACAGAGCAAGATCTGGGTCATCTTAGGTGACCCATGCACATCACTACCTACTGGCATTAGGGACTGTGATCTACTTCTTATGGAAGTAGGATGGTCAAGTCTCTGACCTCCTCAAGACCCATGGACGGGATACAAGGCAGCGAAGTGCCTGGGGTGGAGGCTGGAAGGGCAGACACACGAAGCACTGTACTGATTGACAGAAAGCTGGAACATGAGGGCCCCAATTATCTCCTTTATGGTAATAGACACTCATCAGAGCTGCACAAGTATGAAATTATTTACATAAGGACCTGGGAAATGCAAGGCTCCTTCTTCCTCTCTGTGCTGGCTAGTTAATCTCAGCTTGACACATCTACACTCATTCGGGAAGAGTAAGCCTCGTTTGAGGAACTGTCTCCAACAAACTGACCTGGGGATGTGTCTGTGGGGCATTTTATTAATTGCTAATCAATGTAGGAGACTCAGACCTCTGTGGGCAGTGCCATCCCTTGGCAGGCAGATTAGGGGATCTCAAGAAAGGTAGCTGAGCAAGCCAGAACAAGCCAGTAAGTAGCACTCCTCCATGGTCTCTTCCTCTTGAGTTCTTACCACGATTTCCCTCAAGATGGTCTATAAAGTGTAAAAGGAAATAAACCCTTTCCTTCCCAAGTTGCTTTGGTCGTGGTGTTTATCATAGAAACAGGAAGCAAGCTAGAATACACTCCATTAGCCATAGGGCCCATTATGGTCCCTTTTATTCTTTGATGGAATATTTTTATTGTTTCTACAGATTATTAAAGGAATGTGTGCTTATGAGACCTCAAGCAACAAATAAACTTCTAGAACAGAAAGTTAATTTCTCCCTATAGTCCCATATAGAGATACTATCAGCAGTTTGAGGAATATTCTTCCTGCAGTGCCACTGCACATATAAACACACACTGCGCATGTGTGGTTAAGGTACATACTCTCTTCCCAGAGTGTCCTTTCCACTCTACACTTTACCGGGGACATCTGCACCCAGAATACAATAATATGACATCATACTTTCTCATGATTATATAAGTTTCCATTGTTTGGGTTTAACTAGTTCATTATTATGAATATTCATGTGATTTCCATTTTTGCTACTATAATTAGTGTCACAATGGGCAACTGTTCATGGGCTTGTACACAAGAAATGTGACTAGTTTTCACAGAAATGGTGTTATAGCTGGACCACAGGCACACAGTCTGCTTTCAGCTTCAGAGGGTTCGGCACCATTTTCCTGGGCTAAGGATGATGAAGAAGCAATATGCACTCACTAAAAACCAAAACTGCTACTCTGATATTTTCCTGAGATAGTAAATCATTGCTTCCAGGAGACATCATGATCACAAGCACATCAGCCCCTCCTCTGCAATGCTGGCACTAAACTAGAGTGGTCTACAGGCCAATTACTCAAATGCATTTCTACTTAACAATATTGTTTAACTTACAGTGGCTTGCTGGGACAGAATCTCATCCTGAATCAAGGAATGCCCGATTCTTAGATGTTGTTGCATGCTGCTTGACTTCCTTCCTGAGTGACAGGCCAAACTGACTCCCACTCTACACAAAGAAGAATCCTGCTGCCCACACTGTCTTTCCAACCAGGGGCATCATCCATCAGTCATGTTGCTAAAATAATGTCTACTTGGTGTGAGTTGCCCCCTCTTACTGGTTGCTGGCTGCAAAGAGCACCTTTTTATGCACATCTCTGTTCCATCTTCTTTTCTATTTTCTTCTTTTGTGGGTTGACCTTGTAAATATTCTTTCCACATTAGTGTGAAGCTTTTGTTTTCTATCATGCAGTCATTTTATTACTTTTCCCAGTGTACCTTTTAACTTGTCTGGCCTCTCGGTTCTTCTGCTCTGAGTCTTGCACCTACAAAATAGTAATAGATAAGGTGGGTATAAAAGAAGGACAAAAGCCATTAACTGTGTGATCTTACCAAAAAGGACAGTCACGTGACTTTAATTTCAAGAGAAAATATTTCAGTATTAGGTAGTAATCATAATAATAAAGCTTGCACAGTAACAAGTCCAGGGTTTAGGTAACATAACATTTTCATAACATAACATAATATTTTCCATGTTGACTATGTAAAGAGCAGTGAATGGCTTTTAAACTGGAAGCTCACAATGCTCCCATGGGCTGGGATAAAAGGTTTTGTTGTTAGGAGCTGAAGAGATGGCTCAGTAGCTAAGAGCACTTGCTGCTCTTGCAGAGGACCCAGTTCAGTTCCCAGCACCCAGCACACATCAGTTCACAACCTTCTGTCTGCAGTTCCAGGCCATCTAATGTCTTCTCCTTGCCTTTATGGGCACCAGGCAAATAGATGGTGTACTTATATACACATGTAGAAAAACACAAATATAATATAAAATAAATCTTCAAAGCAACAAGGACAAAAATGTTTCATGTTTTAGAAAGTGATTCATCGTCTCAATACAAGAAGGTTGACCATTGTGCTTCACTGTTGGATCAGCCACAGGCACCTGTTAGAATGGCAGCCATATTTGAGCTCAGCTTGTACCTTGACGCCTTCCTCAGGCAACAAGGCTCCTGTTCAGGAAATACTCCATGGCTGCTCTTCTCTCACAACTCAGAGATCTATGCCCAGAGACAGGTATAAGAAGAAAACAATAAGACCTAGATTTGATTTAAATGTGCAATGAAGAAGAAAATGGCAACCCTGTTAGAGGCATAGGGCTTGGAGCTTTAACCTGGGACTCTTTCCTCCGGTTCCAGGAGTTCATGCCTCGGTCTAAAGGGAGAAAGAAGAGAGAGATTTTTTCATGGGTACAGATTTCCTGTTTGGGTGATGGAAACAAACAACCTGAGAACATAATACTGGTGATCTCTAGATAAAACAGTGAATGGACTTAACGTAACTGAACTGTACACTAAAAATGGCTAAGTTTGTAAACTGTATTATGTATGTTTTGCTACAGTAGAAGAGAGGGGGGAGGGAGGGAGGGAAGGAGAATGAATCCCAGTCCTACCTTGTCCTAGCCCTGAAGATGGGTTCTACACAACTACACACACAGACACACACACACACACACACACACATACACACACTTCAGCTCACTCATCTGTGGTGTGGAAGAGGTGATGTGGTCTGAATGCCATAGTGATTGGGGCAGCCTGGTGTGGCCGTTGTCCATGAGTGTGAATTCTGTGATTCAGGATTTGTGTGTAGACTAGGCTTCCAGTTGTAGAATTCAACCTATGAACCATTAATATAGGTTACACTTTTGAGATGATTTTTGCAAAAATCTATTTGCAATCTCTGTAAAATATCAATCTTAAAAGACATCAGTGATTTAGTGCCCTAGATAAATTGGCTTGGAGGGAGCTGTGGCTTGTGAGTTCTTCTGGAGGCAAACCCTCCATGCCCCACTCTGGAAGGAGAACATGCGGACACTCCAGGGCTGCTCCAGCCAGAAGGTGCTGGGCAGATGGAAGCCTAGTATCTCTTTCTCTTTTTATATAGCCCCACCCAATCCCTATTTTAGTTTCCCCAAACAGATCCTTCTAAAACATAGCTGCTATCACTCACTCCATTGATGGGGGCTGGGAGGGAACCGCCTTCTTGGAGAGAAACTCCACTCGATAAATCATCCCCTGTTTGCACCACCGAGGGATGTGACTCGTGGGACCTAAACCAAAGCACTGGCCAGCTCTCCACTCGACCACATCTGCATTTCACTTCTTTGTTTCCAACTTGTTACACTGCTGTGTTAGAATTTCTTGAGAAATTAGTCTCGTGTATCACTTGACCCCCTCAATCCACTGCCATAATAAGAAAGCTTTAGAAATATTTTTGCTGTGTAAATTCTTGTGGCATTTAAAAGCTTTTATAAAATAACATGTATCTAACAAGACCATAAACTTTTCCCCCCTCTGCCTTGCTATTTAAAGCTTGGTCAAGTGGATAAAGACTAAACAGCCCAGAATATAAAGGCAAAGGAGGGGGGGGGGAGAGAGAGAGAGAGAACACAGAACTGATGATTTCATTCCTATAAACTTACCTGTAATTCCTTAGCTTGCCAAGATAAAAATAATTAATATCATCTAAGAGTTACAGTCCTGTTTTTAAAATAAAAATTGCAATTAAAATGATTAAACTAAGTAAAACAGACATAGGAAACATACAGAAAAAAATATATTTCCTGTGTGCTAAGCCTCTGATCCCATTAAGCACTTAAATAATATCTTCCTGACATCATGACTATATAAATAACATGTTACCTTCACATTTATGACACCAAGAGATTGTATTACCAGTTTATGAAACAATATGTTTAATTTGCAATTTAAAATGACACTGATAGAGATTAGCGTATGTTATAGAATTAAGTATGTACATCATACCAGGCAGTCTTATATTTCATTAAAAACATCCCAACCAGGTACAATGACACACCTAAAACATAACACAAAATAGTGCATATTATAACAATAAAATCATATGTGCCCTGTACCCAAAAGGAGAGGAAGATGTAAAGAAATTGAAGCACACATCCTTCTTATGTGACCTTTATCTCTTGGGCACAGTGCCATATAACTATAAGATTTTATAGTTTTTATTAAAAGAAGATAAGTGCAGTAACATGTTTGCTGCTGTCTGACGCCAAAACCCCATGTCTACAGTCCATCATGAAAACGTGACAGTTGGTGGCTACAAAAGAAGAAAAGGCCAGTTGCCATGTTCCTTTGAGAAGCTTTCGGGGTCTCAAGGGTGTTTGGCAATCCTGCTCTTTCCAGGTTATTTGTGGAATAACCAGTCTAATTGAGCTGATGATCGCCTGTGTCTGCATTTCACTTCTGACTTAGATTGTTATTTCTGCAGTTGGCACCAATTTGTGCTATGTGGCAAGGGAATGGCATGTATTCAGCAAGCCTAAATTCCAGGGTCCAGCCCACCCTATCTTTTCCTGTGCCAATCTGATTTCTGAGGAATTTGCCTAGAGTTGTTGCAAGAGGGGAAAGGAAAAAAAAGCTGAGGGAAAGGAATTCTCCCCCACCCCCACTTTGCAAACCATGTCACAGAATCCCTTCTTTAGGTTGAGATTCTTGGCCCTACTAAGGTAAACGGGTTTTGTACCTTTAATAATGAGAAGGCCGCTTTAGGATGTTCTCTGTAGTTGGAGCATATCCCACTGCATGTAAAACACAATGTAAGCCAACCTGTTGTAACGTGGAGAAGAGAACAAGCCAGATATTTGCTGCCCAACCTAGCCTGTCAGAAAAAGAAAGGGGGGAGGGGAACTTGGGTTAACACCAGCCATGTCCTGACATGCACCAAGATTGTAGCATGAAGGGAAATTGAAAACAGAAACATCAGGAAGGCAGAGAGGAGGCAGGGCCTCTCTTTCTTCCTTAGCTTTGTTCCTAACAAATATTCACCATCGCCCACTCTAAATCATGTCAGTGGATAGAAGACTGTATAAAAGGTAAGTTCATATCACATAGCCAGGACAGAAGGAATCCGCCCTTGACCAATAATGGAAGCAGCTCTCTCTAGCATAGTCATGGGCCCACTGCCACTTAGGTGAATACCTTAGGCTAGCCCATGGTCAAAATCTGAGAGAGCTTCATGTTTAAATGAAGATCCTAGTCTAGACCCTTTACCAAGAAAAACATAGAAGTTATTCTTCATTGTTTCATCTGCAAACTTCCAGATATTTTCCTTCATTCTTTAGGGAGGTGCCAGAGGTTCTTTCCCGCTTCACGAGGAACAAGGAAGTCTCCCCTTCAAACCAGAAGGGAAGGTAACATTTATGAACACTTAAAATCTGTCAAAGTCACTCCAATACAAAGAAGGCATACAGCCAGCACTGAGGTAAAGTAAAACAGAAAAACTATTAGTAACGTTATAATTCCTCTGCAAACATAGGTCGGTAAAACACAAGTGCCAGGGAGTCACTTTCCAAATGGGCTTTTGAGTGACATTACTTCAGATGAAATAAAGCAGACCTGGAGAGTCAAGAGACACACATATTGCTGAATTAAAATATGAGTGGTGTGAAGTGTGAGCAACCACTGAGACAAAGCTGGAAGGTGGTGGGATCTCTCTTAATGAACAGTCTTAAAAGACAAGAACTTCTTCAGAACCTGTGGTCCTCCACAGGATGACCTTGTCTGAAACCTGGACCTGGTGTAGCTATTTAGATTCCTTAACTTTTCACCTACACAAGTCTTTGGGTTGAAGTGGATTTTGCTTCTTTTAGCCAGTCATCAGCCACTGTTCTTTAATCGGTATACCCAGACAACATATTTAAGTGGTGGATGATTTAACTGTATTATCATCACCTCTGTAACTGTTTTAAAGTCCTCCTCCGTCTTCTTTGTTTTTTTGCTTTCTTTGAGTTGCTTATCTTCTGCCTTCCTTTCCTTTAATGGAGCATTTAATATGGTGGATTTCCTTTCTTTTAACAAATACACCATATGTTTATGAAAAACTCTAGTGGTTGCCTTAGAGCCTGTATTATGGATTCATGAGGACTCTGCCTTAACACTGGACCATTTCAAAGGGAGCCAAGATCCTTATAACAGAAAATCACCTCCTACCTCTTGCCTCTTCTGATGCTTCAGTCTTCCCTTCAGTTACCTGAAAGCTCTAAGCACCTGAGGCATTGCTGCTGCCATGATTTTGAACAAATACTTGTCTACTAGACAGCTCTTAAGTTTCACCCTCAGCTGCAATGAGAGTGAGGCCATGTCAGACTGAAAGCAAATTTCAGCCAATATTTCCACCACAGTGAAACTAAGGATCCATTCAAAACATGTAAGTAAAATCTACCAGAACCCATGATCAATTACTGGATCATCAAAGTGACCCAAACAGTTGGAAGGAATATGGCCTTTAACGGAGAAGGGCATGGTCCTCAACAAGGAAGTCCTGAAGTGGCCTTAATTTAAGCCTGACCTTACTAAGGCTGATTTGTAGCATGTAACAGACAAGGTCTAAGTTATGGGCTGAGGTGTCATGTGTTTGCAGCAGATTTTCTCACCCAGAACACAATCCATTTCCTGGAAAAAAAAAATGAAGATTTGATTGGATAAACTATAAGATCATCCTATACTACAATTGTAAGATTCTATAAAATATCTTTGCCATAATCTACCCTTCGTGAGTCTTAGATCATCAAGGAAATATTGATCTGTCATCTGTCGAGGCCAAAAGTGAATTAGAAAGAGCCGATAGTAAAACTCTAAAGAAAACCTGGGAGATAAAATGCCGCAGAACCTTGGGCTGTGAGAAGCAAAGCCATTGACTGACAAAGAAACTTCCTTCCAAGGAGACTGAAGAACTAAAGAAGCCTAGCGCTGAGTCCCAGAAGTTGGGGAAGTTTGGCTGCTCTAACCAAGAAGAGCAAGAAAGGGGCTCACTGACAACCCCAGAAGAACCTCATGAGAAAGGAGGATGGCCTCCATGCATCTCCTTTCAGCGATGCAAAAGCAGCTCAGAAGCAAGTCCAAGATCCAAGAAAATAAACTGGTTCCATAGTACATGAAAGGCAAACAGCAAGGAACATAGAGAGAAAAGGTTCACTGTTACAGATGGTTGTCACAAAGGGGGCCTGAAGGTAGATGGCTGCCCATCTGGCTCCACAGCAAAATTCCTAGAAGCAAAGTCTTCACTGAGTAATTCTTTGGCACGGCTTGACCTAGTCTCATTTACCTCAAACTATAATGTTATTGAAAAGCACACACATATTTTGAATGCTGATGTTATTTGTTCACATGAATACTTTCCAATAGATCCATCCTATGGCACAAGATGGGTGAATTCATTGCTACGAGTCAAATCCAATGAAATGACCAGAGAAAAAAAACTTGAAAACATTCGATGGATGCTTCCGGCCAGACATTGTGCTAGGTTCCTTAGATGAAAATCACCTCTGAAGAGGTGATTTCTTTTTATAAATGAGGCTGCTTTCTTTTTATAAATGAGGACAATGACTAATTTCTGGGAGGTCATGTGCATTATCCTTAATACAAAGTGCAAGAGGTGTGAAGTCCACACTCTCACACATAAGAAAATACAACAACAAATTTGAAGTAGATTAGGAACAATGTTGCTCATACAAAGGCAGTTGTTTTATACTCCAACTAATGTTTAACTGTAAAGAAAACTCGCAATAAATGTCTGTATAAAAGCAATAAGACCCTGTGGGGTCTTTCTTAGCCCATTTTTAAAAACTTAAATCTACAAACCAGGGAAGACTTTTAGAAATCCAGTCAGCATAAAGCAAACAACGCAGGAAGGACTTGGCAAGTTGTCTTCAACCCATCCTTCAAAGAGTTAAAAATGCACCAGGAAAGCTGAGGCCTGAGCCCAAATGGCAAACTTGACCTGAACTCTGTTGTCAATTGCCAGGGAAAGCATTCCAGACTCTAAGAAACTGTTTGATTTTTTTCCTCCCTTCCTAGCATCAAGAAAGTGCTGGAGGGCTTAGAGGGCTCCTGGCATGTAAATTGTAGCCATCAGGAGAAAACTCCACTGTACGATGAAGTGACGCTTTTATTTTCTCTCATGGGCAGAGTCCGGTGGGATGGAGAACTCTGGCTTGAAATCAGCCAAGTGACAGAGAAAATAAAGAGCCCTTTGCCAAACCCAAGATTAAAGGTAATCAAGGGAGAAGTGTCTGCCAGTTATCAAAAGAATTTGTAAGCAATAGATGCAGGATGGTAGAGCTGCCCAAAGGACAGATTTCTTTTCTCTGCTGTTTTGGGGAAGCGATCAGCAGCATATTTCATTTCTAGCTTGGGAAAGTTGTTAACAGTGTCTGTTTAAGAAGGTTGAGATGTTTCGGGAGGTTCTGCCAGTAAGCATTAAAGTGCAGAGAATTATGTGCTGCTTTATGATGGTGCTTCACAGTAGAATAAAGCTCCATCTCCCCAAGCTTTCACACAACTGAGCAATTAATTAACTTATCTCCACGAACTCCGTTCTCACTGAAACTTATTAAAAGCCTGATTCATCAGCAAAGCCGCAGGCAATCATCAATTGCCTCATAATAATACCAAAGAAAAATAAGCTACCGTTATGCTCTCACTTAATACCTTAGGAAGGCCTCTTTGCCCTTTGTCTTTGTTTGAAAATATCTCTATTAAGAGTTAAAAAAAAAAATCCGACCCTCCTTGACATGAAATATGTTATGGCAAGGAACTATGGGAGTAAATTACTGAGCCTCCAGGATAGCAGATTAAGACGAGTTGCTGGACTTTCTCAAAGACACACAAATCATTCAACATGTAGTACAACGAGGCATACAGTGTGTTATCCATGGCACGTTCCAAGCACCATTGTTAATACAGACCAGAAGAGGAATTGTTCATTAAATAAAAGGGGGGAGGGAAGGAGAGCCAGCAGATTTCTCTGTTAAATCAGCCAGCAGAGAGATGCTGGTTTTAAAAGTATTAAATAGCTTAATAGACATTAGTCTGCTTAATGTTTAAGTTTAAATTCAACTCCCAAATGTCTACCTAATGACTTCGAAGGAGCCATATTTATGAAATCCTCTTCACGACATTTAGAATGGTTATCATGTCAACAGCGCCCTCTTCAGGAAGCTGGAAACCTAGGCCTTCCTTAAATTAAGGGGGGGGGGGGGGGGGTGTTGAGACTGTCGGCTCCATAGGAAAACTAGGTTAAACTGACGAAATAGCTGGAATGCACATGGTGTCTCAATTTCACAAGAAGTTTATGATGCTTCTTCAGTTATTCAAAAGAAGCCACATTCTGTAGCCCTGGCTTATTGAATATTTTGTGTGTATGCTTTTTTTGGGGGGGGGGAGCAGTATTTGGTCTAGTAATATTGGGTTGTTTGAGAAGAGGGTACTGAACTTTCTAGGTTGTCTTTAAATATACTATCTAAAAAAAAAAAATCAAGTTGCTTCACCTGTTCTAAGACTTTCCAGGTTGCAACATTAACTAGTACTTCTCAGATTCCTTTGAAAATGCAAACAAGTTCACTTTTTCTGAGGATTCCTAACAAATTCGTACTTTTCAAGCTGTTTTCCTGCTGTGCTTTTGCTGGAGAGAATGTCCTGTGAGAATGAACTTTTCATGCTGTACCTAACCCAGTCCTGAAGTCTCCTGTCTAATTACAACAGGGAGTTAGACCTGCATGCTCTTATTCTGCATGCTCAGAGCTTCCAAATTCGGATACAGACGCCAGAAGGAACGTGAAGAAATAGTTCCTGCTAAGTGTTTGACCCATGTCACCACAGCCTTGAAAATCGAAGATGCAAGCGTCTTGTCTCAAGGCTGTAACACACCGAATGACCTTGTAGCAGGGATTTAATCTCACCTTATTTTACCGAGTTATCAGGATTTGGAGGAAATTTACTTCCAATTTCAGAAACACCTCAAGAGTTATTAGGAGAGACACAGCACACGTCAGCTCCCAGAAGGAAGGCATTATCATCCTGGGTGATGGATGAAGGACGCAAAGGCGATCTGAGCTGGGTTTGAGTCTCCCTTTGCCCTACCTACCCTTTTACAATTAGCTTTTCTAGGTCTTGGTTTCCTCTTTAGCACAGCTAACAATAAACTTCTGTTTGAACAAAGATTTAGACTAGGCGCCTGTAGGACTAGATGAAATATAATAAACATTGTTCTAATAGCTAAACTCATGTAAGGTAAACAAATGGTTGAGCCACTAAGAGCTGGGAATCAGGTGTTGAGATGTACCTACGCCTTCCCTGTGGGCATTTGCCAATCTTGATAACTGAGAGGCTTGGGGTTTAATGGGCACATTGGGGCCTAAGCAATATAGGGAATTGGAACTGAGACTCACAGAAATCCAGAATAATGAAGGGGTGCATCTTCCTCAAAAACCACAAAGAAACAATGCGGGCATATTGCGCCTTGGTTCTGTGTCAGAATATTACAACTTCTCTGGAAATCCTGGTTAGAAAAGTCTACACTCCGACTGACACTATCTTAAAACTCAAGTAAGATATTAATTCAGAGAAGCCTCAGGGGGAAAGGAGCTACATGCAGGGCCTTGACATAAACAAACTCTGTCTTAAGGATTCCCCTTCAGTTCAGGTCTTGGAAAATTTCTCCACAAGAAACAAACAAAAAGCTTGAAATCCCAAAGCACAAAATACAGGAAGATCCAGTCATGTGAGCAAGTCAGCAGGAGCAACCAATGGCAGCCGCGTACAGCCATCCAGCAAAGCACAAAATACAGGAAGATCCAGTCACGTGAGCAAGTCAGTGGAAGCAAGGACAGCTGTGTATGGCCATCGGGAATTTTAAATATTGGGATGGGAGATATAAAGTCACCAGGTGTAAAATGTTAGTGGAATTATAATGAGTTTTTTCCCAAAATGAGAATGTAACCTGATACTTTAAAAACAAGTAATAAGGTACTTCCAAAACCACCAGATATTAAAAAAAAAAAAAAAAAAAAAGCCTAAAAACAAATGTTTTAAAAACAGGCTACCTCAATAAAGTACAAAAACTAAAAAAAGAACTGGTAAAAATTTGAGAGATGACGTTGAAGGAATAAACCAGACTAGTGTGATCAAAACAGAACAAAGAAAACACTGATCAGCAACATTTAATAAAAAGAACACTTGAAAAACACCATTAAGAAGCTCTTAATAGAAAGAGAGGGTAGGTAATAAATTAATAAAGGCCCAGATGGAGTTCAAGAAGGATTTTGATAATATCCCAGTGGTGAGGATACATATTTTAAGAACAGGTGGAAGATATGAATTTTCAGAGTCAAGAAACACAAGTTCTGGTGAAAATAGAACGTGAGAAACAGAGACCTAGGCCAAGCACACTGAGCAAAGCTGCGGGGCTCTGGATACTTAGTGTCACACCTAGAGCCTCCCCTTGCTAGGCGAGAGCATTGCAGTGTTAGCTGGCTTGTATCTCAACCGCTCTAACGGCTACGGGAGACCTTCTGGTACAAGGTCTGCCTAGATCATAGTAGGTCTAAGTAAGACCAGTCTCTGTGAGTTAGTAAGAGACTGCTCCAAAACGAAAAGCAAATCCAACTACTCTGGAATTCAGTAATAGAGCACCTGCCTAGCACATGCTGGCCCTGGGTTCAAACCAGGCACAGAAATATAAAATTATAATGAAGAAAAATTTTAGGGGAGGAAGTCAGCTTATTCATGAAAGATGGATAGTTAATTCCAGCAGCAAACATCTCAGCAGTGGCTGCAATGGCCTGACTAGTGGGGAGACTTACAGAATGTCTGCAGAGAGCACTGATGTCTGCAGAGAGCGCCGACCTACATTCTGCATACAGCAAAGGGCCAGGAGCGAAGTAAAGACATCCTGCACAATCTGCAGAGGCTTTGAAGACACCTCCATGAATGGGGTCAAAGGATGTGTTCCAGAAGGGGTAGGCATTATGGAAAGACAACGGAGGACAGGTAAGTAGACAGCAATGTCATAGATGCTATAAGAAAGCAAAGCTTAAATGGATTACATGTGTTCACATTTAAGCTGGGAAAAATCAAGAAGGTGACTCGTTATGTATGATGAAGGAGAGCTCAGAGAATGCACATTTATAAATGTGTAAATGTACTCATGCTAATGTGTAAATCAGACAAAATGGCGTTACTCCGGTAGCTCCAGGGATCTTCCTATCTCTGCCTCCCCAGACCTGAGAGTGCAAGCACTTGGTTAAAACAAACAAACAAACAAACAAACAAACTTGGATTCTGGGAATCAAACTCTCAAACTCAGGTTCCCACGTTTGCCCAGCTGTCACTCACCCACTGAGCCATTTCTAGCCACCCCTACCCTAAAAGGTGATTTTAAAACCTGACTTAAAAAAATTCTGCCACTATGTCAGGCTTTCTTTCAGATGCTTTTTAGCTTTCAGATTTTTGATACAGATGATTTAACAGTTACACAACTAAGCACAGTGCTTGTGTGTTGTAGAGGGTTTTTCTTTTTTTTTGTTGGTTGGTTGTCTGTTTATTTTAACCTGTGGATTAAGCCTAGAGCTGTATGCTATAATCTACTATTATCTACACCCAGGCCCTACCTATCTCTTCTACACTCTGTTATAGATGATTACTTATACATTTAAAAATACATAGACATATAAATATAACAGGTGTTAATATTCTCGGAGCTTTTCTTTTAAAAAAACAAAAACAAACCAAAAACAAAAAAACCTTTTTTGTTTGTTTGGTTTTGTTTTTAAGATACAGTCTTGGCTACATAGTTGCCAAGGATTTATCAGCCCAGGCTGGTGGTGAATCTCTCCACTCCCACCCAGTCACAGACTATAACACCTCACCCGCTGTAAGAGAAGTCAGTTACATAAACATTGACAGACATTTTTCAAGGACTTTGGAATACTAAAGATCTCAGAATTAATATAAAGAAAAGTGGAAATTGACTCTTTTAGATACATTCTTTGAGTTTTAACAATCAGGACATGTTTGCAAAAGTAGATTTAAATGTGTTACACTTTTCAATAAATAACAGAAAGTTTCCCAAGAACTCAGAGTTGTCTTATTTCATTAGGAAAAATAAAAACTGGGATATTCTTCCTTTCTAGACATTTTTTTAATGCCTCGATGTTCCATGGTTGCAGCAAATGCTTTCGGCTCTCTGATTCCTTCTGTATTGTGTTGAACATGCCTCTCTGTGGGCTGCAGCTAGTGACAACACACGTGTTCCTTCTTCCATTCTCAAGACACTAAGAAGCCAATAACATATTTTTTGTTGTTTTTAAGTTGACAGCTGTGTTGGCAGCCAAGATTCTTTTAAAACTGAAGTGATCTGTTCTCAAGTGTGACGTTCAAGTGCTTAAGTGTGTGCTTTCTCGGGCATTGACAGAGCCTCACGTAGTTTGCTCAAATGAATTTTAGACCCTCAGTTTCTAATAGTCTGTTGCAACGCTGGCACCAGGAAACTAATGCAGATACAGTGGGACGAGGACTGTAAAGCTGTCACACTAAGGAGCACAGATAGAAAATGTGCTGCCTCTCCATTCTGCTCCATTATGACATCATAGGCTGCTTCCCTCCGGTGGCGGTGCCCACCGGGGTTACTATTGTTAATTTTACACTGTACTTTTCCAGATCAAGACGCTTGGCCCTTGGCCTCTTCCTCCTTCCCAGCATGACCAGTGGGTGGCCTGTGCTGTCTGGATGCTAACCTCAGGCAATACTTCATCCGATCTAATAAGCACTCAGCTCAGATGGTTGCTTGTGCAAATGCCACAAGGAACGGCTCCCATGGGACCTGGAAGAGTATTCATTTTCCAAAGAGAATTCAAAGCCCACATTGATAGTGTATAAAATACGAGCTCTTTAAAATGTAGAGTGACCAGATTACTTCACCCCCCCCATGCTAGATTTAAATACTTAAGAGACCTAGACACCTATACTTTAAAGATAGAAATTCATCCATAAAATGTATTACAATTCCCCTCACCTGCTTCTGCACCCACCAAATTGCCAGCTCTTTTAAAAATGTATATTTATTTATTTTTATTTGTGTGTATATTTATTTGTATGCATGTATGTGCATGTCATGCATGCCTGATACCTCCAGTGGTCAGAAGGGGGCCTCAAATCCTCTGTGTACTGGCTAGTTTTGTGACAAACTAGAGTTCTCACAGAGAAAGGAGCTTCAGGTGAGGAAATGACTCCATGAGATCCAGAGGTAAGGCATTTTCTCAATTAGTGATCAATGGGGGAGGGAGGGCCTCTTGTGGGTGGTACCATCCCTGGGCTGGTAGTCTTGGGTTCTATAAGAAAGCAGGCTGAGCAAGCCAGAAGAAGCAAGCCGTAAGCAGCATTCCTCCATGGCCTCTGCATCAGCTCCTGCTCCTTGACCTGCTTGAGTTCCAATCCTGACTTCCTTTGGTGATGAACAGCAATGTCGAAGTGTAAGCTCAATAAACCCTTTTCTCAACAACTTGCTTCTTGGTCATGATGTTTGTGCAGGAACAGAAACTCTGACTAAGACACTCTGAAACTGGACTTATGGATGGCCGTGAGCCAGTGGATAGGTGCTGGAACAGAATGCAGAGCTTCTGCAAGAGCAACAAAGACTCTTAACCACTGAGCCATCTCTCTGCCCCCTTGGGGCTCTTTTACAGCTAACATTTCCGTTCATCTCCTAACTTTCTAGTCACAGAAGTTTTGAAGCCTGTCGTGCCTTCCTCTGATTTAGGCCTCAGAAGAGGCTCTTGCCGTGTTCCCAGTCCCTCCAAGGCTTGCTTTCTTAGCACTAAGAGGCATTACAACTGATCCCTCTGATTGCCCAGAGTCAGTATCTGCTTGTGTGCACCATGCCCGCTGGCTCCCCCCTCCAAAGCTTCAATCAGGGTGCCTTTACTTTCCCTGTCTCCGCCTCACTCAGTGCTCACAGTGGTTCCTGGCACTTCCATCTCAAGCATGCATCATGCTGGGTTTCAAGGCTTCCTCCTGTCTAGGAAGCCCTTTCCTCACCCATCTTCAATATCTCTTCCCTCTTTCAGCCATGGAGTCAATCTTCATTAAGTTACATTTATTATTTTGTTCCGATCATTTCAGAGAAAGAGATAAAGCTCAGTGACAGAGCAATTCCCTTTCTTGACAAGCATGCTAAGAAGCTGGGTTTGGGTAGAAGCAAGCCAGCTAATCAGTATTCCAAGGTAGGGAACTGGTTCTTCAGGCAAAGCCAGGGGAGAGGAGGACGAGCTGATGGAAAGCTAAGTTGCCACTATGAGAAGTTACTATTTTCTAGAACATTCTACAGTGAAACAATCTCATGGTTATTAAATGGTTGGTTTTCTTTGTTAATTTGACTAGATTAAGAGATACCCAAATGACAAAGGATAATCTATGCATAGTCACTGCATAGACTATTTCCAGTGTTTCTGTGGGCTCCCTGGTTAACTATAGCCTAATGGGTGTACTCCTGAGCAAGAGCAACTCTGTCTCAAAGGAGGATGATATTCAAGTCTGTCCTCTGTCCTCCATAGAGGAATATACGTAAAAGCACATGCACACGCACACGCGCACACTCACACTCACACCCACACACGCGTACATGCACACGCCCACACGCACACACGCGCACATGCACACACGCACACGCACACACACATGCACACATGCACAAGCACACATGCACCCCCACACACGCACACGCACACACACACTCACATGTGCACCCACACACATGCATACGCACACACACACTCACATGTGCACGCGCACACACACACACTCACACACACACATTTAATTTCTATCAAATTGCCTCTAACTGAACAATAGTACACCAAACAGTTCCAAGTCCTATGCTCTAGTCTTCCCTGGCCCCCTAGCTGTTCTCACTGACTGCTCATGGAAAGCTGTTACAGAAGAGTAGAGAGGTGAAGGTCCCAGACTGAGGTGGAAACAAAGATGCTATGTGGGAAAGGGGAAGTTTCCAAAACCAAGGCTAAGTTTTCCTGAGTCCTCATTCTAAGAGTTAGTGACAACTCACAGCATTGGCAGCCTACTAAATAGCTGCTATTACCACTTCCTAGTACTGTGTTAGACACCTTCACATATGCCTGGGCTGAAGATGGTGCTTCAACTTGATAACCCACTGTAAATTGAATATTAACTCTGAAATACATGTAATGCTTTGAACCCAAACAACTTAGCTTAGTACCACATATAGCATAAAGTCTAATGTATCATCTGCTTCCTGTTGTGACTCATGGGTACAGAAGAGTCTAGGACAAGATTCAAAGTTCAGATTTTGATATCTACTAAATATGACTGTGGTATCCTAGTGCTCACAGCCATCGGATGAATTAGGCATTGCTCACCTTAGTTTTTACACTTGAGCTAACAAGGAAGGAACCTGTTTGAGCTACTCAAAGGCATGGTATCAGAGGAGAGACAAACATACCTCCATGTTCCTCCAGTGCCAGCCAAAATGCCAGGCCTGCAGCATGGCTCTGGTCCTGCAGCTCCAGACAGATACAAGTCTGGGCCAGTGTTTCCTCCAACAATGTCAGGTCCTCCCCCCAGGCATGAGGCCAATGCCACTCATTTCTAATTCCTTGCTGATGCTCACTTTGCTTCCTAAAGTGTCTCAAATTGTTGTAGAACTTGTATTTAACTGCTGTGATTGTGTTTGAAGTAATCTGGCACAGCCACAGAAGACGTTCTATCAGTCATCATAGGTCAAAACCACCTGTCAGAAAGTGGAATGCCTGTCAGGTGCCGTGAGGAAGAGACCAGTTGATGGATCGCCTCACCTAGACATAGGAGAGTGGTACACAGAGACTAGGTAACAATCATTGCAGCACACTCTCTGGGACTAGCTTCCTAGCTTGGAGGAAAATGGGCACTAGAAGCTTCATTCATTCATGACTACTGGGCTTCAAAGACTCTCAAACATCTTCTCAGTCAAGAACAGTTGGTGGAGCAGTCATTTCCAAGGAGAAAGCCTGCAGCGTAGCTTTCAAACCTTAGTTTGCAAGGTTACTGACTTCTGGAGCTTCCTGCCTGGGGAATTCATGGCAACCCAGATTTCTATTATGCTCCCCATGATGCTGGCACGGTAGAAAGGTCTACTTCTGAGAACCGCTGACCTTGTTTAGAGTAACTAGGGCTGTACATTAGAATCTTTAAAATTTCTGAGGCCAGCCAGACGCAGGCCACTTCAATCTGAACCTCCAGGTGTAAGTAGGGCTTCAAGTTTCCAAGTGATGTTCCTATGCACCCAAGATCAGGAACCACTAGCTGCAGGTGCTTTGGAATGGAGCCTGGGCTTTCTCCATAATTCCCAGGATTTAGCAGGACAAGCTTCCTAATATCTACTTTTATATATAAATACCATGTCTGACTCTCAGCTAATATATATTATATATTACATATTAATATATACATATATAATATGAATATAATATGTACTGATGGATAATATATGTTAGATTTTTAAAAAGATAGTTCTCAGAATCTTAGATAAAATTAAAGGTGTCATGGTTTGGATATGCAGCATCTCCCATGGTTCATGGTAGTAGCTCTTGGTTTTCTGAAGGTGATGCTAATTTCCTTTTATTGTTGAAGTGATAAGACAGAACAAATTATGATGAGCTTATTGGTTCAGAGGGCAAGGTGCTTAACATTGCTGAACTGACAAATGAGATCAGTACATATCTACATATCTACATATATATGTGTACATACCCATATATACATATATGTATGAATATATGTGTATATATATTTATGTATATGAATGTATATGTTGTGTCTAGGCTTCTGATACAGTATAATTTTATTCCTTGGCTAATGCCAAGGAATCATCATCATCATCATTTTATTACTCTGGCTGAGCTCACTTAAAAACCTATCATCATCTCTCATTTTCAAGTAAGTTTGTATTTAAGTTTTCAACTAAGTCTTTACCAAGACAATTGTTTTCTTTTCCCAAGAAACATAAAAATATGGGATGAGTAAATTCCAGAAACTGCCACATAGCAAATTTGATGTCAAACCTCCAGAAACATCTACCACCCAGTTATCTAGCTAGCACTGAGCAGATTGCTGGGAGCCAGCACTGATTTCCCCAAATCAGTCTTTTGTAAAACAAGTTGGATTTCCTCCCTTGACAGGCTCACAGGCCAGGAATCGTGGAAACAGGACAGGCTGAAATATATCTTAATTTCAGCAAAGAATCTGACGTCCTGTGGACAAGCTGAAGACATGAATGGCAGTGCGGATGAGTGTATTGGTGACTGGCTGGACAGCTCTGCCCTAGGAATGCTGACGGCTTGATGAACCACTGCCCATCAGAGGAGCAGGGACTATGGCAGACTCCCAGGTGTTATCAGCTGCTTATTCAGTCCAAAACCATCAACTAATGATGGATGAAGACATACAAGATGTTTTTATCCGAGTTTCAGGTGTGATGTACAAAGCTGGGACAGAATCCTAACTCATTAGCTGTCAGACAAAGTAAGAGGCAAGGAGAATCTAGCAGGCTGCCATGAAAATACGTAAACTTGTGAGAGTAAGTAAAGTCATCTCTTCAAAATTAAATATAAATGAAAGGATGGAAGACTGAGGTTCAAAGAAGGAAGGAAGGAAGGAAGGGAGGAAGGAAGGAAGGGAGGAAGGAAGGAAGGGAGGAAGGAAGGGAGGAAGAAAGGGAGGAAGGGAGGAAGGGAGGAAGGAAGGAAGGGAGGAAGGGAGGAAAGGAGGAAGGGAGGGAGGAAGGAAGGAAGGAAGGAAGGAAGGGAGGAAGGAAATAAATAAATCCCAGAAACTTGATGTGATTAGAGCTTCAATACAAAAGAAGAAGCTATCCTTTTAAACACACGGGTCTCTTTGCAGCCATTTCAGTTCTGCCCAGAGTGATAAATTGTTTACTATTTCAAGCGGATCGTGCACCCCCCAGGATCCATCTCACTCAGGGCTCATTCATATCTCAGTAAAGATCTTTGAGCAGCATAATTGCCGACATGAAAACTACAGGAAATTAGCAATTTTAACAAAATGTATTGATGAGACAAGAGAGAATAGCCCCAAAGGGCACATCTTAATTATGATCTGAAGTCTACGACGTTCAGCTTAACTAGAGACTGAAAACGGCAGCATGGTGATGAAGATTGATTTAAATAAAGAATATTTAAAGAAAACTAAGTCATTTGCCTTTTAAAAATGGATGAGAAATTTAATGTCCTCTAAGGTCTAAACCCTGCCCTTGAGACAGGGCATGAATATACTCCATAGCAACATTACCAAGTGGCTACTTATCATTTAATATTTTCTAATGGCCACAAATAAAGTAAAAAAAAATGTATACTAACTGTGCATGTATTTTCATACATGTATATGTGAAATTAACCTTTATATATTGTAGTTAGCCTATGCCACCAAGCATGTAAACTGGCTATGTTCCAACTGCTCTACAACTACCTGTGGCTAGTGGCTACTCTATTGGATAATTTAGCTCTCTAGTTGGGCAGGATAGAAGAGGCAGAATTAACAAATGTGAGAGAAAGCATTCAAAGCAGGGGGTCCCCTTGCAGAGAGTTGTGCTCTGTCACTGAATATGTTCTCCCTGAGGCTAGGCAAACATATCAACGGCTATTCTAGGAGTTTCCACCTAAGTGCAGGCTAAAATAGATAACCCTATCCATTCTTATTTTGAGGCTATAATTCTATTATCAGTGGGAACTAGCATGCTTTCAATAATTTCTTGGTTTGCTTTTCTATCACTGTGATAAATGCCAACACCAAAAGCAAATTGGGTGAGGAAAGTGTCTATTACTGAGGGAAGTCAAGGCAGGAACCTGGGTCAGAAACCATGGAGGATAGTTGTTTACTGGCTGCTCCCTCTGCCTCATGCTCAGCTAGCTTTCTTATATACAAGCGCCACCTGACCAGGGATAACACCACCCACTGTGGACAGGACCTTCTTCCCACATCAATCAACAAACAAGATAGTTCCCCCACAGACATGGTCATAAACCAGTGTCATCTTGGCAATAATTCTATTGAGACTCCATCTTCTCAGGTTGACAATAAAACCTAACCAGGTCACCAACTTTACATTTGGAGACAAATGCCAAGCCAGCTTTCCCTAAGAGCTCACTACTTTCATTGTAAAAGTACAACAGCCAATTTTCCCCTGCCATCTCTCAGTTAGGAAGGCAGGCTGCAGTGAGTCTGGATCAAGCTCTGAAATGCAACTCATCCCACAGCACCGAGCCAGGTTCAATCTGAGCATGTGTGCTGCACACATAGCTGCTGCCCTTTTAGCATCTCACCTTTATTTCGACCGTTTTTCATGACTAGGAAGGACAATCATGCAAATGTCCTCTCTCTGAGGTTATCATGCTATGACTAAGGCTGAGATTGTTTTAAACAGTCAAGGCTCATACATACCTGGACAAGCAAACACTAACTGTGTAGATAGGCCTTTTCAAAATCCGTACAGACACAGTCCTTTTAGCTGTGAGGATTTTCTTTCTGAGCGCAGGTTTTCTGAAATTCTTCTGTGTCGTGCATGCCAATAGATTGACACTTTGTATGGATTTGAATGCATTCGTTTTTTTTAAATCACTTGTTGGCAAATTGGTTAGTGTCCATCTTGGAGCTATTGTTATGTATTCTTCTAAGAACATTTACACAGAGGTGTTTATGAAGAGATGTATGGGTCATGCTAGAAGTACGTTTTAACTTTATAAGAATAAGCCATGTTTTCTCAAAATAACAGTTCATTTTGTGTTCCCACCACCATTATGGAGTGCCTATCTCTGTGCCTCCTACCCAGAACATGGCGCTGCCAGTGACCATGCCGATAGGTACTTCCCGTGGGAGTGTCTGAATGCTGCCAGTGTCTCATTGTGGTTTTAATCTGCATTTTTTAAGGACTCATAATATTGAACACCTTCCTAGGCACTTATTTGCCACTATGTAGCCTCTTTAATAAAGCATCTAGATGTGCTGTGGTAATGGACTTTAAAATCAAAGCCTGAACCAGAGCCAGGCATGAGGGGCACAGGTTGCAATCACAGCTATTTGAGAAGCTGGCACAGGAATATAGAAAATTCAAAGCCTGCCTAGGCTACACAGTGGGTTCAAGGCCAGTCCTAGCAATTTATGAGATGGTAATTTTTTCTTTTCAAGACAGGGTTTCTTTGTGTAGCCCTGGCTGTCCTGGAACTCACTCTGTAGACCAGGCTGGCCTTGAACTCAGAAATCCGTCTGTCTCTGCCTCCCAAGTGATGGTAATTTTTAAAGGATTTGAGATATACCTCAGCAGAAAACACTTGCCTATCCTAGGTCAGGCCCTGACATCCTGACCAGAAGTAATCTAGCAAACTTAGAAACTACTGATTTGCCCAGTTCCTGAAGGACTGACCTATTCCATGACTTTTATGTCCCATAGCATTTATGAAGGCATAAAGTCACAGAGCTAGGAAGAAACAAACACTGGAGTACTGTGGAGTCTAAGTTTCTCAGGGCTCTGCACAGACACCCCAATGTTCCCTTCTAAAAGTGTCCTTTGACCTACATGGACATACTACATATGGATATGAATCTGTGTCTGGCATGCGTTCATTAGAGAAAACATGGGCAGTATACAAAGCATAAAGGATTGAAATGCTTTATCATTCAGTAGTTTAAAAAAAACACTTTGTCACTTCAGGACATTGTGAGTATAATGTGCATCAATTCTTAAAAGAATACATAATTTCTAAAACTTTTCTAGGTTCCAGGGTGAAGAGAAATTATGTCTTTGAAATGTCTGAAGTTGAGCCTCTCCTACTGGCACAGCTATGGCAGGAGAGCCATGCCCCATCTGCCTTGGTGTCCCTTCAGGAGGGGTATAAGTCTGTTATCCCATGTGGGGTCTAGCATCCAGGTCCTCAACCAGAATGTGATAAAATAGAGAAAACCATTGGAGCAGATTCTAATGCTTCCCTTAACAAGAGAGGAAACAGAGGCACAGAGAACAACAATGGCTTTTGTATGACCACTGTGCAGAGCAAAGTTAAATCACAGGAGAACTAGAGACAGGATCGGGCCCCATGTGAGTGCCCGGCTCTCATGGCACATAGCTTACTACAATTTGAATGAGGCCACTTTCAGCTGGGCAAATGCATTTTAAATTAAGTGCTTCTGCATAATTCCTTCAGTAGTTGTAAGGTTCTTAGTCTGATAATAGGAATGTCATTTCCTCCACAAACGGCACCTTATAAAGTTGCCTTTTTCAAAGAAAAACCTTGAAAGAATTCTCTCTGCCATGTGCACAATATCTACTTAATTAACATGAACACTCATCTTACCGGGCAATTAAAATGATTTATTTGAAGAGCTTTATAGTTGTTCCTTACTACCAATCTACAATAAACTGGAAAAATAAGAGCAAAAATGTCAGGGTTCAGCTCAAACAGAAGCAACATAAATAACATTCTACCTCTAAGCAATCCATATATCCTTCTCAAAGAATAAGACTAATGTGCGATTTGGGTTTCCTCAATGGGACAAATAGATGGTTGTGCTTTATTTTCTCTTCTGCGGGGCTGTCATTCAATAATTTCTTTTCTGTTCTCCTTTGGAATACTTTCTCCTTGATAAATGACTACAAAGGGCACCCCCAAATACAGTAAAGAAAATGGACACACTTCCAGCCCCTGGTTCCATGTTCTCTCTCTACTGACAATGTTGTGGTATAGCTCATTTGCTATTTTTTAGAAATGTATTCATCTGCCTCTCTTATTCAATTAGTGACCTACCTGGTTTGGGAATCACATTCCCACAAAGAATACATGATGGTGTGTGTAAGGGATGGAGCAAGGGTGACCCTGAATTACCCAGCTGAGTTACCTGTCCTCATCAGCTTTATTGTCTTTTCTTTCTCTTCTGCTTCTTAATTTTGTCCCTATCCTTTGAAAGTACTGGCATCTCAAGTGAATTAGT
The DNA here is from genome assembly GCA_019843965.1 of Rhynchomys soricoides. Classification (NCBI taxonomy): domain Eukaryota; kingdom Metazoa; phylum Chordata; class Mammalia; order Rodentia; family Muridae; genus Rhynchomys; species Rhynchomys soricoides. Next base: position 233,511 of record JADRCH010000110.1, read on the forward strand.
TCTCCAGGTACTATGTCACAATGGGGTGGTGGGTCCCTTCGTGTCTGGGAGACTCCTTTTGGGTCCCACGGTGTCTGGGAGGCTCCTCTCACTGCTGTTTCCTTCACATAATGCATTCACTACTGTAGATGTATCTGCTTTCCTTATTTCTGAATTTGGTCATCTTTGGAGAGCCAAAGTGCATTCTTTGAATGACTAAAGCCTTGTATAGGTAGCCCTGGGGCCTTCTACCCGTAAAAAAGCCAATGAGACACTGGTTCCTCCCACTCTTTTGTGTTCTCAGAAGTCACTGGACTGGTGTGTGTGTGTGTGTGTGTGTGTGTGTGTGTGTGTGTGTATCTCATGTTTACACAGTACTTCAAGATTTCTCTGTTGTTACTTAAGCATGAAATGGGTTCTGCAAAGGTAATTTCCTACAGTCAGATAGGAGTGAGTGATTCTGGCATGCTGTTGCACATAGGATGACTACAGGCAGCAATAATGTGCTGTGTTTTTTTAAAGACCTAGAATAAAATAATTTGAACATTTCTCCGTAAATAAATTATGCATGTTTGAAGAGATGGATGTAGTTACCCAGATTTGAACATTACACAGTGTATACATATGTCACAGTATCACATGGTGCCTCATAAATATGTACAGTTTTTTTACCCATTAAAATTGAATTTAAATTTAAATAAACATAGAACATGAAAATCTTAACACAGTTGTCCCTATGTCAACACATTTAAAGTGGCTTATAATTTTGTACATGATCCTAATGCCTTTACTTTCGATTCCTGAGCTAACCAGAATGTCACATTTATACCCCGAACACCTCCCCTTTATGAGCTGTTTTATGGTTACCACGTTCTTCCACGTATAAGATTTCATTGACTTTACTCAACAGCTCTGTGTGATTTTTCTCATTTTATAAAATGACAAAAATGAGACATGGAGACACTGAGTTTTTCTGCCCAGCTGGGAGTGACAGTAGCCACTTGAGCAGGAAGTGCGCCCTGCTGCCACCATACTGGCCAGCAGAGGACAGAAAGGCCCCTTAGCACACCTTATAGAGCCGGTCCCATTTCCCTCTAATCATAGGTATAGCTGCTTCTTCCATTGTTTTTTGGGGGGAGGAGAGGCATTGAGACTGTTTGGTCTTGGTGTGTGTACACATGTGTACAAAAATAAGAAATTCTCATTCTTTCCTATACTTCTTTTTTTCCTTTTTTTAAAAAAATTATTATTAATCATTCCATGCGTTTACATCTCAAATGATATCCCACTTCCCAGTTACCCCTTGGCCACCCCTCATCCCACATCTCCCTTTTGTGGGTGGATGGGGGGTGCATTCCCCCACCCACCCACATTCTCCCTCCCCACCACTCCAGCATCCGGCTTCTCTGGGACATCAAACCTCCCCGGGAGTAAGGGCCTCCCCTCTCATTGCTGTCACGCAAGGCCATCATCTGCTACCTATGTATCTGGAGGCATGGGTTCCTCTAGGTACACCTCTTGGTTGGAGGTCTAGTCTCTGGGAGAACTGGGTGGTCAGGCTAGCCTATGTTGTTCTTCTAATACGAGCAAATAATTCTAGTGTCATAAGCCTTGTGAGTAGAAGGTAAAGGCAGGTGTCATGGTAAACATACCTATTACCCTAACAGTCCAAAGGCAGAGGCAGAAGGACTACCACACATCCAGGGTTTATAGAGAGACTCTGTCCCCTACCATTCATCACCCCAAGGAAATCCCATGAAGAAGGGGGCTGAGACGAGAGGAGGGGGTAGTGAAGGTGGAGATTAGCTTTAGCCTGACTGTGTAGACAGATTTGCAGATAGACCCCTGTTCCTCTGTGGCAGGACTCCATGAAGTTAATCTCGAGGCAAAGGGAAGGTTTTGTAACCCACTGGCCATGAGACACACCAATAGATTGAATGCTCAGTAAACTGGGTGGAACACTCATAGAGTCAGCCCCAACTACCACTGGTAGAATGTTAACTATGTGCCAGCCGTGTACCTGATAATATTCCAACTTTTTTCTTTTCTTTTCTCTCTCTGTCTCTCTGTGTGTGTGTGTGTGTGTGTCTCTGTGTGTCTCTCTGTCTCTCTGCCTCCTAAGTGCTAGGATTGAAGGTGCAGTACACGTCTGGGCTTTATTCCCAATTCTTAAAACAATCCTACGATGGCGTCGCTATTTGGAGACATGTGAACAAACATCTATTCACATTTGGTACTCCAAAAGGCACCAAAAGAGAACAGGAAACAGTGGCCCTCCCTCCAGCCCGGTGAACCAATGGATGCGCGACATCAGTTGTGGGAGTAGGATGGAGGGTTCCTTACGGGGCTTCAATGGTTGAAAGGCAGCTGCAGCACTGGAAAGCCCACCCCAGCCGCAGGACAGTGAGAGCTCCCGGTACAACCTGGGGACGGCTTGAGGGAATGGCTGAGTCCTTCCTTCTCCTTAGCAATTGTTTCACAACCTCAGAGAGGAAACCTGTGAATCCTGTAACTTTCTGAGCTTCCTAAGCCTTATGTCTTTAGCCTCTTAAGTCTTAAGAGCCTCCCACTCACTTCAGAAGGGAATGTTTCAGTTTGGAGGGAATAACTAGTAACGCCTACAAATACCTTCATTTTATACATGAGTGTGATGGTTAGTGTTGATTTTCAACTTAACAGACTCTGGAATCAACAAGGAGGCAGGCCTCGGGGCATGTATGTGAGGAATTATCCTGTTGGCATTAACAGAGGAGAGAAGACCCCCCACTGTGGCAGTGCCATTCCCTTAGCAGGAAATCCTGGACTGTATAAAATGGATAAAGGATGGATAAAGGGAACTAAGCGTGAGTTCCTTTCCCCATCTGCTTCCTGACTGTGAGTGTGATGTGACCAGCTCCTGTGGCCTTGACTGCCCAATATGATGGGTACCATCCTGACACTGTGTGCCAAGATAACCCTTTGTTTCATAAGTTGCTTTTGTCAGAGTATTTTTTAATAGTCATAAGAAAATAAACTAATGCAACGAGAAAAGAACAAGATAGAAGAATGCTAACTTCCTCTCATGTACCCCTGGAGCTGGACATGGGCAATATAGGGTTAAATCCTTATAAACTGTCTCCAAAGTCTAAGGCTTTCCCTGTTCAATGGCTTTAGCCTCAGTTCTGTCCTGATGCTCGACAGTGAGATGAAGAGGTAGGTTCATTGCCAGGCATTGGCATAGAACTGAGGCTGAAGTCACTCGACAGCGGAAGTCTTAGTGCTGTGCCCCACAATGGAAAAAATGCACCAGGCATAAAAGAAGAAAAACTAATAGATACTGAAGTCCATTTGCTAAAACGGACAGGGTAATAACCAGGCAGCGGATCCTGTGTGCGCCTGAAGATGCCAAGGATTTTGCTTTCTAAAACCTCTGAGGAAACCTGAACTGAGATGCAAATTCATGGCTGAGCTAGATCTTTGGAAAAGACTTGTGTGTATGTAATCAATTAGTGTATGGTTTGAAGCACATTATTTAGAAACTATTCAAAGAATGGACAACACTTTATGATTCTATGGCTCTCTCTTCTCATTTACATAAATGGGGGTCCTGGGAAGCTGTTTTTCTTTCCTTCCATCCTGTAGAGAGATAAACATCACCTGTCAATAAAAAAGCCGATGGCCAATGAACTGAGGCAGGATATAGGAGTGGGACACTGGCAGGAAGAGAGAGGATTCTGGGAAATCGAGATAAAAGAGAGATGATGTAGGGAGAGCCTCAAGAGACAAGATAAGGGTCAGACTGGAGAGGCAGACATAAAACAGCAGGTAGGTGAACTCGGGAAGATGCTGAGAGAAGTGGTAGACATCGAACAGTTTACATGGCTAAATAAGTTAAGACCTAGTCATGGAATGAGCCAGAGCTTTGGCCTAGTTAGACATTTAATAATAACTAATTCGTCTCAGAGTGGTCATTCCAGGAGCAGGACTGGGAAGGAAAAGCAGATTTAAGTTATTATAGCACCTTTCTCCTCCTTTTCTTCTCATTTTCATCCCTTCCTTCCTTTCCTTTGGAGACTGCATCTTACTGTCTGAAGCTTTCAATCCTTCCAGCTGCTGGGGTTCCAAGTGCTGGGGTTACAGGTGTGGAGCTACATGCCTGGATCCAAGGCCTAAAGTCTTTAAAAAGACACACACACACACACACACACACACACACTCACACACACACACACACAAGTCTGGAACTGTGACCTTGGCAGCTGCAGCACAGGGATGCTTTCCTCGCTGATGCCATGTGGGGAGTGGGCAAGTCCTCTAGACCCCTCAAGAGTCAGGGCGTTTTTATTCTTCCTCCCCCCTCTCCCAACTCCTTCAGATCTTCCCCTATACAACCCCATGCTACCTTGCACCTTCCCCTCTCCTCTCTCTTCTTCCCTCCTTCCTTCTCCTTCTGTGTGTGTGTGTGTGTGTGTGTGTGCATGCGCGTGCACGCTCACAAGCATGTGATTTCTGTCTATCTGCCCATCTTTCTCTCCCATAAAGTTTAGATTTTGTTGGCCAACTACTTCAGGAACCTGTCCTGAAATGTAGTCTGTGGGACAGAGGACCTTGTCAGGAAAGTTGGTAAGGTAAAGCACATTTAAGTCCCTGGCACCTGGGCATCCACCTGAGATGGTAGGCGGTTCACTGCTCCCTACAAGATTCCTGGCGTGGAATATGTGCTACACTCCCCACATTGGTCACATAGCCCAGAATAGAGTTCTCCATGCTACTGAAGTGTCTAGAAGCCCTGAGAGTTTAGCCAATAAGCATCCCTTTCTGGACATTCCTCCCAGCAAAAGGTATTTAATCTCTGGTCCACCCTGAGATATGAGTATGTATCTATTTTCCACGATGAATAGTCAATAAATGGTATGGAAATTTTGTTCAATGTTTTTTGATCATGTCCCTCTGCCCCACTCCTCCTGCAGTCATCGTCCCTACCCAACTCACCCAAGAAGTTTCATTTTGTTGCTTTTAGGGTTTGTTTTAGCGTGTGGCCTTCACTGGAGAGCAGTCAACCCATCAGGAGCTGCATTCTTAAAGAAAACTGACTTTCCCAGCAGGTATCAATTGCTAACAGCTCCTTAGCCAGAGGTAAGAATTTATGTCCACCTCTGCTTTCTATGTTAAATCTTTGTCTGACTTGAGCTGAAGCTGGTCTTATGCACTCTAAATTGCTATGAATTCATATGTGCAACTGCTCTGCTGTGTCCAAAAGAGCACTGTTTGTTTATAGCCATTTTATGATCATATAGTTGCTTCTGGATCTTAATATCTTTCTGCCCCCTCTCTTATAATGATCCCTGAGCCTTGGAAAAAGAAATTGTGATATAGATGTCTCTTTTAAGTGTGAACAGTCCCTACTCTCTTATTCTCTGCACTGTGAGTAGTGTGGGTCTCTATATTAACCGCCATCTACTGCAAAAGGAATCTTCTCTGATAAGGGTTGAGATGCACTCATCTGAGGGTATTACAATGAGTCATTATGATCTGGTTTAATATTATGTCTATTTAGCAAAATAGTAGTAGTAGTAAGTTATTTCCTAAAGTTTACGGTTCTTAACCTCAGCAGCAGTGTCAAGTATGGGCTGATGGAGGAGGCCTTAAATCCTGATTAGAAAGTGGTTGGTTAATTCCTTGATAGTCATGCCACTATTGCACCAGTGGGCCTGTCTTTCTAGGTAGCTCATTGGTGTAGCTCTAAGGGTTTAGATCTAAGTAAGATTAATGCTTACTTTTCTCCTCTGGTAGCATAAATACCACCATTCGGCACTCTAAAAGCTGTCTAGTAGGGAAGAAGCTTCCAGGTGTATACCATCTCCATTTTTCCATATCTTATCACTCCAGTGTGTGTTATCTTCAACAGAAGGATCTTACTGACTAATTCTGAAGGATAATCAAGAGCATTGTCTGTAGCCTTTATTGTTTGAGTGTCTTTGTGGATGTTAACTTCGAATCTCCATATATGTTTGTTCCATTTGGAATACCATAGAGGCCTGGAAATTTGTAAGAGGCCATGGGAGGGGGGGTTTAAGAGAAGAGAGACAGAAACAAAGGTATAAAGGCTTAAAAAGGAATAATGGAATATACTTAATTAGGGTTTCCATTGCTGTGAAGAGACAACATGACCAAGGCAATTTTTATAAAGGGGCAACATTTAACTGGGCCCGGCTTACAGATCCAGAGATTCAGCCCATTATTATCAAGGCAGGAGCATGGTAGCATCCAGCCAATCATAGGACTGGAGAAGCCAAAAGTTCTAAATATCAAATATATTTGATCCAAAATCAGACAGGAGAATACTGACTTCTAGGAAGCTAGGAGGAAGGTCTCAAAGCCTGCCCCCACAGTGACACACTTCCTCTAACAAGGCTACTAACAGTGCCACTCCCTGGGCCAAGCATATTCAAACCACCACATTTCACTCCCTGGCCTCCATAGGCTTGTTTAAACACATGAGTCTATGAGGGCCATATCTAGCCATAATATAATGCAAACTATATTTAGTCTAACTTCAAAAGTTTCCATAGTCTATCACAATCTCAACAATGTTTAAAAGTCCAATGTTCAAAGTCTCTTCTGAGATTCATCCAATCACTTAACTGTAACCCCTATAAAATCAAAATCAAAAGCAGATCACAGACCTCTGACATCACAACATGTACATTATTATTCCAAAATGACATATTGAGGAAATCCTGGACAAAGGCACAACCAAAAACCAGCTGGGGAAATTTCAAATTCTGCTTTTCCTTGTCTGATGTCACAGTGCTCATCGGATCTCCAACTCATTTTTGCTTTGATGACTGCAATAACCTTCCTTCTCTTGGGCTGGTTCCATTTCCTATTAGCAGCTTTCATCAGTAGGCATCCCCACAGCTCTGGCATCTCTAATATCTTGGGATATCCAAGGCAACTTCAACTTTACAGCTTCTTGTTCTAACATCTGGGATCCTCCAAAGGGCTTGAGTCACATCACCAACTCTGCCCTCTGTAGCACTCCAGGGTCTAATTGACTCTACTCCACTTCTGCAGCTATTCCTGGTGGACATCCAGTGGTACTGTTATCTCTAACATTCAGGGGTTTCTCACTGCAACTAGGCTTTCACCAACAGCCTCTCATAGGCTTCCTTTATGGTGCCAAGCCTCAACTTCTTTGCATGACCCCTTCAGTCCTGGGCCATCAACTACAACTAAGGCTGTACTTTAACTAGTGGCCTTCTATGGCCTTTCATGGTGCCAAGCCATAACTGATCTCCATGACCCCTTCATGCCTTCAAAACCAGCACCACCTGGGTGACTCTTACACATTACCAAGTCAAGCTGCAGCTCAAAGTACAACCTTGGCTATTTCTGGGACATAGCTTTTTTTTCTCTCAGAAAACACTTCCCAGAAAATTTTACCTCAATGATGCTGGCCTCTTCTTAATCACCACTAATTTCTTAGCTCCAGCTAACCAGCATCATCAATTGTCCCAGTAATCTCCTTTTATTCTTGATTCTAAAGCCAGAGTCACATGGCTGAGGCTACCCAGTTCTGCTACTTACTGGAGCTGGAACATGGCCCCCTTGTACTATTGCATTACCACCAACTTTCTGTTTTCCAACTCTTTTACTGCCTAAGCTTGGTTGTCCTGGAACTTTCTCTGTGGATTGACCTTGAACTCAGAGATCTGCATGGCTATGTCTCCTGAATGCTGGGATTAAAGGCATGCACCACCATGCCTGGACCTAAACTTCTCTCTACTTGGAACTTGCTCTGTTCCAGGCTGGCCCTGGACTCAGAGATTTACCTGCCTCAGTCTCCTGAGATTAAACGTGTGTATCACCATGTCTGGACCTAAATTTTTCTCTACTTGGAACTTACTCTGTACCAGGCTGGCCTTTAACTCGGAGATCTGCTTGCCTCTGTTTCCTGGGATTAAGGACTGTATCACTATGCCTAGGCCTAAGTCATTATTTCTCAAGATCTGGATCAAAAGCCTGTGTCTTCCAGCCTCAATATCTAGATCACAGTTTTGCTCTCCATTTCTGGATTCTAGTTCATTTAAGATTAAAAGTCCAAATGAGAACAATAACCAAGTCCCTTTTTCAACTGCAAAAGCTGCAGGGTGGGATCTTGCTTTGAGGTCACCACTCCCTTAATCTCCCTGAACACAGGATTCATTCAGTTCCATTCTACTTCCTAGTGCCCCTTTATTCTTTAAACCGTACATTTCCTTTCTCAGCTTGCTTCTTTTCATTAAAATATTCTTCATAAGAGTAAGCTTTAGTAACCATACAACAAAATTTATACCAGGCGGTTTTGAGACTTCCTTTGTCAAAGCAATTAATCGAAATCTCTTTACCTTAGCCTTAGGCAGATTCTTCAGACAATGGCAAAAAGAAGCCACATTCTTCACCAAAAGCAGTCTCTAAGCCACATGCTAACATTCTTCTCCACTGAAACCTCAGGCCAGGCCTACACTGTTCAAATTATTCTTAACACCAATGAAGACATATTCCTACCATGTTCCTACTAGGATGGCCCATTAAGCCCCACTTAAAACATTCCACTGCTTTCCAAATCCAAAGTCCCCAAATCTACATTCTTCCAAACAAAAACATGATCAGGCCTATCACAGCAATACCCCAGGCCCTGGTACCAACTTCTTATTTAGGGTTTCCATTGCTGTGAAGAGTCAACATGATGAAGGCAACTCTTATAAAGGACAACATTTTATTGGGACTGGCTTACAAGTTCCGAGGTTCAGGCCATTATTATCAAGGTGAGAACATGGCAGCATCCAGCCAGACATAGGGCCCGAGAAGCCAAAATTTCTACATTTTGATCCAAAGGCAGACAAGAAAAGACTGACTTCTAGGAAACTAGGAGGGTCTCACACAGTGACACACTTCCTCCAACAAGGCCACACCTACTCTTATAAGGCCTCACCCACTAACAGTGCCACTCCTTGGACCAAGCATGTTCAAACCACCACAGAATAGGAACTGTTAAATGAGGAAAAGGATGAGGAAGCAGGGTAGAGAGGAAATCTAGAAAGGGATAACTAGCAGTAAAGACATTTTGAAAACTCACATAGAAACTACTGTAGAAACGTCCTAAAATGTATGCATACACAAAAAAGTATATGTGAATTATCCTCTAGTGGGGCAACAGTGTACCCACTATACACAACAGGATTACAATCCCTGTTCCAAGAGCGGATTATTCCTTTAGAAGTTGTTGGCTAATGAGATCCCATAGACCTCCAGATACTACAGACTATTGCCAATGCTTTTTAAAAAGAGGCATTTCGAAGGTTTTTCATCTCCCAGGAGGAGGAATACTTCCTTCTTTCAATCTTTCTGTTCCTCCCAAATCCTTCAGGATCCATTTTCTGTGCAACTTTCCTAGTCTTAAGCTACTTGGATCATCCTCCAGCCCACCTTCTTCTTCTTTTGCTTCTATCTTGTTTGTGTTGTATGTAGAAATGCAGGGGTTTATAAATAGAAACACTGCAGTTTGTTTTAATATAACCCAGAAGAGAATAGATACAGAACTCAGTCTCCAACAGTATCAGTACCCACAGATGAAGGAGCTCATTGGAGCCCTAGCCAATTCATAAGGGTTTATTGACAATAAATTTTCTTTTCAGATGAACAATTTTCAACAAAGTTAGCTGTTTACAATGTGTTGTTTTGGTCATTGTTTTAACTTATAAAACTTTATATACATTCTTAAATTTTTAATTATGATTTAGAAACATAATTTAGTTGCAGAGAAGTTGGTAGACCAATAAAATGTACTGGAGAAAAATGTGAGCAATGAAGAATGGAAATACAACTTGAAGAACAAAGGAAAATGATGTAAATATTCTGTTAAAGAAGTTAGTATTTTCTAAATGGATTACAGTAAGTATCACATTTCAGTGGTACTTAAACTCCACAGGGCACATTAGAAAGAGTATTGTAACAGCTTTCTTTTAATATGTCATTATTTATAAAATTGCTGGAAATTCTATCCCTAGCAACTACTTAAATTTATAATGAGAACTTAGATGTTAACTCTAAAAGTGTGTAAAAGTCTACAAAAATTTATAAATTCTTTTAGGGGCTATATGAGGAAACATGTTTAAAAATTTTGTAAGTCAAGACTAAGCTGGTTTGGAAGAGAACGCAGTGGGCCATGATAAAAACTGCTGAGAGGTGAGAATACAGTGGGATTGGCAAAAGGCCTGCACTCAGGACCACCGATCCCTTGACCTTCCAACATGTTTTATCATCAACAACATTCTTCATTTATAAACATGAACATCCACTGTGGTAGTTTGAATGAAAACATCCCCCATAGGCTCATAGGGAGTGGCACCACTGAGAGGTGTGGCCTTGTTTGAGTAGGTGTGGCCTTGTTTGAGTAGGTGTG
>JADRCH010000110.1:243925-304374 GCA_019843965.1 Rhynchomys soricoides
AGGTGTGGCCTTGTTTGAGTAGGTGTGGCCTTGTTTGAGTAGGTGTGGCCTTGTTTGAGGAGGTGTGGCCTTGTTTGAGTAGGTGTGTTTTTGTTTGGAGGAAGTATGTCACTGGAGCTGGGCTTCGAGGATGCAAATAGGCCACATTTGTCTAAGAGTCACTTGAAGAAATGATAGGTAAGGAGCAAAGGGTTAAATAAAGATGTCTGTGATGCATTTCACTATGAAGAAGCACATGAAAAGAAGGTAGTAGAGCATCAGAGATCAACAAAGAAAAGAGAGAGTACATCAATTGCTCAAGCCAAGACCCAGAAGGTGAAATTGACTGTGCAGGAGAGAAAGCAGATTCTCTCTGGAGAAAGGATGAAGAGTTAAGGTCCAAAGCACAAATGACATTTGGACATATGAGGACATAAGGGATGTGAGATGGGTGTCTTAGTTAGGGTTTCCATTGCTATGAAGAGACACCATGACCACAGCAACTCCTATAAAGGACAACACTGAACTGGGGCTGGCTTACTGTTCATATTTAGTCTATTATCATCGTTAAGGAAGCACGGGGTCTTGCAGGCAGACATGGTGCTGGAGAGGTAGCTGAATGTTCTACATTTGGATCTGTAAGCAGCTGCAGAAGAGATACACTTGGCCTACCTTGAGTATCTGAAACCTCAAAGCCCATCCCTCAGTGACCTACTTCCTTCAGACAAAGCCACAGGTACTCCAACAAGGCCACACCTCCTAATGGTGCCACTCTCTATGAACTTATGGGGGCTATTTTCATTAAAACTACCACAGTGGATGTTCATTTTATAAACAAAGAGGATTGTTGATGATAAAACATGTTGGAGGGTCTAGAGAATGGTGGTTTTGATGTGGTCAGAGCTTATTGTGTTGATGAGAATACAAGAAATGAGATAGAAGAGTAGAGAGTACCAAGAACAAGAATGGTTGAAACTGGTGCTGGTGAGATGGTTCAGTGGGAAAAATCATTTTCAGGGCAAGCCCAACCATCTGGATTTGATCCTAGGCTCTCACTGTAAAAAGAAACAATAAACTCTGGAGAATTGTTCTCTAACCTATACAGGCATAACACAATACAAATACACACAGAGAGAGAAAGACAGAGAAGGAGACAGACAGACAGAGAGCGGGGAGTGTGGGGGAAAGACACTGGAATTGACAGGAAGTACATACAGAGCCAAAGATTTGAGATGGATTATCCATGAGTCTAGAAATCCAAGAATCATTCCAGGAATAAAATAGAAGGCAGTGAACCAGTTTCTGTTTATAAACTGAGGGTTGCAACTGAGAGGCTTGAAGAAAAGGACTGTAAGACAAGATTGGGTAAAATAACAGGAAGTTTTAAGCTTCTAAGGACTTGGAATTTCCAGAAGGTAAAGGAATGCAAGTAGTTTCTGACAGGTGATGGAAAGCTAGTGTGATCTCTACCTCTACTCTATGCTCTGAGATTTTGGGAACAGGAGAGAAGAAGAAGATTCAACTTAACATAAAGATCAGGATGGCAGTTACAGGTGGGGCAAAGAGAGATCAGAAGCAAGGATGAAGCTAGATGCTAATATCAGACAGATAGAGTGGCAGTGTGAGACTCCCCAGGTGTGGAGGATTCTAGGTTGATTATGGTCCTAGAGGCTTGTTCTGATGGTCCCAGAAGCTTATACTTCTGGTGGTGAGGTCTCTGATGAATGGATTTTCTCTGTTAGGCTTAGTATACCACTATAGACTCTATAAAGAATATGTGAGCAAATTCTCGGGACTCTTAGCTCCCTCATTTTTCACTGATGGAAAAATCAATAAACCAAGGAACTATTGCATATACCTATAGTTCCATCAGCTCAGAAGGATGAGGCAGGAGGCTGGTGCAGGAGTTCCAGGTCACTGAGACTCTCTACTAGAAAGAAAAAGGCAGTAGATGTAAGGGAGTCTATGGAGAGAAATTATACTTTTGAATTATGTCTTCATAACCCATCTTCAAAGGATTGTGATATTATGTTTTGTTGGTTTGAGTTGTTTGGTTGCTTGGTTGGTTTGGTTTGGTTGAGAGGAGTGAGTTAATTGGGTTGTTTGTTTGGTTGGTTTTGGTTGGTTTTATTTGTTTGTTTTAGTTGGATTTTGTTTGTTTTGTTTGTTTTGTTTTGTTTGTTTGTTTTGTTTTTGGTTAATGTTCCTTTAGTTTGGGTGTGCTACCATCAGGGAGCAGTGGTATCACAATCATGACCTAAGTTTTCTAAATTAATCTTGATCTGGCAATTTTCTTTTACTGCAGAGATCTTTGCCATTGCTTCTATGTGTTTCAAAAGACAGCTTTTTATTTATGTATATGTGTGTGAATGTACATGTGGATGCCTACAGGGGGCAGAAGTGGACATTGAATCTCCCGGAGCTGAAGTTACAGATGATTGTGAGGAGCCTGACATGGGTGCTGGGAACTGAACTCTGGTTACCCAAGAGCAGCAAGTACGCTTAACCACTAACTAAGCCATCTCTCCAGCCCACCAAAAGAAAAATTAAACAGACAGTTAAGAGCATGAATTTATTAGTGAGCCATTCATGGTAGGACTTAAGATCAAACTTTAGAGGAAGAGGCTATTAGATTCTTGTTTATCCACTTCAACTAACTAAGCTGTCTGTCTATACTAGTTGGATTTACAGGCTTTAATTTGACAACATTACAACAAATATATCTCTTCTGAAAATGGAGGTGAAATCTTTCATGAATGTGAATCCAGTTAACTCAGTTAAAAAATATACTAAGAAGAAACTAACATTTAACAATGGTGGTAATTTTTATCAGTTATTACATCAGGATTATTTCCTTATTTTACAGAAAAATCAGAAGAGGGTTGGGGGAAATTAAGGAGCACCCCAAGGCAACATCACTAGACAATGGGATGCCAAAATTCCACCCAACTCTGATGGAGTCTGAAGGCTACTCTGTTCAGGACATCACAGATAATGGAGAAGACTGGAGACTATGGTGGTGATATGTCCCCATCCTCAAGGTGTTTGGATCCTAGTTCAGAATCATATCCACAATAATCTTTGTGAGAAAAGTTCAGCCTGCTCCTCAGTGAGTGAGAGCAAAGATGCCTGAAGGATCTGAGAAGACAAGGGAGTGAATCTTTGGCAGGGGCTTTGTGGGATGAACAGGAGTTCTGCAGGAAGAGATCCTTAGTCACAACTTTGTTCTCAGTAGTTGTCATTCTTTTTGGGATCAGTAGTTCAGGCCTTGGTCGCTCTGTCCAATTTCATTTCATTGCATCTGACTTCATCAAGGGAAGATTGTTTTTCTTCTTCACATCCCAAGATCGAGGACATCTGTTTAGTGTTACTGCACATAAGAAAGGAAACTGGAGAGAGTCAGTTGTTTCTATGATATCACAAAAGATGGGAAAGACCATAATCTCTTCAGCCCCAGCTTGTTCTCTGAAGTATAGGCTTTCTAATGGCATCGGCCAGGATGCCTTTTCTTCTTAACCTGACACAGAGACACACAGTGGCTGCTACTAGGGTTTAGCTGAGTATTTTCTTGGGGAAGAATAGTGATTTCTTTTCTTCCCTGAGCATTAGAAAATTTAAAATCTCAGTATGTAAAAGAACCCTTCAATTATATTCATCTGTTTTATGTGTATGAGTGTTTCCTTGTGTGTGTACATGTATATGTACCGTATGTGTCTGGTGCCTGTAAAGGCCAGAAGAGGGCATTGGATACCCTGGAATTAATATTACAGAATTGTGAGCCACCATCTGGGTGCTAGGCACCAAATCTGTGCCTGCTGCAAACACAGCAAGTGCTCTTACACCAGGTCATTTCCCCTTCCCTTCTTTAAATACGTTTAAAACTTATAGATGCATTTAGTCATTGACACAGCAAGCTGGGTGCTAAAGTGTGTCATTCAGTAGGGGAGAACATGCCTAGGGTTTATAGGACCGGGGGTTCAATCTCAAATTCTAGAAAAACAAAACCAGTTAAAATGACAATTATGATCTCCATTGAGTCTTGGAGACAGTGAGCTTTCCTAGGAGAGTTAACAGTTTCACTTCTAAACTAATTTCCAAACTTATTTCTCTATTTTTAGTCCTTCTCAGAGTTTATGTGGACAGTAACTGACACCACCCTTAAATGCATAATCTGACTTTACAAATACATATTTATTATGGCCAAGGCTATCATATTCAAACTTGGAGTGACTACAAGGGTTATCAGCTGAAAGTAATTCACAAAATCAAGAACAACAGTTCTGTATTCCTATTTTAGCCATTGTCTTTTCCACTGTTTGAAAATAAAAGCTACTTAAACCTCTCTCACACTTGAATTTTATAGGTTGTCTCTATAAGGGAAAAGGTCATATCTGTAATATTCCCTGCAATGTTAGAAATAATTGACTGCTTTTAGCCACTAAACAAATCCAATTTGTTATTAATTTATTACTTCAAAACAGAAACTAAAGCTTATTTCTTTCCCCATAAACCATCACTCCTGTGGTTCAGAGAAATCTGCTAAATTAAAGGTAACCATTAATGAACTTGGAGACTGCTCTTTGTGTGTTTATCAGAAGGTGGTGTCATTGTTTGGCTAGGCTACTCCCAAATGGGGACAAAATGTGTTTCTCTTCCACAGAGAGGGAAGATAAAATGTGGGTAGAAAAAGATAGCTTCATATTTTACAATAAATATGCCGTGTACTTCTGAGAATTTGCTTAAATCAATATTTTAAGTCTGATTGTTGCCCAATGCTATTAGGCAAATGCAGAGAGTTCACTGCAGGATAGAGCTAAAGCACTCTGCTAATTTACATTTATTGATAAGGACTTGGCTGGGCAAGAGCATCCAGCTTTTGCTTCAATAAAAAAATCCGGCTTTAGCATCTAGGATTTATAGTGGGAAAACACAACCAGAAGCCGCTCCCTGTTCTGCTGTCATCTAGGCTAGATGCCCTGACCCTCAGCTCTAATGAGACGCCATGCACAAGTCAATGGCTCTGCTCACCAGGTCAGTGGTAAGTTCTCTGCTAACAGTCGTGACTGCAGTCAGAGGAACCAATTCTGGAAATGTTTGAGATTGTTGTACATGGTCTACTGAGTTCACAGGGCTTGGGTGGTGTTTGAAACACACACCTGAGGAGACAGAACCCAACCAAAGACTATGTGGCATTGGAAGAAGGCCTCAAGCCTCAGACTCAACAGGATGACCCCAGTCAACCTATTACTGCATTTTTTCACATCTTCTCTTGCACAAGAGTCAACATATTAGAAGAGATATTTCTATCAACCAAGAGCACAAGAGTCAACATATTAGAAGAGATATTTCTATCAACCAAGAGCAGAACACAGGGTACTCCCTGGCTGGGCTGGGGTAAGGAAAAGACAGTTGTATTAACTTTGGTTACTACAACTTTGGTAACTTTGGTCCTTAGGTATTTATCTAGATTTATACTGCCACCAAGACCTTATCTAACTGGGGGAAGATTTTTCAGGGGCTGATGAAGTAGGGATGGGATGCCAGGCAGCCAAGGCAATACACATTTTTCATGTAGGCTTAGGAAGGGCTGGTAAGCAATGATTGTGAACAAGTCAGCAGCATTCTGGAGAGGCCCATTACAAGGACCCTGAACATAAAACAGACTTAGAACGTGACATTACGCAGCCAGGCACCAGGCCCTGATTTACTTGGATTACTTTTTTTTTTCTGAAGTCCCAGCAAACATAGACAATACTCCTGTTATTATTATTTCTGTCTTCCAGGCAATTAAAAAAACCAAATCCAGAGGTTTGCCAAGATTAAGCATGGATTTGAACTTTGTCATTGTTGAAATTTGGGGCTACAAACTCTTGGCAGTGAACTGTCTTGTGCACTGGAGGCTCTTCTCCCACATCTCTTGCCTCTACCCTGTGGATGCTGACAGTACCCTGATTCATCACAGAAAAGAGCGAAACAGTTTTCAAACATTGCTAAATATCCTACGAGCAGAATGGAGCTGCCCCCAATTGAGAGCTACTGAGATAAAATCGTTTTCCTAAGTCACATTAGTAAAGTTTGCTCTCAGACTCATCTATACCCAGAGTCTACACAGTTAACCATGTGTATGACACACCTTATAGAGCATTGTTTATCACTGCATATTGACAAATTATATGTCTTTATTATATACAAAATGATGTCATATTATACAACAGGGAGAAGGTGGTTGGATCAACTAATGGAGCTATCTGTCCTCTCAAACACCTGCTTACTTTTCCTACCTCTTTAGCCAACTCCTTCTACCCCCCACCTCCAAGCTCTTGCTAGTCACTATGCTTCCCTAAGCCTTCTGGGTCCAACGCTTTCTGTGCCTGACTTATTTCACTTAATATGTTCTCTAGGTCCATCCATGCAGCCACAAGCAACAGAACTTCTCTTATTTTAAGGACTGAATAACATGGTGTGTACATAATAGCCTATTTTCTTTATTCATATATTGGTGGACATAAAAAATAGTTTAGCTCTTGTGAATAAGCCTTCTCTCTGACATACTGGTTTCAGGTTCTTTGGCTACCTACCCAGCAGTGAAGTGGTAGATCATATGTTAATTCCACTTTCAGTTGGTTTTTTTTTTTTTTTGAGAAATTTCCATTATATCTAATGGCTGTACTTTTTTGAATCGCCCCCCAACAATGTTCAAGAGCTCCCTTACCCTTAACCCATACTTGCTACATTTTATCTGGTTGACAATAGACAGATATGAGGTGTTAAGTCAACATGGCCTTAATTTGTAATTTTCTGATAATCGATGGAGGTATGTGTTTTTCATGTGTTTGTATTCATTTGTATGCTGTCTTTAGAGGAATGATTCTTCTAGTTTTTTACTCCTTTTTTAAAAAAGGTTGTTTTCTTGCTACTGAGTTCCTGGTATATTTTGGGTATTAATTATTGGACACTTGATTTGCAAACATTTTCCCCTTTCCATGGATTTTCATTGCCCTCCTGTTTTCTTTATTGTGCAAAACCTTTTTCAAAAGCTAGATACAATCTAGCTGTTGTTCTTGGAACTTTTTAGTCAAATCCACAAAGCCATTGCTTGAAGCGTTGCTGTACCCCTTGCTTTTTCTCCTGTTTTCTTCTAGTACTTTTACAGTCTCAGGTCTTACTTTCCAGACTTCTGTTCTGAGTTGGCTCTCGCATTACATGGGTCCAATCTCCTTCTTCTGCATGTGGCCATCCTGTTTTCCCAGCATCCTTCAGTAAATAAGCTGTTTTTCTTCCCACGGTGAATTTTGGCACAGTGGTCACAAGTCAATTCACCATGAAAGTGTGGGTGTGCACAGTCCAGATTTTGTCACTGTGTCTGAGAACACTTCTGTGGGGGACGTATTGTAAGTTTGGCCAACTTCATATTTCTTGGAGGAAATGTAGTTTTACCAAGTATTGGACTTCCCCAACATTACTTCATTCTCAGTTTTCTTAAGAACACTTTCAAAAACTTTTGTTTGGTTTTGTTTTGATTTGGTTTTGGTTTTTATTTATTTTGTTTTAGTTGGCTCCTGGTATTTTTCCAGTTTTACTAACTGGTAGAATTAAATTTGGAAATAAGTTCCTTGATCAGAATGTTAAAGAAATATAAATTGCCCCTGAATGTTTAGGTCATGCTATTTTAAAATAAGTTTTTTAAAAATTAAAGGAAAAGAGGAAGGGAGACAGAGACAGGAAAGAAAGAAACAAAGGCATTAGGATGCTCTAAGCCTGTCTCCCCACCCTCACTAATGGACCCCCCCTACACATAATAAGTCCATTTGCATCCCAAAAGAACTAAAGAGGAAATGTCCTTTGGGTTTCATCCCAGCATGGCTTCTAACATGGTGAAGTGTAGTTTTATTTCTGACTCATTGGGAAAATTGAGTCACAAATACCACTTACCACTTAGCTTTTCACTGAAGGTCTCATGGCCAAGACCAGGTCAAATCCAAAGCAGCTTGGAATGAGGGATCCGATGAGCTCATGGTGCACAGCAGAACGGCTGCAGATGCTCTAGAGAGAAAGACTTTGACAGCTGGGACCTTCGTGACTTACAAGACAAACAAAATTCCTGGCTAATCAGGAACCAAGGAGATGCCTAAATAGACAACAACATGCTTTGGCTAGTCACTAGACCTCCCAATCTTGTCCCATCTGTAAGTGTAGACCAGTAATGATGGTCAAGAATCACTAATGCGTATGATGTTGACAGTCCACCATCATCACTGACCCATCCAGCCACCAGAGGCCATGTCAAAACCTGGAGATTCAGCAGCTGCCCCAGCTTTTGGGGGATAGGCATGTACCAAATAGATCTGAGGGTGGTGTGATCAGGTGACCAGGTTAAACCAGGTTACCAGATCTTCTGTCTCCTGTATAGTATAACCTGTTGTTGTGAAATAGACAAGGGTTTGTAAAGTCAGCAGACTATAGTCAACCCTCAACCCTTTCAGTGGGTACAACCTTGGCCATTGACCTTCATTTCTTTTTGGCTCAGATTTCATCTCTAAAATGGGAATAATCATCTCTTCCCCAGGGTTACTGTGAAGACTAGGCAGCTGTGTATATGGATGATACTAGAGCAATTGCTGACATACACAAAAGGCTATAAAGCAGAGCTTCTCAACCTGTGTGGGTCATGGCTGGTTGGCTGGTTTTGTGTATCAATTTGACACAAGTTGTAGTTATTACAGAGAAAGGAGTTTCAGTTGAGAAAATGTCTCCACGAGATCCAGGTGTAAGGCATTTTCTCAATTAGTGATCAAGGGTGGGAGGGCCCCTTGTGGGTGGTACCATCCCTGGGCTGGTAGTCTTGGGCTCTATAAGAAAGCCAGCTGAGCAAGCCAGTAAGAAATATCCCTCCATGGCCTCTGCATCAGCTCTTGCTTCCTGACCTGCTTGAGCTCCAGTCCTGACTTCCTTTAGTGGTGAACAGCAACGTGGAAGTATAATCTCAATAGACCCTTTCCTCCCCAACTTGCTTCTTGGACATGATATTTATGCAGGAATAGAAACCCTGACTAAGACAGGAATCAAAATGACACTTTCCCAAGGGGTGCATGTCAGATATCCTACATATCAGAAATTTACATTATGATTCATAACAGTAGCAAAATTATGAAGAAATAACAAAAATAATTTTATGGTTGGGGTCATCACAACATGAGAAATTGTAATAAAAAGGACTCAGCATTAGGAAGGTTGAGAACCACTGCTATAAAGTCCTTCACTGCAGAATGAAAAAGAAGATCAAGAAAAAAATAGTCCCTTAGCCTCTTTTCTCCACCATGGCTGCCTTCTCTGCTATCAATAAGCATATATCAAATGTAGTGATGTGAATTTAATCTCCCTCCCCATTTTACTCAGCTCATAATCCTCTGTAATACCCTTTCTTTTAACTTTAAGGAATCTCTCCTTCCTTTCATGAGCCACGTTCACTTCCGAGAAAGCTTTAATGAAAACACTGGATAGAGAAGTACTAAATGCTCTTCCAAGCAATTGCTTCCACGGCAGACTCCTGGCACAGCGCTGTATTTACTCAGCTCTAGCTGCACAAAGTAATTCTAAGCACACACCCCTTGCTCTCTGAGAGCACGTGCTTACTAATATTCATTCATGCATATGAAATCATACATCATAGAGAGATAAAAGCTTAACTGGAAAATATTCCCTTTCTTTAGTTTCTTGATAGAAAAGGGAGCCCATGAAAAGGACCCCCCCTTAGAAACTCCAGATTAATAAAATTCTGAACCAATAACTGCATGTAGCAAAAATATTCTCTAAATCATACACATATGTAAATGCCTAATTTATTATGCCTACCTTCCAATTATAAATGTAGGCTCACATTTATTTTCTACCCGTAGGAACACTTCCGAAGAAGAAGGGATAGGAAGTTGGGGTTCAAAAAGATAGGAAATTTGGGTCCACAAGATAGCTCAGAATATAAAGACTTGTCATGCCGTCTAATCACTTGAGTCCGTCCCCTGGAAGCCACATGAAGGTGGAAAGAGAGAGAACCACCTCCACAGAATTCTCTGACCTAAGTGTGTGTACAATAGCACATGCCCTCACATGCTGTCACACACACAAGTCAAAAAAGAAAGAAAGGATAAGTAGTTCAAGCATCTCAACCTGAAGTATAGAAAGCTTCTGGTACTTAGTTATTTCTAGAGGAAACTGCCTTTCCCAGAAGAAGGCAGCAAGCAAGCTTGTCTAACCCATGGTTCACAGGCCACATGAGGCCAAGACAGCATTGAATGAGACCCAACACAAAACTGTAAAGAAAAAAAAAAAAACTGAAACCCAACACAAAAACTTCTTTTAAACATTATTAGAAATTATAAGGGGAAGAATTTTTTTCTTTTTGTAACTCAACTGGGCAGTTCTGGAATGTGAGCTTTGGAGGTAATGATGATGGATCACAGGGCTGGGTGTGCCTGATTCTATAACCATGTTGAAGAAAGCTGAGCTGTGGATGAGACCACCAATGAGGTGAATCTTAGAGAGGAAGTAACCAGCCGGACAGCCTTCCTGATAAACAGCTATGCAGGGGAAGGATAACCTTCAACTTAGGATTTGCTCTTGACTGGTATCAAATGCTTTTCTATGATTTTTTTGTGAGAGATTAACTAGGAACTCTCATGTGTTACAAACAGCCCTCTCTCTCTCTCTCTCTCTCTCTCTCTCTCTCTCTCTCTCTCTCCAAGCGGCAGGGTAGCTAGATGTCCTGGTACTGTATTACCTTTCTAATGGTGATAACATTCTTCATTGCCAATATCGATCCACTATGAGCCTTCGTATTAGTTTACTCCTCTGATCACAGTGATTACGTATTTGACGAAAAGCTACATCAGAGGAAAAGTTTTATTCAGGCTTTAGGTTTGTGAGAATACTGTTCATGATGGTGAGGAAGGCATGACAGAGTTCACCTCATCAGACTGGGATTCAGAGAAGGGGGAAGGGTCTCTCCCTTTTCCCTTTGAAGTGGAAATTTCTGGTTTCTTTGTAGACTCAGTTGTGTCATGTGATATTATTCTGAAAACTGTCTTATGAGAAGATTATTTTGCTGAAGCAGACATGTGGGATTATGTTTTGCTAAGAATAGACATGTGGTGCTTTCTGGAGGCAGCCTAGAAAAGGGGCATGAGATGTTTTGCTAGAGTGGGTGCTTGAGAGAACACATGATGCTTGGAAAGGATATAAATATAACCCAACCGATGCTGAGCGGTATTGGTTCGCCTTGCCATTCTTTGTTGCTCATCATTTGTCGTGACTTCATAGAGAGAAACGCACTAAAAAACTTCTGGTGGTGTCTTGGCAGCTTTGGTCCCTGGAAGCTTCTTGCCACTTCTGATTGGCAGAGCCTTGTGGTTTCTTCTGGATCAACCAGTTATTGCTGATTCTTGAATGGTGTTTGTGAGTGGATCAAAGTGCCACTACTGATTTGTGTGAACTGAACTGCTGATATCCTGACAACACAGACTGGAATCAATCCAAGGAAATATTTCCAAACAGGTCCACATCCCCTTTGCCCTGTTAACCTTTCCTTTCCACTCCCTCTGGTGGGTGGTGGGCTAGAAGGGAGGGGAGGTTAAAGTGTTTAAGAACCCTTATTAAAAACAGGTTTTTGAAATATCTAAGGCTACATTCCTTTCTGTTTAGTCTGAGATAGAAGCCCAAGGATGGTTTCACCCACATTCAAGGTGGGTCTTCACTTAACACTTTCAGTTTCCCTTGATCTCTAAAAGACACACTCAAAGACTTGTCTCATAATGAATCCCAACCCCAGGCAAGTTGACAATGGTCAATGGATAACAGCGTGCTCTTCAGCTAGATACAGTCATACTCATCCTGGCCAACAAGTGTTTATGTGACCACTTTGCAAAACAGTGTGCATGTGCCTTTTAATGGCTCTTGTCTACTCCTATTTCCAAATGAAGCACCCATTGCTCACCCAGAAATCAAAGTAAAGTGCCTTTGATGTGATGGTACCTGGGATGAGGGACAGTCAAACCATAAAAGAAACACAGCAGAGATAGCCTGGCTTCCTGACCCATGGGAATCAGCAGCCTTGTCCCTTTACAGGATATATAAGTGAACCTCTACCTTGTCCAAGCTTCGAGATTCTTGATAGCCAGATGCAATCCTAGCACAGCAGATGAATGTAGGTAAGATATCAAAGGGATTAATTCCCCAAAGCCTATTGATTTCCCATGGGTTCCTATTGGTTTTTGTTCAGCTCTTGTTTATACATTTTGCTTTGAATGGAGAGCTAATGTGTACATTACTTCTAGAGTGGCCAGCCATTGCTGAAAATGAAGTTGTAAAATAAGCCCTATTTTTAAATTGAGAATTGAGAGGGTCCTGTATACACATACGATACATAATCACTTTGCTTTGAGGTAGCAGCTGGGTAGGTAGAAAGCAGTTATCCCAGCATGCCACATATGGGCAAATTCCAAAAGCCAATCCCTCTTTCATTTTGTCAACGGAGTAGAAAACGACTCGTTGTCTCCAGCATGAGCTTAAGTGTCTCCTGATTTATTTACTTACCTGCATTCAATTAGAAAAGTGCTCTTGTTTGCTATTTATTTATAGATGTCATTTGGGCTGTGCTCACTCTTTACTATATGTTGTTCACTTCCCCTGAGCAGAGAGGTGTGTTTACAAAGCTCTTCCCCATAATTAGTGTCACTCAGAGGAACAAGGAGCCTCTGTTTCATACCTGCTGCAGCTGTCATCCTTCCTCCAGAAGGAATTGCACTGATGGACCACTTTTAGTCATCCATTTCTTCAGAAAGTAATATAAAGAGTGTTATTGTAGTGCCAAGCTCTCAGCGAAACCATACCAGGGGTCCCATTATGTGACAGCCCCCACAGATCAAGAGAACCCCCTCTAGCATGTCTCCATTAATTATGTCTTTCTTTTCAATAGTACTGTGGCATAGAAATGAGACAAATTTGGATTAACTTGATCCTGTCAGGGGGTGGCAGGCCTCAGATGACACATTAGTCAGTGGCTGTTGGTGTGGGTATCCCAAACATGTAAATGTCAGCGAGCATGTTCAAGTTGTGGGAGCTGAGAGATTGGGAGTGTTTTTATGAGTATATATTTCATTGAAATTCTAGGAAAAAGATTGTGTCTGTGTTGGAAAACTGAGATGTTTCACTGATGTTTAGTTTTCTCTAGGACACTATTCTATCACCGTGGGTTGCCTGAAGAAAAACACGACAGAGGTAAAAATTTTCTTCAAACATGAGCGTTATTCAAACTTCAAGACACTTTTTAAAAATAACTGCCCTATTTCTTTCTATTGCTTTGGGTGCTTCAGATGTAGTCTCAAGCCAAGTAGATTTTACCCCTTTACTATGCCAAGTGTCAGGAGCAAGCAAATGAGCCAAGGGTGAAGGAACTAGCCAGACTATTTCTTCAGTATCCGACAATGTAGTAAATAGTGTCACCCCAGGAGGACAAATCATGAGAGCTCTGTCCTGCTATCGTCAATGTGATATGTGTACTGTAGACATTTCTTTCTCTTGCTGAGACTCAGCAGCCTGTACCCCATAAAGATAGAATAGCAGATGGAAGCTTCTAGATTGAATTCCTGTTGTCCTAAACATGCCTCTTATATAACAAAAAACATCACTAAGTCTGGTTTAAACCACCAGGACTTTTATTGTTTGTTTTTCTCATTGATATATACTAGAGTCCCCTGGGAAGAGGAAATTTCAATTGAAGAATTGTCTTTCTCAGATTTGCCTGTAGGCATATCTGTGGAACATTTTCTTGATTATTGAATAATGTGGGAGGGCCCAGACCAAGTGGGTGGTGCCATACATGAGTAAGAGGTCCTCGATTTTATAGAAAGCAATATAAGCAAGCTGTGAATGCAAATCAGAGGTGCGCATTCCTCCACGGTTCCTGCCTTGAATTCCCTCAATGGTGGATTGTGACTTAAGAGTGTAAGATGAGATAAAACAGAAAAGGAAACACTTGCTTAATAAGTTATTCAGTATTAGCAAGTCCTGATGTTCTGACGGTCTGTGGCACTCATGCTGTTATCTAAGACCCAGGGTCCTTCCATCCTTTGCTCCAACAAGCATGCAAACTTAGGCACTTCCCTTCAGCTTCAAAAATGGTTCCAGCTGTCAGGTTCTGGCATGATATACTAATGTATCTCTCCTGTTTACAGGCTAAATTCCTCCCCCAAACTCCACAGCCAACCTGTCACATGGTCATCCCAAACAAATGTCTGGGAAACAAGCATTTCAACTTATCAATGTCTTAAGTGGGACATGGACAAAGGAAAAATGAATTGGAAATACCCAATGAGTTAAGCAACAAAGTTACTACAGGACATCCCCTGTAAGGCAGTGAGGATGAAGGCATTAATTAGAGAGAAGCCTTCCTCCCCCACTTACTCTGGACAGGGAAGCATAGCTTTCACACCATGGGAACCCATTCTCTGGCCCTGCAATCAGAGATCTATATGGTTTTATTCTGACCAAATCCTTCATCTACTGACAATCCTGAATGACCTCACACTAGTCTCAAGATATAGTCCCAACCCCTTGCATTTATTACCTCTAGAATTTTATCTATGCTCCCTTTTGGGATTGACATTTGGCTGCATTTGATTTTTCAAATATGCTCCATTTCCCTATGTTTGCACAGTAGCTCCTCACTGGAACACTAGCCCACGTGTGTCCAACACACTCATTCATCAGGCTAATTATCATTGATTTTGGAATCTCACTAAAGATAATGGAACTCATTTCCTCTGGGAAGCTATATTAGCTGTTTTGCCTGTTCTTGTGATAAATACCCAGACAAAATCAACCTAAGGAAAGAAGAATTTATTTGGCTCATGGTTTGATGATTCAGCCTCGTGGAAGAGAGGGTGTGGCATCGGGAGTTTAAAATGGCTGGTCATATTGCATCTGTAGTCAGGAGAGCACAGAACAGTGAATGTTAGTGCTCCTTCCCCTTTCTCCTGTACAGGATAGAAGTGGAAATTTCTGGTTTCTTTGGAGACTCAATTTTTCTGCAAGCTGTCTTACGAGAGAATGTTTTGCTGAAGTAGACACATGGGAGGGCATGTGATATTTTGCTGGAGCAGATGCTTGAGAGAGGGTATGATGTTTATGAAGAATATAAATATAACCCAGATGAGAGGAGGCTCTTGCATTGCTAGGCCTTGCAATGCTTTGCTGGTCTCCACTGGTCTTCACTGCTCTTGACTTCATAGAGAGAAACACAAGGAAGAACTTCTTGTGGTGTTCCAGCCGCTTCTGTGGCTTCTGCTGACTCATACCTTTTCAGCAGAACATTATGGTTTTTACCAGATTGAGCTGCTGCTACTGATTTGTGCTTGCTATTGGACTGGACTACTGATATCCTGACAACAAAGATTGGAATTGCCCCCAAAGAACTGTTTCTAAACAGGTTCACAACCCCTTTGTCCTATTAAACATCTTTCCCCTACTTTTGGTGGGTGGGTTAGAAGTGAGAATGAAGCATTTAAGAGCCCTAAATAAAATAAGTTTTCAAAAATCTAAGCCTACACAGGATCCTAGCTCAGGGAAAGGTGCTGCTCATAGTGGGTGAATCTTCCCACATCATTTAATCTAATTTAGATCATTGTTTGTAGGCATCTCCAGAGGATCCCTAGCTAATTCTAGATCTGTCAAGTTTGTAATCAATACTCACAATCATAGAAGCCTGCTCCAAGGTGGAGTCCAGTGTCCCTACACTTAGCACCTCTTAGGATCCTGTACATAGCCTTCCAGGATGAAATCTAGTACAGTATTTACTTTGGGAAGAAATTTCGGCATTTTTTATGGGAACAAAAATGAAGATGAGAAAAATCGAAGACAACTCTGACCTATTTTTGTGGTTTTCTCTGACTTTGAGGCTTTGCTTAGGGGTAGCAAGTTGTTTGCCAGAACCAGCCATTTAGTAAGTGGTAAAAGTACCTCCTTTAAGGCCTAGCTTCACGACTTCCTAGCTAAGAGACTCTGGGCTATGATTACTCTTCTAATTCCCAGTTTCCTTAGCTGCATGATGAGATCTTTTTGTTAGCTGCCCATACTGTATGACGTTAGTTTCCTACTCAATATCACAACTATTCCTATTTCCTACCTACAGTGAAATGCCACTGAAAAAGTCATCCTACCATAATGTTAAGGATGTTAAGAAAGTCTTGATCCTCTCTACTTTCTCTGGGGGTTGTCATGAAGAATGCCACTCCTGAGATTGTATAAACTATCATGCCACCATGAAGGAAAGCAACTCAAAGGTAAACTCATACAGCATATCTGAACAAAAGGACATAAATCGGCCAGGTCTTAAACAGTATCAGATGATACTGTTTAATATACAATCTTGTTCCTGTTCAAGTTATAGATTCTCATACTGCCGGAGACAAGGCATATCAATCACCCCTAACTGATGGTTTCTAGTTGTAGATATAAACACTATCTTAGGTAATACACTCCTGTGGGCTATAAGATGGGAAGGAACTAGGAATGCAAAGGGACCCAGGGTTTATCATCATTATTAACCAGGGGACTCTTCTAGGTCAGTGATGAGGTTGTCCTGCATGTGACTCAGGCCAGTGCACATAGCTGTGGAGAATAAATTCCTAAAAGGAAGAGATCTTATCTGAGTGAAAATTCCTTAATTTTACCGTCATCCAGTCTAATGCCAAAGACTCCACGATGAATAACCAGAATAGTATCGTTATTATCACACTGCAAACACAATGATTCTGTACCTATCGATGGTGCCAAAATATTATCCCTCAAATTGCACTTGTTTATTAAAAGAATTATTTTAGGTGAACTAAAATCACTTTAAAGGGGGCAACCAGAACCAGTTGCACATGGCGGGCGTGAGGGTCCCAATCATCTAAACTGTTTGATTTATTTGGAGGATGTTAATTTACATCGGTTCTTTTCACTCACCACTATCCCTGTATTACCAAACTTTATGACTGTGCACTATACATTTCACCTTACATATGGGCCACATAACTTTCTTGGATACCTAATTAACAAGGATTCTTTTCCTAAGCTATAATTATAACAAAATATGGTACATTTAGCTTGATTTTCTATTTAATGCTCGAAGGTGCATAGGAAATGCAGCTCCGTGGCCCAGAGAAGGGGAAAGCTGCCATGTATACATTCATTCTAAGAGAAGGTCTGGGAAACAGATGTTCTGAGAAGCAAAGGCGAGGGGAGGCTCATGCAAAAGTCTCTATGAAATGATATCGATGATTAAAGGCCAGGATGTAGTTCATGTTCATTAATAGATGGAAGGGATGGGAGCGGGAACTCTCAGAGTTATCAAAGAACATAAAAGACACTGATCTTGGCACGGCAACCTGCTGTCCTCTGGCTCCTTGGCCATCCTTTTTTCTCCTTTGTGTGCCCTAGCAGGTGACAGGCAGCCTCTGGATATATGAAAGAACTATCTCCTGTGGGTAGAAAGCAAAACGGAAAACTTTGAAAACCCCAATGTGTATGTCCATGCGGAGGATGCACAGGATTGTTTGTGTTGAATTGTTTCATGGAGCTAAGCAGAAGAGAGTGGAGAATCCAAAAATCACAGCAAAACTGCAAAATGCCTTCTTCCCTCACGCATGCATTCAGTTCTTGTCCCCTGCCATTGATCAGTCCCGTTCTTCATGTGTGTGGTCAAAAACTATACTTAAGATATACACCTTGGAATGTATTTCCGGTCTATTACCACATTAATGTGGTTTATGGGATGTGGGGTGCAGCTCAGGGGTAGAGCACTTGCTTAGCATGAGCAACAGCCCTGGGTTCTGCAAAACAAAGTGTAAAGGTTGGCGCCAACACAGAGGCTGTACTAGGCATAGCAGAACACAAGTGTAACCACAGCATTTCAGAGGCTGAGGCAGGAGGATTGCAAGTCCAGCTAGGACCATTAAGTCACATGAAACAAGGCCTTCTTAGATATGTCTTATCTGAATTTCAATGTATATAAAAAGTATATATTATGAAAGTAGAAAAGGGACTGGGGGAGTCCTAAGGGAAGGAGGGGCAATGGGGGTAATAGAATATATATGAAGTCTGCTAGAGAAGAAGGGACAGACAGAGCCATTGGGAGTAATAAAACAAGTGTAATGCGCACTTATGGAAACATCACAGTGAAACCTATTGCTTTGTATGCTACCTGGAAACATACACTAAAACTTGAATTAAGAGAAAAAAGTATTATCTCACTTAACTGGGGAATCCCAAATTAGGACTTGCTTCAGGAGCTGTATGCATGAGCAGCCCCAACAGCGACAGCAGGAGTCTGGTCTCCCTCCATTTCTCCACCTTCCTTTGGTTGCCTGCCTTCATCCTTAGGCTTCCTCTTGGTACCCTCTTCTTACCTCACCCCTACAGCTCAGAGTTCTTGGGATCACAAAAGAAATATCTGGTTTACATTCTTACACTCACACATTAGACTGTCTAGATTCCATGGCCAGAGAGAAGAATTTATGTCCAGACACTAACAAAAGATTTTTCAATCTTGTGTGTTACTGAATGGATCCAAAGTGCTGTATTATAGGACTGTGGAACCACAGACAGTGACAGTGCATGCTTGTGCTCTCTCTCTCTCTCTCTCTCTCTCTCTCTCTTTCTCTGTCTCAATAAAAGAGGTAAAAATTCTACCTCCAACCCCATCTGGTTAAAATGGAAGAGTAAAGACTTCCCAAAGGAAAGATGAAGGACTGCACACCAAGAGGGAAAACAGAAAGGCACGCTAAGCAAGAGACAGCAATGCTTCCTTGACTTAGGTTGTTTGTTCCCAATGGGTGACCTCTCACCCCTCAGATGTTCAATGGCATGGGGCACTTGGGAAGGTAGGAGATAAGTGAATAACAGTCCTTTGTGACTAGACACAGATGCACATATGGATATGTGCTCACAGACAGGGAGCTCAAGCCAGTCCTTGTGGTAGGTTTTTTCTCTTTGGGCTTTGAGAGAGAAAACCTAGCAGTGAGACTGCACAGGACAAGCTATGGATTAAAGCCTCTGTCTGTAGAGAAAAATGTATTTATGAGTCTTTCTATTGACCTCTGGCACCCAGTCTGTGACTTAGATGGTTCTGATTAGAACCAACAGACAATAAGTCAAACTATTTACCTAATAAAATAAGAATTGATATTTTCACAGTGGGTACCATGACGGCCACCATCCTCCACAGCTGCTACACTGGAACAGAATTCACACTGCTCTCTTGAGGGTCTAATACACGTTCAGTAGGAAAACAGCAACAACATGCAAACTGCATTAATCTGATCAAATGGATGCAGAAGAGACAAATGCAGCGACAAAAGAGAAAAGGAAAAGTGCCCATGGTCCAATGCCCTAGTCATACGCCACTTCCTGTGTACCTCCATCAGTAGAACTCAGGTACCTGGCCAAGCAGAAGATCACCCACGGTGGAGTGACCTAAGAAAATAGTTGTCACTTGACTGCTTTATGAGCCTATTTTCTCACTTGGTTCACAGGGTACAGGGATTCTGAGAAGACAAAAATATTATAATGTTTTTTCTGTCAGCTCTGGCTCCAAATATCAACATTAAGCTCTTGGTCCTCTTTTTCCTTCTCTTCTGACATCAGTTTGAAGAGGTGGGGGTGCATGGGGCAGGAGGGCAGTAAAGCCCATTGTATTTCAGTTGTGGCTTATAATGTATTGCTAATTTGACTTGCAAATGAGGGAAGCTAAGAATGAAAGGGTGCTCCATCTGCCCCAGTGTCTTCAGAGGACATGTAAATTAAGAAGCAGAAACTGAAAAAAAAAAGGCAAAGGTACATTTTTCTACTTCAACTTTCTGGATTATATACTGTCCAAAGACCCCACAGAGAACTCTCAAAACACAAAATCGCAGAAATATCAAACCATTCCTATCTGTTCAGCCATAGCTGCTGTGTAGTTGACGGTATTCACCTCGGGTAGTGAAGTGGCAATAACTCTGGAATCACAGAGCTCATGATGAACGCAGGCCCAACGTAGTGAGGCTGCAGCTGGCAATATTTGTCTGTGGAATTCACCTTCCCCTATCATGTGTCTTTCCCCAGCACCATTATTATCATTTAAGAAATAAGACAAGAGCTGAGCCAAAGTCAGGTTGGGTCCGCCATAAATAACTTCATGTTCAAGGCAATTTATGCAGCAGCCTAATGAGCCAGCCAAGAGGCTGGCACACACGCCACCAGGCATGGCCCAATGGGGAGCATTCTGCACAAAGAATGTGGCTGTTGGCATGAGTTTGCTTTTTACCTGGACCAGCTTGAATCACTGTCTCCTTGCCAGGAAACCTAGCGGACCATTGGGAGTCCTTTAAGAGAAAAGCCATATATTTCATGTGACTTGTGAATGGAAAGATGGATGCTGTCAGCGAGCAGTTTTGCTGCCAGATTGGGCATAAGACGAGCAAAATGGGAATTTAGATTATACAGAAAACCATTTTCATGGACCTCATTTAGTAATAGCTAACAATAACGATAGCTTCCAGTATTGTATGCCTATAATGGGCCAAGAAGGATGCTGGCTTGCATTTACAGCCTACAGATACAGTGGTCCCTCAGCATCTAAGGGGATTAGATCCAGAACCCCCTAGGATACATAAACCCTAAAGTGCACATGTCCCTCATATAAAATGACACAATATTTGCATATATCACATGACATCCTCCTTTGAACTTTGAGTTTTCTCTAGATTTCAGATAATATCCAGCACAAGGCAAAAACTCTTAAATACTGCACTAAGTTGTTTAAGGAATGACAAAAAAAATATTCATGTTCAATCCAGATGCAATTTTTAAAAGATATTATTCATTGTTGATTCTGCAGATTCAAAACTAGCAGAAAAAAATGATTTTAATTTCATTACCACCATACAAGAGGGTGTGCATGTATGAGTGTGTGTGTGTGTGTGTGTGTGTGTGTGTGAGACATGCACATGAGCATGCACACGCACGCGCGCGCGCCCACACACACATTGGGAGAGAGGGGGGATCTTTTTTTATAAACAAGGAAGCTGACATTCAGAGAAAGCACCTGACTTGTTTGAGCCTAATACTGCACTGGCACTAGAGAGGTGGTTCTCAACATTTTTAATGCTGTGACCCTTTAATACAGTTCCTCATGCTGTGCTGATCACCAATCATAAAATTATTTTTGTTTTACTTCATAACTGTAATTTTGCTACTGTTATGAATCATAATGTAAACAACTGGTATGCAGGATATCTGATACGCTAACCCAAAGTTGAGAATCACTGAAGGAAGCTCATTCTCTTCTGAGCCTGTTCCTTCTGCCTAAGTCACATTATCTATAGCCTTGTTCCTGCCCTGTGGCTTGAGAAGCTTCATGGATAGCTGGCAATCCTACTCATACCAAACCTTGGGCCTGACCAATACTAGACTAGATAGCTTGAAGTTTCAACTTGTGAGACTCCAAACTAGGGCAACATTTCAGTCTGCACTGGACACTATTTTCCCACAACCTCCTTGGCCAGAGCCCTCTGGTCAGAGCCCTGTGTGCAGGGTGAGCTTTCAAGCCAGGTGGGCAGTTCAGAACAGAACATTCCCTCACGGATCCCAGTCCTTCCTCACTCAGGATGGAATTCTCTGCTAACAAATGGTTTGAATTACAGGGAATTTGAATGTGTTCCCTTGTCTTGGACAGAGTTGATGCAATTATGAAATAACCCCATTTTTAAAAGTGTGTTGTCCATATGCCATTACAGCTGAATCTTTTCATGAACAACAGACGCCTGGCCATTTCATGCAGAGTCACACCCCGCCTGCAAAGCGGACGTACATAATCAGGGAAGGGATTCTGAAGTGCAAGAGAAGCTATTGCATGAAAATGTCAAACTTGAAACTTGGACTGGCCCTGGGGTGTGGATGGGGCGTGTTAGCTTTACTCAGAAAAGAAACAAGGCTGTTTAGTGATTGGATAAGAATTAGAAAAATCTCACAATTGCCAAGGTGAACCAAATGTTATGACGCAGTGCTGACATCGAGACAAGCTCTTGATAGGCGTTCTCACTACCGACTCGATCCATTTTTTTTAAGGGAAAACTTTCCTGGTGTAAGAATTTTCTATCCTCAGACTCAGTGTAAACACCTCCCTCCATCTTGTTTTCTGAGTAGAATTGAATCAAAGGCCTCCAGGCTGTGCAGAGGAGGGCGAGTCACTTTGCAAATCAGTTAGCAAAGTCATCTGCTCTGGTCTAAAGTGGATGGAACAAAAGGCAAAGGTCCCAGTGGAGGAACATTAATTGACAGACCAAAACTGTACTCTATGGCTTGAGAACTTTTTTTTTTTTTTCAAATTAAAACTGCATGTTTGCACATTCTGAGTCGATTTGGGTATTTTTATGGTGTTATGAGGCTCCAAGGCCATGATGGACAACCTTTGCTAGAGAGAACTGAGAGAAATAAGCCACAGATATCCACAGTGGCCCTTAACTTTCCTCTGCCTAGCTCCATTGGCTCTCACAGATGTTCTCACTGAGCTCCGTGTCTGTGAAGACCCAGACATCTTCATCCACCATAGAATCCAGGGGCAACTAGTTTCTAAAATGAGAAATATGTGAATGTCCTTTGCCAGTCCCCACCATTTTATCTGTCCTTCAAGGCTTATCCTGGGGACATTTGATCATTCCCCCCCTTTTCTATGGACCAAAGTTCTAATCTCTGAGCTCTATCACTCATGGCTATAGGACACTGACACCCCCAGGCTGTGGCTTGTAGTAAGTAGTGCACCATAGTAGGACACATTCCCTAGATCCCATTTTCTCCAACTTTTAGAAAATGGCTCTCGGCTGCTCACCATCTTCAAGAATTGCTTCTGTCAGAAAAAGGCACATGGCTCAAAGTCATATGCACACCTGTCAGCAGCTGGCATCCAAGCTAAAGTCATAAGGCTAAAGTCCTGAAGTACTCACCATCCCAAAACTTAGCAAAGGTCTGAGGGATTCTCTCATGGGATCAGATAAGGCTTTCTTGGGAATAGTACTATGTTTCTGTCTCCCCCCCCCCCCCCCCCCAATTGTCATGATGAAGTTTACCTCCTATTGAGAAGTAGATGTTGTTTATAAATTACCCAGGTCAAGGCATTTTGTTACAGCAGTCCAAGCAGATTAAGAAAGCTCAGCACTGCCTCTCCACTCCTCCTGTGTCCTGACATTTCCTATTTCAAGTGTCCTTCCCAAGAGCTTTCTCTCTTGTGTACAGCTTCCATCTCAGAATTTGCTTCCTGGAACCTGGCCTGTGATACTCACCCAGCCCTCTAGTGCCCCCTTCTGGTTATGCCAAGTCTGCTCTGGATCTGACTGGAGCTTAACCAGAGGCTGAGTTTTGCTGTTTATAGGACTGGGCTTTTGCTTGGACCAACATGCTAGGCTGATCTGCCCACCTCTCCCCAACCTTAGCTGAAAATGAGCCGCAGTCATGATACCTGCTCAATATTGAGCTATGTCACCTGTGTACAAGGTTCTGGCTGCTGTCTGAGGACCAGGTGGAGCCCAGCTCTAGGCTTTCTTCACCAAGCATCAGCAGTTTGTGCTTCCATGGGCTGACTGTGTGCTACTGATGCCTTTTGTTCTTGAATAGAGTGCCCCATTCTTTCACTGAGTTGAAACTCCTCAATGAGCAGAACCAATTCCTTTGCCACTCCTCACTTGTCTGGCCCTCCTCAACCCTTACAGTAAGCTATGTCCAAGTTTGTGTCTGAATAGCTCTGCCCCCAACCACATTTACAAAAAAAAAAAGTCACTGGTTTCTAAATGGCCTTCTCCATACATTCTTCTGTTTGCATCTTGTCTCTTCATCAATGCCAACTCAAAGTCCACTTCCTGAACACAACTTTTCCATCCCAACTCTCCATTGGCAGAAAAAAGGCCAAGTGGACACAGTCTGGTGAGTGTGGCTTCAGTCCCTCATAGCTTTCAGAGCAGAACATAGAACAGACAATGGCAAGGGCTCATTGCTACAGTGATATGTAGATCTCCCAGGCATAAGACTTGGGGGCAATTCAATGTGAAATAACAAATAGCTGTAAAGAACCCTTTATATGCACACCAGGCACTGTGCTAATCACGTCAGGGGTTGTAAGACCAAAGAAGGTACAAACCCTTTCCAGAATGGCCCACAAAAGTCCCATGTTTTGTGTGGGAGATGAAGTTAAGCTACCCCCAGGGAATACAGTATCTACCAGGAAACAGAAGTCCTGAGTAACCCCAATGCAGCTCTCTTCTTGAATAGTCAATATAGCAATCCGACTAAGCAGAAAGCAAAATACCTCCATACTGGACATGGATGGCTGCTATGGTTTACTATAGAGTTTAGTCCTGGAATCACTCACTAAATTAAAATGATAGGAGGAAATATAATTTTCCTAACAATAACAGGGATAAATGTGAAATACTAAATTTCAAAAATTTAAAGAAAAAGTCAAGAGCATGGGGAAAATATTTATGAGAAATTCCAGTGTCAAAGCAGAACAAGGTCATGCCCATCTCTGATGACAGTCACACGTATAAAAATGTCAAGTGAATTCTTTAAAGAATACATGTGATTTGTGACAAGTTAGAATGCAAGTAAAGATCAGAGTTTTAATTAATGGCAGAATCAAAATTAAAACTAGTAGTCTGCTATTAAAAAAAAAAAAAAAAAGACTAACAACTAACCTGCAAGGCTAACAAGATTACCACATTAAAATAAGGGCAATGTTCAAGCTAAAATCCTTGACAAGTTCATTCTATTGGCAAGGCCAGATTTATGGTTTCATGTGTCAAAATGGCTATTCCATCTTAAGAGGGACATTAGCATCCATCAATAGGAGATTGGTTAAATAAATTACAGTAATCCACACAATGGAAACCAGGCAGCTATTAAAATAATGATGTGTAGCTACTTTTATTGACATGGAGAGATGTCTATGATGAGTTAGCTAATGAAGAAAGCAAGTAGGGGTCCTGAGTGGCCTGTATAATCCTATCTAGTTAATACAAAGTCATGGGTCTATATGTTTAACTGTCCCTAAAATGCTTATTTCGGAGCCAGAGATGGCTCAGTCAGTAAGGTGCCTGATGACCTGAAGTCCATACCTGGAATCCACGTGGTGAAAGACCTGGTTCCTGCAGGCTGTCTTCTGACTTCCACGTGCACAGGAAAGTACCATGCAAGCACACACACATACACAGTAAATTAAAAAAAAAAACAGAAAGAAAAAATATAATAATTATTGCTAAGCAGAGACCATAGGACATGGGAATGGGTTGGGTGGCTTAGGAGGATTTGGTAGGAGGTCTGCAGAGCCAGGAAGATGGAAAATCTATGTGGTTGTCAGTGCTTAGGAGCTTCCCTCCACTTAGCCAGGCAGGCAGCATGTTCAGAGTCACTTTTGTCAGGCAGATGAACAGCTAGTACAAACCAGTCATCAGCCTACATGCTCGGAATGCAGATGCCAAACCTTTGGAGGTTAGAGGTCCACATCAAAGCTTGAGAGAGGCCATATTCTCTCCTGGTGCTCTGAGGGGAGCTTCCTCGTTGTGATGGCAGCTGAGGGAATCCCGTGGCATTTCAAGGTATTCTTTATTGCAGCTCATGTCTCTGTCTCCATCTTCACACGGTCTTCGCCTGTGTCTGATCCAAATCTTCCTCCACCATCCCCTTATACAGATGCTTGTTCAACAGACTTAGATTATATTTGAACAATCCGAGATGACATCTCCTCAAGATCATTAATTACATTTGCAACGACTTTTTGCCCAACTAAAGTTTCATCACAGGTCCTGAGTGCTAGTACCTTTCAGGAAGACATCACTCTGCCTACTGAGGTGACAATGAGGTACATAGGAAGTATAATCTTCCCAGAATGTAGTGAGTGAGAACAAGAGAAGAAAGGCAGAACAGCATGAGGCATATCAGGACATAGATAGTGGCTTGTGTCATCAGTTCCCACTAGACAATGCACTAAGAGTAGGGATGTTCCCTCTGTCCCCTTGAAAGGCAGACATTGTTTTATAAAATAATGCTTGTTCTGTTTGTTAGAGACAGAGTCTCTCTCTCTCTCTCTCTCTCTCTCTCCCTCCCTCCCTCCCTCTCTCTCCTTTGAGAAATACATAATTTTCCTTTACTCTAGTATTAAATTGTGAAGTCATTTATGTAGTCTAACATTTATTTTAATTATTTTAATTTAATATATTTATTTTCTCATATATTATATCCCAACTACAGATTCTCCTCCCAGTCCCTCCTTCCCACTTCCCCTCTCCCACGAATTCACTCCTCCTCTGTTTCCCATAAGAAAAGAGCAGGTCTTCTAGAGATATCATCCAAATACAGCATAGCAAGATACCACAAGGCTAGGTACATACCCTAGTATCAAAGCTAGACAAGGCAACCCAGGAGGAGGAAAAGGGTCTCAAAAAAGCAAGCCAAAGAATCAAAAACAGCCCTGTTCCCACTGTTAGGAATCCCACAAGAAGACCAAGCTACACGGCCAGAGTATACATGCGGAGGACCTAGGTTAGACCCATGCAGGCTCCAATATTGTCAGTTTAGTCTCTCTGAGCTCCTGTGAGACCAGGTTAGTTGGTTCTGTGGATTTTCTTGTGCTGTCCTTGACCCCTATGGCTCTTACAATCTGTCTTCTCCACCTTTCACAGGATTCCCTCTCTTCTTCTTAATGTTTGGCTGTGGGTCTCTACATCTGCTCCTATCAGTTGCTGAATGAAGCCTCTCTGGTGAAGATTATGCTAGGCTCTGGTCTACAAGTGTAGCAGAATATATATATTCCCAGCAGGCCTAGAACTCACAGTGTAACACGGGCTGACTTTCAATTCATGATCCTCCTTAGGTTCCTGAGCACTGGGATTACAAATATGAGCAGTCAGTCTGGATGATACTTTTTATGTAAAAGGTACACACACACACACACACACACACACACACACACACACACCACATAGACCGAGCACAGGTATGCACATCACATGGATATACAATCTATTTGTAGTATTATGTTTTCATGCAATAGAGGGGTGATTAGGGGGAGAAAAAAATAAGGCTCATGTAAGGGACAATGATAAAAAGGTTAAGGAGCCATGGATTAGCCCAGACCACCGCAACAGCAAGAACCATGTCTAGTCAGCAGAGGGTAGGCAAAGTGCTCCGCAAGTGCTGATTCAGTAATTAAGTAAATGGGTGAAATTTCAAGGAGACAGACTGGGCCCTTGGCCCAGTGAGCACTCGGCCAGCCCATAAGGCAGACAGCAGCCCATCTTCAAGCATTCAGGCAGAAGCAACAAGGAGAAGTTGCACCAGGAGTGTTTCAGGACTTGTGCAGAAATACTTGCTCCATTCTATCAATATATGACATACAAATGTCACTACACCATGAACTCTCTTGGATATTGGTCTAGCTGCTTTGGTTTTTAGACAAAGCAATGCAATCGTTTGTAGGTTTAAGTGTCTCTCCATGATCACGTGTGAACCACAGCCATCACTCGAGAATTTCTACTACCAAGGCTTGGAAATAGCTCAGTCAGTAAAGTGCTTATCAGGCCAGCTTTCTTGTTTAATTAATTAATCAATTAATTAATCAATTAATTAATACCTATGGCACATGCTTACAACCCCAGTGTCTAGGTAGGCAGAAACAGCTGGAGCTCCAAAGCTTCTTGGCTAGCTAGCCTTTAGTCAGCAAGTTCCAAGACAAATGGGAGACTTTACCTAAAGGGGTAGTGGGGGCAACACCTAAGAGCAATACCTGAGGTGTACCTCTGGCCTCCACATGCATGTGTATGCCTGTGTGCACACACACACACACACACACACACACTCACACACACACTCACACACACACAAGCTCACACGAGAAAGAGAGAGAGAGAGAGTTGTGCCATACATAGTGTCCATTTTGTTTGTTTGTTTTTGATCTTTTAGCTCCACTCTCTTATTTTAAAAAAGGCCAATACTATTAAAAATTAAATGAATTTTCAAAGACTGTGAGTCTTAGTACTTTCAGTCTGTCATGAACAATATTTCTAGTTTGGTCCAGTGACAAAGCTTGATGGGGTTTAATAGCATTAGCGATCAATGGTCCCTTTAGAAAAACAAATTAAGCATGCAAAACAGGGGCAAAAATTAAGCCTTGTGTTTACATAGGAGATAGTTTAACCTTATCCTCAATTACACAGAAATTGGGTAAAATGGCAAGATAATTGATCAAAGAGCCTATAAATCTGAGCCACTAAAAGCAGCTGGTGTTCCATCAACAGCGTGGGATGCCAAGGAAGCCTTCAAAACAGGAAATATCAGACCCAAGTAAGAGGCTGGCTGTGATAAGTGTGCTTTTGCGTTTAGCACAATGATTTACAGATGTCCTCAGAAACCCATGGGCAAATTAGGGAATCGTGGGCTACACTCACTCTTCAGTGACCCTAACTCCACAGGCAAGATAGGGAGTTCCCATGGCATTGCTCAGCTGCTGCCAGGTCAGGGGAAGGGACAGGAAATGTGTTTCATGGTAGTGTGTCCTAGAAGGGACAGCTCCACAAAGCCATCATTTATAGAGCTCTTTAACATCTGCTTACACAGAATGAGTTTGATTTGACCAGAGCCACATGGGAAGTACTGGCCCAACAAATTGAGAGTCCTTCTTCTGAAGACACACCAGGAGCATTGATGCCATTATCTCCTGTTAACACCAACCAGTGCCAAGTGTAGAAATGGCCACATTATGGGAAGGGGTAGTAAAGTTCTACTGGCAAAGAGGCTACTTTCATGGCTCAGACTATATATGAAGCATCTTAATCTAGGAAGCCTTTTTCAGAGAGAGAGGGGTGAAGGGAAGGGGAGAAGAAAGGA
This sequence comes from Rhynchomys soricoides, assembly GCA_019843965.1. Taxonomy (NCBI): domain Eukaryota; kingdom Metazoa; phylum Chordata; class Mammalia; order Rodentia; family Muridae; genus Rhynchomys; species Rhynchomys soricoides. The sequence goes on from JADRCH010000110.1 coordinate 272,849, forward strand.
GAGACTGACTCTTACTGATGGTGGAGGGAGCAAGTAAAGAAAGAGAGGGAGGGGAGAGGGAGAGAGAGAGAGAGAGAGAGAGAGAGAGAGAGAGAGAGAGAGAGTGTTAAACAAGAGGACACATTGGCAAGAAGTCAAAATCGCTGCGGTTCCGATTTTTATGAATGTTTAACTTTGAATCTGGCTCTGTTTTCTCAGTGCAGGAGCCTTGGGCAGAGAGCCAGCCCCAGAGGAACAGCCTTAATTCAAAGACTTTGCTCACCAGTGCCACTCCACACCAGCTGGAAGGCCAGTGTGAGGGTAAGCTCTGGAAACATGTAGAAATACAATCACCAGCAGATCCCCTAGTGTGTGACCCAGCACCAACACAAGGATAACCTGATCTACACTGAGGAAACCCCAACGATGCAGGGACAAGTGGCTTCAGCTAACAGACTTGAAAACTATCACTGTCCCATGAGTTGAGAATGATGGATCTTTTTAGAGAGAAACTGCCCAATATTGGAATTAATCAATCAGAGGGCTGCTGGAATCACTGATCTTCCCTACATGGTGACTGTCACAGGTCACTCCTGCTCACCAATGCCTGCTACTCACCATACCTGAAGAACAAGGTGGATGTACCTCTCAGGAGAAGGAGTACAAGTCTTGTGTAACTTTGTCTGGCTTTGCCATAAATGTATTTGCATATAGCCACCCTGGAATACTAACTACACCACAAAAGATATACATTGAAATCTGAGAGTCTCCAATATCCTAAAAGGTTTTTTTAAAGGATGGCCTATCACAGCATATCATACCAGGAGTTTGTGAGTTTTCAAATGCCTATGCCCCTTCCTAAACAAATGGTCAACTCCTGAAGCAGTGTGTATTCTGGACACTCTCCCCTAGATGCTTAATTCTGATAACATTTGAGAACAGCTACCCCGAAGCAAAGTGCTTCCTGACAGTGCGAGGTTGCCAGTCGACTCTACCTCAGCTTGGAAGGGGCTGTGTCTGTAGTAAGTACTCAACAATTGTTACTCTACTGTTATTGCTGATTAGAACAAGCCCTCAAAAGGCTTTTGGCAGTCAAGGAATCCTAATGGAAAAGAGGAAAAGGAGATGGAAACTTGACCACACCTTACAAACACAGTGTTTATTCAAGACTCATCTGTTATTTTGTTATTTTGGAAGCTGTTTTCTTGCAAAGGATATCTGAAATTCCTTGAGAGTGAGGTTTGCCCCTCACCAAAATTTGACAAATGAAATATAATCAGACCCTCTTTGTGCTTGGGGATGCCTCGATGGCTCTGTGGATCTCAGTTCTTTCCTGTGGTCAACCACAGGCAGGATGCACAATGAAAAAAAGTTATCATTTAGATTTTACTAAAAAGAAAGTCTAAGGCAAGAGAGCCTTTGGGCTGAGACGTGTTAGTTATGGAAGGCAGCCATCCATTGAATTGTCTTGCTCCCATATATCCCTTGGGCTCAATGGATGTAGCAGATAGCTGATTGGTTTTCAGGAAATCCTAAAAGCAAATAGGGGTCAGACCCACATGTGTGAAGGGTGCCACAGTTATTTAAACAGTATGTTCCAAACACAAACACTTAGTTTGATATTTTGATCTCTTAACTAATAAGTTTGATGGATTATGAGCACAGATGCTCAATTTAATACGGGGTCTAAACAAAACCAGACTTTCTCTTTAAAAGGAAATGCAGTATAAACCCATTTGTGTCTAAACTGGTTCTCAAAGAATCTTCTTATCTGCCCCAAGTAGGACTCACAAACCATTTTCATATCTTTGCTTGCATTTTCCCTCTCAGGGGGAGGTGTAAAACTTCTTCGTTGAGATTTTGAGAGCCCTTGTGTACAGATGTTAAAACCTTGTTGGATGAATACCTGTTCCAAGCCTGTTCAGCAGGATGTGTGGTCGCAGTGAATAGAAAATGAAGGAAGGAAGGAAAAGCTCGAAGGGGATCTGGTTGCAAGGGCAACAGAAATGTCAGATTGTGGGAGATGTGGAAAGGAAACAAACAAGATGCCAGTAATAGAAGACATCTCGACACAGGCTACAGTGATGCTCAAGGTACACACTAGCAAACTTTTAATCCAAGTAATTATGTGTTATCAAACACTACTGTGTATAGGCAACACCGTTGCCTCACAGATAAACACTGGATCTATACAGTTCAGGCCCCTTCCCTTCTAATCATCCCGTTGTGTTTTACTGCAGTGTATAAATCAGGTCATCAAGTTGTTCTGAGGTACGTGACAAAATGCAGATTCTCAGGTTTGAAATATTTCTTGGAGCCAAAATTTATAACTTTTGAGAAAGACTAATGAATAGCATACTTGAAAGAAATAAGCATGGCTTGCTTGGTTATGTCCACGCTGCATTTCAGAATCAAAGCCAGATCAAACTGGCTGGATACGGTGCCTACGTATTTATCTGCTGCTTCTACTTACCTGAAGCTTTCTTTCATTGAGTGAAGAAATAAAGGGGGCTAACGTGTCATTGGCTTGGTGAGTCAGTCGTGGCTAAAAACATGCTTATAGTGCACACAAGACAAAGCCTGTGAGACGGAGATGCTTAGAGGAGTTTATGGTCTATTCCAATAAGATTTTATGAGTTTATGGCCTGAAGAAAAATGACTTTGATATGTCCTATCATCAGAAGCCTTGGGAACGGTTTGACTAATATTTTTAACAGCTCTCTGGCTACTGTGTAGGGAAAGGTCTATAGGGAACAGCAGAAGCAGATATGTTAGTCAGAAGGTCACTGCAGTTAAGACTAGAGAAGATGGTGAGATGTGGACGAGAGGGTTAGAGGCTGGAGGCACGGGCATTGTAGGGATGCGCTCAGATGGCAATGCTGACATGTTTTGCCAAGATTTGACAAGATTTGTCAGGAAAGAGTAAAGAAAAGGGAAAAGTGAACTAGTTCTAGATAGTCTTCTACTCCAGACATTAGTGAATGGCAGAGAGGATTACTACGACGGAATGACTTCCAGGGGAAAAAGAAAAGATGTAATGGATCATGGATCAGTCTTTCTGTTTGTCTCTGGAAAACTTGAGTTCCATATTAAACATCTGTGTGGAGACGAGGCTAGACAACCAGATATAAAGACCTACTACCAACAGAAGGTCATAGAGCTGGAGACCCAGATTTGGAAGGCTTAGATACATGGGTCACACGGAAGACTTTAACATCTATGGGAACATCCATGTTAAAAAAAAAAAAAGTATTATTTGAGATTAAGATGAATCGGGAATGCTCTCCAGAAACCTCCAGTACTTATTCATCTCTTAGGGGAAAGGAGCCAGAAGAGAGACAGAGATAAACAGCCCAAAGGTGAGAGGAAAGTCAAGAGTAGGTGACTGTGTTTAAGGTGGCAGCTACTTTGCTGCTGTAAAACATCATGACCAAAGCAACTTATTGAAGGAAGAATTTACTTTGTTTATGATTCCTGAGGGATGAGAGTCTGGGGAAATATGCTAATACACAGCAGACACGGTGGCAGGAGCAGGGAGATGAGAGCTCACATCTTCAATGACAATATATTACACAGGAGAAAGTAGAAATCTATTTTGTGTTCTAGTTCTGTATCCCTTCCACATCAGGGACACTGAAGATGAAGAGAGGTAATGTCTATCAGAGTTCTTGACCTAAGTTGAAAGCACAGACTACAAATAACTCTTTGGTAAAACAAAGTGGGGACATTTTATGATATAAGAAAAAGAAAGCCTACTGAGTGGATTACTTGGTGAGAAATATAAGAGAATTACTACCAATTCCATCTGTTTCCCTCACAAGATAACGTGGATATATGAGGAGGAAAAGGGAAAAACAGTCATTCAAAAGAGTGGCCAAGAGAGCATCACTGCCGCGATGAGTGTCTACTTGGTATCCAAGAGTTTAAAGAGGCAGTAGTGAGCACTGTGGTGGAGTTTTCTTCCAGCCATTTAAAGACAACTAGGTAAATGTGAGTTTAACTGGGATTGAGGCTCTGCCGGCCAAGGTCACTGGGAAGAAAAGTATTAAAGAATTAAGGCTGTTGACATCCAGGAGTCCACGATGGGGCCAAGTATTTAAGGTAGATACAGGAGGAAGGGAGGGTTCAAAGGGAGGTGACTAGACGTGATAGCCAGTGGGTTGTTCATGACAATGTAGATGACTATGGCAGCAGACTAGGTTAGATGAGCTAAGAAACAAAAGAGTTGGAGTATCCAGGGCTGGTTGTGGTGGGAGAGCTGGGTTCTGATGAAGCCAAGTAGTGTTGGTTTCTGTTCTTGTGTTCTTGCCCTTGCCTTTCGCCATCTGGCCGAGAAGCACCTTAAAAAATGTTCAACATCTTTAGTCATCAGGGAAATGCAAATGAAAACAACCCTGAGATTTCACCTCACACCAGTCAGAGTAGCTAAGATCAAAAACTCAGGTGACAGCAGATGTTGGCGAGGATGTGGAGAAAGAGGAACACTCCTCCATTGTTGGTGGGAATACAAGCTGATACAACCTCTCTGGAAATCAGTTTGGCGGACCCTCAGAAAAATGGAAATAATACTACCCGAGGACCCAGCTATTCCACTCCTGGGCATATACCCAGAAGATGCTCCAACATGTAATAAAGACACATATTCCACTATGTTCATAGCAGCCATATTTATAATAGCCAGAAGCTGGAAACAACCCAGATGTCCCTCCACAGAGGAATGGATACAGAAAATGTGGTACATTTACACAATGGAATACTACTCAGCTATTAAAAACAATGACTTCATGAAATTTGCAGACAAATGAATGGAACTTGAAAATATCATCCTGAGCGAGGTAACACAGTCACAAAAGAATGAACATGGTATGCACTCACTGTTAAGTGGTTATTAGCCCAAAAGTTCGAAATACCCAAAAGTCACTTCACAGCAACCATAGGGCTGAGTGTGAGGTCCCAAATGGAGGTCTTGGAGAAGGGACTGAAGGAGCTGAGGGAGTTTGCATCCCCAGGGAGGCAGCAACAGTGGCAACTGGCCTGATCTCCCCCCCCCCATACTCCTGGAGACTGATCCACCAACCAAAGAATACCCATGGAGGGACCCATGGTGCTGGCCACATATGTGGCAGAGGAGGGTCTTGTTACCCATCAGGGGGAGGAGAGGCCCTTGGGCCTGAGGGTGTTAGATCCCCCAATAGAGGAGAATGCCAAGGAGGAAAGACGAGAGTCGGTGGGTGGGTGGGAGAATACCCCCATAGTGGCAGGGGGAGGGAATGGGGAGGTTCCAAAGAGGAGATCTGGAAAGGGGGAAACATTTGAAATGTAAATAAAGTATGAAAAATAAAAAAGAAAGAAAGAAAAGAAAAGAAAAGAAAAGAAACAAAAGAGATCAGGAATGTGGTCTGGGGCGTGGGTAGCCACAGAAGGTAAGAGACCAAATTATTGGTGCAAATGACCTTAATTACAAAATTATATCTCAATTTTATAATATCTCTTCTTCTTGGCGTTCCACTCATTTCAAAGACTAAGAAAACTAATTAGAAAATAATAATATACCAAGTAACTGATTGTAAAATTGTTAGATGTGAAAAATTAGCCGTATGAAGGTCAGGACTGAATTTAACAACTCCACTACTATGTTTTACTAGAATCCCAATTCTCCCTCATACACCGTTCTCAATACTTGAGCACTGCTACTCTGATACTTCTGATCTGAAGAGCACTGTGTCGGTAACATCTGCCTTACAAGTACACTTGGAGCTCACCACTTGATTAAAGTATATTGCCCTTTCCCCCATTTTCACAAATTAATCGACTAGTAAATAGATTTACCCAGTTTGTATGAGTTCTGTCAAACAGAATGGACTCTAACCTCCACACCTTCAACTAAAGAATTATTTGACAACCAAAATGGGGTGAGAAGCTGCTAATAACTAACTCCACATATGCTGAGCTCTGCTCTGTGCCTGTTTCACAGACATGTGACTCAGGATCCCACACACCAAAGGGGACTCATGCAGGCAGCTGTAGTACCCTGGGATCCCAGTCTCACAAACTTAATCATTTGAATGTTTTTGTAACTCAAGCCCAACAGAACAATGAAGCGTACCCTGGGGCTTAAGGCCTCTGTACATGTACATTAGGTCCCTCACTAGGTTGGGTTCCCTGGTCTCTGTCTGTTAATCTCTGTCACCCCTTTCCCATGGGGCTCCACATCAACACAGGAAGAGTTCAATGTGAACACATACCTTGCCGGGAGAGGGTCACATTCTTATAAAGGTCTACAGTTCCCTATGAATCACTCTGTATGAGAAGAGGATGCCAGGAAACAACAAAGACTTCATGGTGGTTGACGGAGGGAAGGAGGAGAAGATGGAGGGAAAGAAGAAAGGGCGGCAGGATGAAGGGAAGATGGAGAGGGAGAAGGAGAGAGGGAAATTACATGTTGCCATCCCTGCCCATTTAGTGCATTGCCAACGCTAAAGAGGAGAATGGTGAATGAGAAGAGGAAGAAGGGCTCCAGCAGTGCTGGGTGCTTAGGAAACAAGTGGGATCTTCTGGCTGCAGCCCCATGGCTTTCCAGGCTTCAGTCTGTTTAACCTTCTCCAGCATCTTTTCGGATCACTGGGCTCACTATCCTACGAAGGGCAGAGCGAGGGTCACAGGAGTAAGGAACTTACCCAGCTGATGCGTGGCGATGCTAAGGTCTACCTCTCTGGAGAGTCCATGGTCATCACAGCTTTCCATCTCAGTATTGTATATCAACAACATGGACTGGTACTTGGGTCTTGGTTTTCATGGAAAACTTTTAGAATATGAATTTCTGTTACTTATATTTGCCTTCTCACCCATAAAACTTTTTTTTAATTTAAGGATTATGTCTGCTTCAGAGACCCATCACTAATAGAAATGCTGAACAAACCTGACTGTGCAGGGAAGTGAGCATTCTGATATTTAAAATGTCTCTGCTTCAATACACACCAAGTATAGGCAAGTATAATTTATTCACCACCTATAATCAGCTTGGCTGAGGACATGGGCCTGCGCTTGGCCTGAAACCTGCATGTAGAACAATCTTCATATTCCTATACTCTGAACGGAGGTCTGCATTGTAGACAGGGCGTCAGGATGCAGACAGGCCTGTAAGCCAGGAGAAGGAAGCCTGATAAGGAAAAGGCAGGGTTATTTCCTACATGCCCTGTTGTTTTGTAATTTTCTTTCCATACTGTTGGATTCCATCCCTGTAACCAACAGTTTCACTGGATGCAAACCCCTGACAAGGGCCCTTAGAGTTCCAGCTACAGAATCTCCTCATCTTTGAAAAGGAAAATATGTCTTCATCATCCATCTGTACCCCTCTATATACTGGGCTGAGGACATAACCTTCATTTTGTGTCTAAACTAAAAGAGGCTGAGGCGATGGCTCAATGGGTAAAGTGTTTGCCAAACATGCAAGTATAAGGACCAGAGATCAAATCCCCAACACCTAGGCAATACTGCCCTGGAGAGGTAGAAACAGGGATTCCCTGGTAAAGGCTAGCTAGCTACACTACCTGAATTGGTGAGCTCTGGGCCCATGAATGATTGAGGAAGATTTCCAGTGTCAGCCACTGGCCTCCACATATCCATATACATGTGTGTCAACATACATGCAAACACAAATAGAAACACCATATACACATACATTTGCCCCACAAATTTACTTTTTTTAAAAAAAAATCTAATTTTCAGTTTAGAAAATCTATAAAAGCATTTTCCCCCATGAGAATAAAACTTTACCCAGTCTAGCTTCCTTCGTGGGTCTTATATCCAGAGACTTTTGTAAATTGACCTTATCCTTAACACAAGGGTTAACATTTGAAAAGGTTGTCTACTGGGATGATGAAGAAGCAAACACAGAGTGGATGCTCCGACCTTTCTGGTGCTGACTTTGTGCTCACAGGGAATTCCCGAGGAGACTGGGGTGGGCTGTGAGGATGGCTGGAAGAAAGGGCTCAAATCTGCCTCCTCTCAAACATGCCTCCTCTATCAGTTCCAAGTCTCAGGAGGAGCCATCACAGATAGAGTCAGAATGAGAAAGGCATCTACATGAATACTTAAAAGTCCATCCTTTTCTCTCAGTCAGAGAATAAGCAAGGGAGCCTTGCACTGAGGCTGGGGATCACAAGAGAACATTGCTCTGCTGCCTTTCACCTTAGGCTGCTTTTGCAACATCACCAGCATGGAAGGATAAGCATAGAGTGCTGTGAGTCTATATGACTGCATAGTTTCTTTCTTTGTTTGTAACTATGGCATGTGGGGGTTAACAAATAAAGTAAGCCCGTTTACCCCTGGTAGTCCTTCAGTTCAGTTGCTTGTCTTTCTCTTTTACTACATCACATGACAGACCTAAATGGGGTGTCACTTTCTTCCATAGTCCCTGCCCTTCTCAAGCTGGAGACCAGGGCTTGAAGTATGTTCTAGGCCCTTACCAAAGAGATACTAGAAGAGAGGATGGGAATGCTCTTGCATAGCTCTTCACCAACTGAATTAGCATACTAAACATGCAGATGAACTGGCTTCTTTCAGTTACGTTGATGAAATGTCACAGATAAGAATGCTAGGAAAGAATAGCAATCTGTTGAGTGGAGGACGTTTGGAGAACACGTCTGGTACTTTTCATTTTTCCTCCTCACATAATGGTTTCAAGGTGTTATCAGTCTACAAAAAGTGCCAGCGAATGGATTTTGGTGAACCTTGAAATGTCTCCCTCTTCAATAAAGCTGCTTCGAATTTAAGATAGGGTCATGTGTCTCTCCAAAGAGCCCAATATAAACTCTGACGAGATTGACAGCATGGTCCTGAACCAAGAGCTGGCTGTCCATCAGACTCTTCCAAAACACGGCCCTCAGTGTGGCCACTGAGTCCAGTTCTTGCAGGTACCTTGGGAACAAGGGGACAGAATCAGAGTCAGTGAGGTTGATGACATGAGTGTGTAACCATATATTTCCTTAAAATAAATACAATATACTTTCAGGCTAGCCTACGCACTCCTTGAGGGCTACAGTGTGCATATTCTGAGACTTAGAGCTTCCTAAGCTCTTACAAATAGCACCTATTCAGTTTTGGAATACGCTTTTCTCTGGCATGGATGCTTCGAGAACATCTGTATCTTGTTTGCTGAGCCATCATTATTGCCTCTTGTTCTTGGACCAATGCACACTGGTTACATCAAAAGTACAATGTTCATGTATCAAATTGAAAGTCTCTCTGTGGTAACTTAGCCTGAGGAAATGGGCTTCATCTCAGAGAACTTACAGCAAAGCACCAGAGGCTGTTGTAGGCTGGAATTTTAGAATCATTCCAAATTAAAAATAAATCCTAGGGATAAATACTAAGAATGCCCAGTAGGTTTTTAAACTAGATAATTTCATATATTTGGAAAACAATTCACTGGAAATATATAGATTTATTGGAATCTTTGAAATGCTTTTACAATATTCCTGGAAAGTTCTAGAAATGTATTTGAAACTTTTAAAAAATGACCTAAAGAACCTTAAGTAGATTCTATATCCATTCTTCCTCTGCTAATGGCTGACTGTGCCTTGTCATGAGAGACTAATGTTTGCAATACTGAGTGGCCATCAACTGTGTGTGTCTAGTTAGATGCAGGAATCCTATGTGAAGCTTAAGAAATAGAGACTCAGGCCCTCTCCTGATGCTGGAGCTGAAGTGAGGTCTAGCGTGGTACCTACAACCCAGGAATACAGAACACCCTGTGTGTTGGTACTGACACAAACATCTACTGGTGCTTACTATGCACTATGGTCATGCACTATGTTAAGTAATTCACACATATTATTTATTCTTCTGACAATATGAAAAAGGGATAAGCTAGGAATCAAAGAAAACATTCAGTGCATAAGCTAAGCTGTGAGTTCGATTCCCCAACACCCAAAAGGAGGGAAGAGTGAAGCAAGCTTACTGTAAAGCACACCTTTTGAGCCTCCACTTTCTGCTCCTGGGCTCTTCCACTCCTGCAGACAACACATCAGCCCTGCTTGCTGCCTTAGAAATGCTAAGAAATCTAGATGTTAGGATAGTGTCTCTTCCTTCCTGTTCAACTCTGCTTTGATGCTTGAAATTTTGTGTTTTGAGATTTGAGGCTTATGGGACACCCTAGGTAGAATGAGGCAAAGAATCCACTCTTTGTTCTTTGCTACGTGGGAAACAACAATCAAAAGTCTATCTCTTCCAAAAGCGGCCATGATTTGTGCCAAATTGCGTTGATGAAACATGGATGTCTCCAATCACACGACTATGGGTCATCTGAGTGCTATGACAGCATCTCTCAATCTTTTCTGTATAAGATGCCAGTTTACATTGTCACAGAGAGAAACTGAAACACAGACCCAGGTGGCAGGAAGTGAACTGTCACCAGAGAAATGTTGGAAAGAAATAGTATGGACCCTTCCAAATGCCAGGCCCCTTAGGTATTCCTGCTAAGCATCACTGTGGAGGTCAAGTCCCTCAGTATGCTGCCCAGAGATGCAAGTCTTAAATGGGATTTCAGTCAGAGGAGCTGTCATTTCATGAGAGGTACAGTCATGCTTACTGTTGACTCGACTGGACACCCATTCTTCAAGGACCTTGCAAAATGAGTAGACTGGCCCAGTTCAAATATTTCCCTCTCTCTCTCTCTCTCTCTCTCTCTCTCTCTCTCTCTCTGTGTGTGTGTGTGTACACTGGTGTGTGCAAATGTGTGTTAAGCAGGAGAGGACACCAGGTGTCCTGCTCTATCATGTTCTGCACTAGCAGCCAGAAAGCCTCAGGAAGCTGCTTGTCTCTGTTCATCCTGTGCTAGGATTACAGGCTGGCATATGGTTAAGGCCAAGGTTTTTACTTGGCTGCTAGGATCTGAACTCTGGTATTCAGACTTGCAAAGCAAGCCATTTGTCCTGCTGATCCATCTTCCAGCCCCTGGCTACCCCATCATAAAAAGCAAGCTACTGAGGCTTGGAGAGACCCAGTCGCCTTCTACTTCAGACCTTTCTCCACTGAGTCAGCAAGCAGCGTTTGCAAATAGTCTTAAGTGTAGCCATGAGATCAGCTGTGGCATCAGCTGCAAAATCGTCACCAGGAAGCGACTGCCAGTTACATAGGAAGAAAGATGAAAGGTCCTGTACTGATCGAGCACATTTCTGAAGCCACACACTGGGGACTTCCCAGGCCTTGCCACTCAGCTACTTCCAAGATGGTGGCAAAATGATTCTCGGGACTGGGAAGATGCCTCTGCTGCTTCTTCCATCTACTCAAAAAAAAAAAAAAAAAAAAGAAAAGAAAAGAAAGAAAGAAAAAGAAAAGAAAAGAACAAAAAGCTTCAGTTGCCAATCCCAGGGTATGATGGCCCCAGCATACTCTGTCCTCTTTCATCTCCTTTCCTCTACCTTCCCTTCCTCTCCTTCTTTCCTCTCAGCTCCACATTTAAACAATAAACTAATTACTCAAACATTACGAACGCGTGCTTCCTCCTGGCCTAGCAGTCTCAGGGCAACGATTCGGCTTAGCTTTCCCCATGCACGGACGGGTATCTCCCTGGTTCCAAGGGCTCCAGGCAGATGTCTGAAAATCATCCCCTGACAGATTTATGCTCGTCAACCTCTGCAATGCCCTCCAATCCCATCCCAAATCATATCCTACTTGTGGGCGAGCGCACTGGAGGCCAAATTCATCAAGTCCTCTCAAAACACATGCAGAGCTAAGATGCCGACTAGTGGTGGCATCCTGCCCGCCCGCCCCCCAGTACCCCCCTTACAAACCCTGAGCTCCTCAGCCCCGCATGTCTTTCTGGCCTGTTTTCTACCCAAGATCTGGAACGACTTGGGATTCCAGGCTTTTGAAACAAGATTAAAAGGTCTCTTTTACAGCATTTGCTGAAAAACTCCTCAGAGGAAACGTGGTTGGCAGGTAGAAAAACCAGGACCTGTCTCCTTGAAAATCACAGCTGTGTTATCTTTTTCTTCCACTGATTGCTTCCAGATTATCACTGGGGCAGCCTGCCAAGGAGCCAGTCCTCTGTGTCCTGAGCCGGCTCTGGCGAAAGAGCTAGTTTTCCTACAAAAGGAAACACATTTGGAGATGCATAGCTCGCCATATGCAGAGCTGCGAATGAAAGCTTGCAAATGAATTTGGCCTCACTGCCCAGGCAAGTCAGCACAGGAAGGTGAACCCAGAGCTGATGTGGCGAGAAGTTTACCAAAGCACTCGGAAAGGGTCAATCGCAAAATACCCTTTTCTAAAAGGGAAGAGGGTCAAAAGTGCAGGAGGTGGGGGGTGAAAGAACAAGGTAAACCCAGGCAGTGATGGAATCTGCCATGAAGAAGGGAGCCCTCATTCAGGGTCTTCTGCGAGCCCCTGGAGCACAAGTTCTCAGCGGCACCTAGCTGGCAGCACCTTCCCCAAGGGTCCTTGGCACCCGCCCAGTGCTCAGGTTTGGCCAGTGAGTAACTGAGCAGAAGGCAACCTCTGCCTTTGAAAGCTGCTAGCAGGAAATGTTATGCCTTCTCCAGAAAGACGCTCAGATTTGGCCAGTCAGACATACTTAGGAACAGAATTTTAGAGGTGAAAATCTTGTGCGTAGTTCTTGTTTACAGTACTAACAAGAATAAACTGCTCCCACCGGAAGTCATTGTTTGGGCGAGAAGCATCCAGAAGATGATGTACCTACCTTGAGCCGCGTATTCAACCCTGTATTCTGAAGGCTGGGACCGCACCAAGTACCAAAGTCAAAATGTCTCCTGAGGGCTTAAAGGGCACGTAGTTTAATAGCTCCACGATTGTGTCCTTAGCCATACCAATGCCCCACATGGGCGCTGAAGATCTTGTCAGGAAATAAAAAGACTTCTTTCTCTGGACTAAAATTAGAAAATGTTGTGTTAAATGAAGTTAAACAGGTTTCCTGAAAGTTGAGCAGTTAACAGCTTTTAATGTGCCCCTGTCAGTAGCACCTGCTAAATTTGTTCTTGGTAGACTCTATTTACAGAGAGAGCCTCCTAAGGCCTGATGGGACATCGGTTGTTCAGAGTACATAGCTTACTATAGGTTCTTGGTGAAAAGTCAATGTGGCTCTCAAACCGGGCGTTTTCAGAAAGTACCTAGCTTTCCTTTTCTTTGGGGTGAAGATTCTATCCCGAAATGAGGGATGCAGTTCACTGACCATCACCCCAAAGCCCAAAACACATGCACTCTTTTCTGTGTTTATGATATATCTACGTGTGTGTGTGTGTGTGTGTGTTGTGTGTGTGTATGCGCGCGCGGTGCACTAGGCACATAACAGCCACCGCATGCGTATGAAGGTAAACCTCAAGTGTCAATCACTGTCTTCTAGGGTTTTTTGTTGTTGTTATCATTGTTTGTTTGTTTTGGAACAGGGTCTCTTGTTTGCTGCTGTGTATGCCAGGCTAGCTGACCCATGAACTTCTAGGATTCTCCCTCCTCCACCTCCCACCTCCCCCCTCTTCTTACCGGCAATAGCTACTATGTCTAAACTGGAGTCTTTATGCTTGCACAAGAAGTTCTTAGCCCACCGAGCCACTTCTCTCACTACCATGTTCTCTAACAGGGGCAGAGGTTATTTAGCAGGCTCGGTACTGAGTGTGGCGTATCTAACATCCGATTATATTTCACGATTTTTCTATAGAGCAAGTGCTGCCCTCCCATGTTAGATCAGACAATGAAAGTGGAGCTCAAAAAGAGCAGTAGTGTTTTAAATCTCCAGGGTTGCATCCTACAATCAATGACAAGAAAAAAAAAATCTTAGCTTAAAAAGAATGGTAGTGATGTGTAGCAGAGACAGTACCATCTCCAAGGAAGAAATGCAGAGTTGTCTAATGTACCATAATGAACTTTCAGTCAGTGACGGACTGCATATATGGTGAAAGTCTCTATTATTGCCTAGTGATAAAGACATCTTAGTTTTGTTTCCATGGTGACAGAACCATGTATGGAGCATCTTCTAGAACCCAGCCTGAGTAAGTTGCATGGCTCTTCTTGTCTCTTTAGCCTTTGAGTGCAGAAGAGAACTACATTTCCCCTCAAAGTGTTTTTTCTAAACCACACCTGGTTTAATGTGGCTGTTGTAACTCTAATTGTTAATTAGGCGGTTTCATCAAATATTTGTGGTGAAACATTCATGATACTCCCTTGTGTAGCTACAGTAATTAGCAGCATTGGCCCCTTCAAAGACAGTAACTGCATGCTTTTCCTTGGAAACCACTACGTGTTTCCTTAAAATGAGACCCTGGCTGAAGCTCCACTAGAACGCCAACTCCTATAAAGTCTCTGGTTCTTTTCTGAAACGTTCTGTGAACTTTTATGGCAGTTACTTTGGCATGGCCAATATTTTTTCAGCGGTGTCCATGTTTTGTGCTTACCTATTCCTACTAAAATTATATATTTTAGCAGTTCCCAATAAAACTCATTGTAAGGCATGCTAGAATAAATCTCAAAATCTCCCCAAAGTGTTAGGAACTTTCAGATATATGGCCATTAAATTCTTATTTCTCTAGCAAGTGGCTTGTGTGCCAAAATATGCGTTTCATTGCTGGACTAGTCATGTGTCCACGATGCTTTGGTAAAACTCATAGAAGATCACTGGCCTATTCATCGCTTAAAATATGTATTTTCCAAGCTGAGGGATTTTGTTGTAGTTTTCTCAGGAATTCCTACACGAGACAGTTGCTTGTGTATCTCCTACCTCAAACACCTTGAGTATCTTAAATGGATTTCTTTGAGTGATGTTACCCCAGAAATAGATCATATTTTTCCCTAGAATGGCATAAGGTTTTTTGCCATATTTTCAGCTTCCTTTATGCTGTGAGAACAGTGACTCACAAACCAAATCTAATAGCAGTGCTTTCTATAAAAGCTGTGACAAATGATTTTAACTCTGTTGTCAAGGGGCACGCCAAAGAGACTCTGGGCCCAAGGGGTAGGGAGGCAGAGTTCAAACAAAATGAAAAACAAACAAACAAACAAAACACCTCCCCTCCAGTCTCATCTATGAGTGTGTCAAGCTCTTGGAAACTGGGCTAAGAAGACTCAGGAGGCAGAGAGTTCTCTGGATGTACTAGGTCCTGTCTAGGTCACGTGTTCTTCAAGCATGATTCCCAGACACACTATCTGTGGATATGTGAGAAATGAGAATTCTAAGGGACCAGCCAGACCTCTGCTCTAGAAAGTCTGTGGCTGGGGCTTAGCAGTCTGGACTTGAGCAAGTCTCGGGTGTTTCTGATGTCTACCAAAGCTTGAGACAGCATCCTAAACTACAACTTGCCAAGAATATTGCAAAGACGATCCAACCAACAAACGAGTTCGATTAGAAGGCCACGCACCCCTGGAAGTCCCTGAACCAGATAGGGGTCTTGTCCTATTCTTTTCCCCTTTTGAAGGGCTTTATCAACACTCAGTCCCCACCCAGGTGGCACTACAGATTTCATAGAGAGAAAGAACTAAAATGTGCTCTCACAACTGTTAAAAATTGTGCGTTATCTAAGGAGCTTAAAAATAAAAGCTAGAATTCACCAAGATTTCTGAGAGCAGAGCTTGCAGCTGTCTTTTATCAGGAATTATCATATCAGTTTTCTCATGCAGTTGTCATAATATTTTTCTGGTATATACATGATTGCCACCCCGTTTTTCTAGAAATTGCTTTTTATACAATATATTTCATATTCTCTTTCTCTCCCTCTATCTCTCCCTCTCTATCTCTCTCCCCATTATCTCTCTCACAAAAAAGAAACAAATAAGCAAATATAATAGTATAAAAATTACAAAAACAAAAGAAAAGTGCACAAAAATCTGTGGAATCCCCTTTGTGTTCGACAACTACTCCTGGGCATGGGGTCTGCTCTAGTGTCTCTACCACTGAAGAAACCCAAGTTTCCCCTTCCCCAACAGGTATTAATGGCAAATAACTTTTTGGTTAGGGAAGAAACTTTGTGAATACTTCCCCTTTACAATGCTGTGATTTTGTCTGGTTTGAACTTGTCTAGGCATGGTGTCCCATGCAAACATGAATCAGTCATGCTGTGTCTAGATGACACTATTTTTCTCAGAATCATCAACCAGCTCTGGTTCTTATAATCTTTCCACCTCTTCTGCACATCTATATGAGCCTTTAGGGAATAATTTTGATAAAGATGTACCATTTGTGACTGAGTGCTCCAAAGTCTCTCACCCTCTACACATTGTCCAATTGTGATCTCTTCCTTAATTAGCATTGACTGCGAGAAGAGGCTTCTCTGATGAGGCTTGAACGATGCATTGAGTTTAGCAATGTGTCACTAAAGGTCATTTTTGCTGCTATGTTCCCTTAGCAGATTAATAGCAGTAGGACTTCCCCTAGACCAATAGCATATCTGATCTCAGGTTCTTGGCTACTTTAGCCGTGTCAGGTATAGTTTTCATCTCATGGAGTGGGGCTCAAATCCACTTTTTATAAAGTGGTTTGTTACTCTTATAACATTTGTGCCATTGTTTCAGGAAAGTCTCTATTGCAGGTCACAGGGTTTGTAGCTAAGTGATATATATATATATATAACATATATATATATAATATATATATGTAAGGAAATTGCTTTTCTCCTCCAATAGTGAGTAAGGTAGCTGCTAGCACAATGAATGATAGTATGGGTGAAGCGTCTAATTGGCACCAGCTCGGTTTCTCCATGTTCAACGACATAAGCAAGTGGGCCTTCAGCAATAGGGCCTTACCATCAGGTTGTGACGGGTGGTTATAGCCTTAGCAGTAAACTGTGATGTTTGTGGATGAAGGGGGAGAGGGGCTATGAAACCCCTTTGGCCATAACTCAAAAAGATGTAACTCATCTCTGGCACTGGAGGTTTTATTTGGTGACATAAGATGTATAGTTGGGGTATCCCCACCACCATTATATGATGACTCTATTTACATTTCTTTTATATGTGTGTGTATTCCAGGACGCTCCTATGGTAGTAGGTTTCCATATGGATTTTTTTGTAACTTTTTTTTTGATTCTTTGTTAGTTTCACATCATGTAACCCAGTCTTACTCATCTCCCCATCCCCTCACATACACCCTTCTCCCTTGCAACACCCACCCAAAATAACACACACACACACACACACACACACACACACACACACACACAAAGTATAGAAAACATCTCATCATGGAGCTGCAGTATGGCACAGTGTGTCCCACAGTATATCCCTCTGTCCACACATCTTCACTTGCAAATGTTTGTTGCAGTGAGCCATTGGTCTGATTTGAGGTCTCTGACTTCTCTGACACCATTAATATTGAATTCTCATTGACACTCTTCCAGGCGATCTGTTGTTGCCCCATGTCCTGGAGATCCTGCAGCTTTGGCACAGCAGGACTGGCCCTTTCAGACATTCAAAACTTTCAAAGATGATACAGATTTTAGGATGGACCAAGTCAGAGCCCTGGATCTGGGCCTGGGTGGTAGCCGAGCCATTCAGCCTACCAACTTTCCCTTATCAGCACCATCAGGCCTAGCTCTCCAGCACTGCTCTGGCTAGGCCACCCAATGTCACCATTTGCAGGAGGCAGGCTCAGCTCTCCTGCTATTCTGCCCTTAGAGTGGCTCACCTCCACTTATACCTTCAAGAGTCAGCTCCACTGTGCTGTCCAGTCAAGGTGAGGGTACTACTCTCCCAAGTGCAAAAGCCTGTGAAGGGCTGGGTCAGCTCTCCAGCTCCCACACCCTTGGAGCTTGCTCACCTGTGCCTTTGCTATCAGGGTCGGCTCTACCATGCTGCCCAGGCAAGGTGCAGGAGCACTCCCCCGAGTGCTACAGCCAGTGAGGGGTCAGGGTTAGCTCCCCTGCTCTCGGGACCCCAGGGCTAGCTCTCCTGGCTACTGAGGGTAGTGAGGCACAGAAGGGGAGGTCACACACCCACACTCATACCACCTCATTGCAAACAAGAGGCAGGGCCAATTCGCCTGTTATGCCCCCTCCAGGCTAGCTCATCTGCACCCCTTGACCAGAGCCAGCCCTAACGTGCTTCCCAGACGAGGTACAGGGCCAGCTCTCCTGACTACTACAGTAGTCAGAGTGCTACAGTAGGCAAGAGGCAAAACCAGCTCACCAGTGTCATGACCCCAGGGTCAGCTCTCCTGACTGCCTCAAGTGGCTATGGGCAAGGAGGCAAAAGGCATCTCTCTCCCAACCCAGACCACCTCTTGGCAGGGTAGCAGACCCAGATCTCCCTCACACACACCCCTGACTCCTCTTTCCTCATTGCTACACCTGCTGCTCAGGCGAGGTATAGGGTCTCCTCTTCTGAGTACTGCAGCCAGCAAGAGGCAGGAACAGCTTTTCTGCTTTCATGACCCAGAGCCAGCTCTCCTGACTACTGCATGTAGTAAAAGGAAAGGGGGAAAGGCATGACCCCCACACCCACACCACCACATGGCAGAAGAGTGGTGGGACCAGCTCTCCTATGCTTTCAGCTTCTGGGCTGGCCCTGCTGTGCTGTCCAGGTGAGGTACAGGGCCAGCTCTCCTTAATGCTGTAGCAGTTGAGGGACAGAGCTATCTCTCATAAGCTCATGACCCTGTGGGCAGCTTTCCTAACTGCCAGAGGTGGCAGAGGCATCATCTCTGTGTTTGTGCCACCTCGTGGAAGACAAATGGTCACCAGAGCCAGCTCCATTGTGCTACCTGGGTGACACGCAGGGCCCACTCTTCCGGCTAGCAGTGAGAGATAAAGCCAGCTCTCCAGAGCACCACATCCAGTGAGGGGTGGGGCCAGTTATGCATAGCCCCTGTGTAGGACCATAATGCCCCAGGGTCATGGAGGAAGGGTCAAGACAGCTTCAACCCTGGAAACTTCAAAGACAGAATGGTAGAAACTAGCTATCTCTCCTCCTCCCAAATAGACACCAGAAAGTTGACTTTCCTCCCATTAACCCTAGTCAAAATTTACTACCCTGACAGTTATCTGGCTTTGCTGAAGTGAAAATTCCTGGTTTCTTTGGAGATTCAATTCTGTCATGTGATGTTTTTCTGGAAATTCTTATAAGAGGATGTTTGCTGAAGCAGACATTTGAGAAGACACAACATGTTTGGAGAGAGGAGAAGTAGAACCCAACAGACAGCTAGCAATGTTCTTGAATTGGTTCACCTTGCAAAACTTTGCTGGTCATCACTGATCTTCACTTGTCATGGCATCACAGAGAGAAATGCGCCAAAGAACTTCTCATGGTGCTTCAGCTGCTTCTTGGCACTTCCACACACTCAGGCCAATTCAGCAGAGCCTTGCGGTTTCTTCTGTATCAAGCTGCTGCTACTGATTTATATTTGATGTTTTGGACTGGACTGTTGAAATCCTAAAAAATGGAGATTGCCATCGCACCGAAGAACGACCTCTAAGCAGGCCCACATCCCCTGTCCTATTTAACCACCTTCCTCCCCTACCTTTGGCCAGTAGGCTAGAAGGATGACTGAAGCATTTAATAACCTTCATTAAAGTAGGTTTTGAAAAATCTAAGCCTACAGTTCACTCCTTGTTTGACATATAAGATTTTTCCCCCACACCACTCCCAGCCCCTGAGTATGCAGATGAAGTATCTTCCAACACTCCTGCCCTGACCAATTATACACAACCAAACAAACCTTGCCAGAGACCCTAGCTACCTCCCCAGGAGCATAAATACCCCCCTTTTCCCTGAATAAATTAACCAGTTCTCCAAAGCATTTCCCAAGGGTGTGTTCTATACCTGTGTACTTACCACCTGGTGTGACACAGGCCTGGCTACTCTGAGGGGGAGAAGCAAACACAGATGGCACCCCTGGACATCCACATGGGCCCCAGCTGCTGCCCCAACCAGGGATATTGCCATGTTCTCTAGTAGTAATATGAGCTGTGGACATTAGACATGGCATTCAGTAGCAGGTCAAGGCTGGAACCTCACTATGGCCCCATATGGAGGGGCTGGCCACTCATAACAAGCTACTCCTCTGGGTCTCCAGTTCCATCTCTCTTCATAATGCTCAGGCTGCTCCACTTCTCTTTTTCTCCCCCCTGACTACCACATATTCTCACATTGAGGTGGCTCCCACTGCAGACTGGCAATGTGGCTAGAGGCTGGCATACCCCTAGGTGATATCCTCCGTTGGTGCTGTGTGGTGTGGCCACAAGAAGGTGCATATGAGTGCCTGAGCTGTGCACTGGAGGGCAAGTCTGTGGATAGCATAGTGGTCCACAGCTCTCTTTCTGTCTTCTTCTCCTGCCCTGCACTGCCCGGATTTGATTTGATTCGATTTGATTTTTATGTGTCCTAGGCATAAGATAGCTTTGGCCACCAAGCCAGGCATTGAGCGAGGATAAACAAAAGGCTGTTATCTGTTCTGCCTTTGACTGATATAAGAACAACATCACCAACAAGGTATCTCTTGAGAACTTATCCATAGGCAGAGAAAGACAGACTCAGCTTGGCATGAAATCTCAAATCTCACTTCTAGTGTCACACTTCCTCCCAACAAGGCCACACTCCCTAGTTGGTCCTTTTCAAATGTTGCTACATCTTAATTACTAAGCATTCAAATAAATGAGCCTATGGAGACCATTTTTATTCAAATAACTACACTATCTAACCTTTGGATATTCTAAACAAAACATATATATCTAGAGCTTAAGAACTAATATCCACATATGCCAAGGCCCATGCATGAGAAAAGACAAATGGCTTTAGAACTCATGGAACGTGGCCCATGGGTTACCACAGCCACATGGGTGAGCCTTAGTGTGGTATGGCCCCAAGGACTACGTGTCCTGAGGGCTTCATGCTGTTATGGGGTTCTGCTCTGCTTGCTGCCCTCACATGCCTCTTAATCTAAAAATTATATGAAAACTCCAAGGGGGCTTCCAGTCCCTCACTGGGCAGTATCACTGACACTCACAATAATAATGCTTGATCTCTTTCAGGCATTGCTGCTGGAGCAGATTAATGATTCAATCACCACTCTAGAAAAGAACTTAGATACATAGATTTTCAGCAATGAAGACCCTCCCCCCTTAGAAAACATCTGGAAAAATAAATTTGTTAAGGAAGCTATGTTGAGATGCTTGTACTACTGGCTCTGATGTAGAAAATCTTAGGGAACAATCTTAAGTTCAGAAAGACATACTCTTATCGGTTAAGCTAGGGACCTTTTATGGTCAGGAACAGAAACAATGGTAGCACTGGCCGACCTGACTCTCACTGAGGCTGGGCTGGTGATGGTTGATTTCTTATACCCATTTTTTGCCCTCAGCTTCCTGATACAATTTATTAAGAATTCCTGATAAATAGATATGCATTCTGATGATGTAATTATAGTATATATGATTGATTTTTATATAAAAATTTAGATTTGTGATTCTTTTAAGACTCTTACAAGATTACTTTTGGAGATACACAATAAAATTATTACTAATTTCTTTGTAATCACAAATTACTGCCTGCCATTACTGGCTGAGAAAACTACCTTGCTTGCTTACACTTTGTTGATCTGTAACAAGTTGCTTAGTTATGAATGTATATGGGTTTGGGGGAATAATTTGTTTTCTCTACCTGTATTATGTAATGTTATTTCTTGTAAAGATATTGGGGAATACACTGTTTTCTCATAATCATTTACTACAAGAAAATTAAAATATAATCACATTGTAATTTTATACTGCTTGAAAGATTTTGCTGGGATATATAAGTTATGAAAGAAAGAATGAAGAATAGATATATACATCTGTGTGTGTGAATGAATATGTGTAAAGTTTGTGTGGATGGTGGCTGGAACATTGTTCCTCCCATCCTTCAACTATGTGTGTGTGTATGTGCAAGGTTTTTGTGAGACTATGATAGAATAGTTTTCCATCTATAGGCTGTGTGTGTGTGTGTGTGTGTGTGTGTGTGTGTGTGTGTGTGTGTAATGTTTGAATCTCATTTGCTGGAGCTATAACCATTCTATGTGTGAATGTGTCTGTCTGTAGATCTCTATGCATGCATGTGTGTGTGTATGTATGTATGCACGTATGTTTGTATGTATGAAGGTATTGGACTCTGTCTTTCATTTCATCTACTCTGTGTGTGTGTGTGTGTTCTCTCCTTCTCTTTCTCGACAGCCCCAAGGAGTTAAATGAGTTCATAGTTTTCCTACTGGCTACAGGGAATGCCAACCCCAGTAAATTAAGCTTTGTTTCCTCAGGAAAAAGTCTGCTGAGTAGCTTCTTTAATCCCTGGCTGCCTTTGGCAGCAGCCCCTGTAGGTATCTGGATCCACCCCCATCAGTGGCTCTAAGCATTGACCTCCCCCAAATGCTGCCTGCCTCAGTTTATCTACCACATGGATGCCAAAGGCAATCATTGGCATACAAAGAAGAGAAAACATACAATATCCATCTCTTGGGTCTAGGCCACCTCACTAGGGATGAATCGATAGTTCCATCCATTTACCTGCAAATTCATTGAATTCCATTGTGTAAATGTACCACAGCTTCATTATCCATTCATTAGTTGATGGATAGCTAGGCTGTTTCCAATTTCTGGCTGTAAATAGGGCAGCAATGAACATGGATGGGCAAATGTCTCCTTAGTATGACATAGAGTCCTTTGAGTATATGTCCAAAAGTGGTATAGCTGGATCTTCAGGTAGATCAATTTCCAGTCTTTTGGGGAATTACCACACTGATTTCCATAGTACAAGTTTGTACTTCCACCAGCAATGGATGTGTTCGCCTTTCCCCACAGTCTTGGCAGCATATGCTATCATTTGTTTTATTGATCTTGGTCTTTTTGACTGGGGTAAGATGAACTCTAAACATAATATTAATTTGCATTTTCCTCATGGCTAAGGATGTTTAACACTTCTTCAAGTGTTTTTCAGCCATTTGCATTTCAGAATTCTCTGCTTAGTTCTATATCCAATATTTTAAGATTTATTTATTCATTTCATGTATATGAGTACACTGTAGCTGTCTTCAGACACACCAGAAGTAGCTATCTCATCCCATTATAGATGGTTGTGAGCCACCATGTGGTTGCTGGGAATTGAACTCAGGACCTCTGGAAGCCAGTGCTCTTAACTACTGAGCCATCTCTCCATCTCACTATATCCCATTTTTAACTGGGTGAATTGTTTTCTTGATGTTCAAGATTTTTACTTCTTTCTACATTCTAGATATTAACCCTCTATCAAATATATAATTGATAATGTTTTTTTTAACATTCTGTGGTTGCCACTTGAATGATATTGTTCTTTGCTGCACAGAGGCTTTTCAGCTTTGTGAAGGCTCATTTATAAATTGTTGAACTTAGTGTCTCTGCCTTTAGTGTCCTTAGAAAGTCTTCCTGTGCGAGAGTTCAATTCTATTTCCTACTTTCTCTTTTGTCAGAGTCAAGGTATCTAGTCTCATGTTGAAGGTTCTTTCTGATCAGTGGCTCCATGCTCTGGATGGCTTAGTCTAGGTCTCCAGCTTCTTTTAGCAGAAGCCTGGAGAGGTGACATACATTGGCCAGGTGCTGGCAGAGCCAGGGCCAGCTCCGATGACTCCTAGCTTCCTGTTTCTAAAGCAATGTGCATTGAATCAGAATTAAATCAAACTCAGCAGGAAACTGGTGAGAAGAAACCAACTGACTATTCTACTAGAAAAAAAGAAAAAGAAAAAAAAAAACCTTAAAATCTATAAAAGAAGGAAGACTCCAAAGACCTATTTCTGAAGGTCACGAGTCACCAGTCCTTGAGAGGGTTGTGCATTCAAGACCCTATACAGAGTTTTAACTGGCCCAGTTTTACTGTTTTTAATAAAACATCTACAGTTTAAGCTCTGCATATTTCTTTGAAAATAGATCCTGCTAGATGTTGTGGCATATATCTTTTTTCCCTATTTTTTAAAAATTTATTTATTTTTTACTTATTCACTTTACATCTTGGTCACTGCCCCGCCTCCTGGTCACCCTCTCCCAAAATCCTTCCCCCATCTCCCTTCCACTTCTCCTCTGAGTGGGAGCACCCTAAGTAACCCAGCACGCTAGCAAGTCTCTGTGAGGCTAGGTGTTTCTTCTTCTACTGAGGCCAGGCAAGGTAGCACAGTTAGAAAATATCCCACATGCAGGCAACAGCTCTTAGGATAGCCCCCCTGCTCCAGTTGTTTGGGACCCACATGAAGACCAAGCTACACATCTGCTACACGTGTGCAGCGAGGCCTAGGTCCAGCCCTTGTATGTTCTTTGATTGGTGGTTCAGTTTCTGAGAGCCCCAAGGGTCTAGGTTAGTTGATTCTGCTGATCTTCCTGTGCCATTCCTATCCCCTTAAGGGCCTCAATCCTTCCTTGTATTCTTCCGTAGGAGTCCCCAACCTCGGTCCACTGTTTGGCTGTGGGCATATGCCTCTGCCAAGTCAGTTGGTGGCTTGGGCATCTCAGAGGACAGCCAGGTGGCATATTTTAATCCTGACACTTTTGGAGGCAGAGGTCAGCAGATTTTAATGAGTTTGAGGCCAGTCTGGTCTACACTACAAGTTGTAAGTTACCCAGGACTACAAAAAAAAAAAAAAAAAAAAAAGACTGTTGTTGTTGTTGTTGTTGTTGTTGTTGTTGTTGTTTAAAAGAAAGAAAAGAAAATAGGTCCCACTAGCACCACAAAACAAAGCGTGTGATAGAAGCAGACCTGACTACCTAAAGGAAGGCCAGCCAAGGTACAGCCAGGTCCTCTGAATTGCCTTCTTAAACTTTCCTAAGGTGATCCTTACTGGTTCCACAAAAGCAAAATCGTGTTTGCATTTAAGATATCTGTTCCGTAAATGAGATAAAAAAGATGTAACACATCACATCTGAACACAGCCTCTACCCTAATTCAGATAGACTGTCAAAAGACAGCCTTAAGACAACTGGAAAAATATTGTCATGATCTGCACAAGAGATCAAAGTTTTCTCTGTGAAGCGTAACAATGAACTTGAAAATCATTTTAATATCTTTTTATTTTAGAACACAACAGGAGGTAGAGGTAAATGATATTTTAATATATTTCAATAATTCAATCTAAAGAAGAGATTGTTTAGAAGTGGCAGGAGCTTAAAAATGCAGGTAGACATAATTTGCTTATGCTTGAAATTTTGTAATTAAAAATTTCTCATACAAATACCCATAAGTATGCAACTCTGTCATTAGAATTACTCTAGAGACCAAAATTTATATCACTCTTAAAGCTGTATGGCTGGACAGAATGCTTGGCATTTTCCAGTGTACCACCCAGCCCTGTGTCCCAGATGAAGAATCTGACTCCCTAAGCTCTTCCAAGTGACTCAGCCAGCACTCCACCACATGGCAACCAGAAAAAGCATGAGTATGCTGCTCTCTGGCCCTTGTGTTATACTCATCAAAAGGTATCACCCATGGTTGTCTTGTAGAAGCTAACAGCTCATTTACTCATCCTGGATAGATGTTTGCATTAGCTGATTCTCTTCATTCTCTCCAGCCTCATCTACTTCCCCCACTTTTTTCCCTCTTTCTCTACCCAGAAGGCTTCCTGTCCCCCTGGGCTCCCAGAATTCTTCACAGCTCTTCATTTTACACCATTCTCTGAGGTCTGTTTCAAGCTCCTCCCAAAATGTCACTTAGCTTCAAAGCTCAGCACAGTGGGACAGTTTACTCTCTTCTAGCAGAAAGTGGTCTCACCCCTCTCTGGATACCCCTCGCCCTTGCTTTGAGCCCCATTGTGGCTTTTACATACTTACTTTTTTTACAGTAAGCCACCTAAATGATCTACCCATTTTTGATAACTTCATATCAGGCAAGCAAAGATATCAAGAAAGAACAAGAAGAGAAAAGAGAAATGCTGACGCCAAAGATACCCAAACCAGGAGCTGTCTCCAGGAGTGTAGTCATCTCTGTAAGTAGTAAAGGAGGGGGTCAGAATGATACGCTCAAAGACAAGCATGCTTTACAAGTATGCAAAAAAAACCTGACCTTTTCCCAGCTGGGAGCATCAGGTCCTGAGAGAAGCCAGCCTGTGAGAGGAGGACTAGATGAGAATCATTTGGACAGGGGCAAAATCAAGACAGTCAGTTCAGTAAAGAGGATACGGCACCACCAAGTAGGTCCTCAAACTGGAAAGCTGAAGAGAGATCAGCAGGATGTCAGAGCCAGGGGTCAGAGTGGACCTCTATCCCAACAGAGGAAAGGGAGTACACATCAGGAGGACAATCTCAAACCAATTTTGGGTGACTTTTCCCTGGGAGCTGTACTCCTCTCAGCCTAAATGTCAATATCAGGCCAAAGGAATGCTTCCACACAAAGCAATAATGGTGAGTCAAGGGGTTTACTGGGGTTACTCTGAGGAGCTATAGGTGAAAGGATATTCACAAGGGTATGGGTGAGCTCAAAACAGCAAGATCACCAAAACGTCCACCCAACGTAAATATTGACTCATAGGCACCATACAGCTTGCAGCCCAGGCCACTGAGGGATCTCTGCAATTTTAGGCTGCTTTTATCACATTGTGAATCTTCTCTTGTTGGGAGCTTCCTAGCAAGAGTTGCCCATTTTGTTCCATTAGCTTCCTGAGTCCTATGAGCTTCTTCTAGCTGAGATTACTTCAATCTGGAAGAGATAAGCTTAACAAGACCAGGAAAGACAGATGTGCATACAGATGGACCTGGAGGGAAAAGGAAAGCCAGAGGCCAACACTGCAAGGTTCCCTGGCTTGCTAATTCCCCTCATCTTTACAGACTCTGACCTAAATGGTAGGAGAATAGAGTTCTGTTAAAGCTATGCAGGGGAATCAAACAGACAGATGGATGGATGGATGGATGGATAGATAGATAGATAGATAGATAGATGATAGATGATAAATATATGGTAGATGATACATAGATAGATAGATAGATAGATAGATAGATAGATAGATAGATGATAGATGATACATAGATAGATAGATAGATAGATAATAGATGATACATAGATAGATAGATAGATGATACATAGATGATACATAGATAGATACATAGATAGATAATAGATGATACATAGATAGATAGATACATAGATACATAGATAGATACATAGATAGATGATACATAGATATATAGATACATACACACATACATACATACATACATACATACATACATACATACATGATAGATAGATAGACAGACTATAAGAAATTGTTTCACTGAACTATGGAGACTAGCAAGTCTAAAACTCTATGGGGTGAGATGGCAGACTCAGGAAAATTGATCATCCAGTCTGTGTCTTGAGTAAATCAACTGTAGAGTTGTCTCTTTCTTAGGGGAAGCTGAGCCTTTTGTTATGTTCAGCCCTCCTACCCATTGGGTAAGCCCCCCACCCCATTATGCTGGGAAGCTTGTGTTAATCTCTTCTAAAATCATGATCACAGAGAGTCTGATTTAATAGAAAAGCTTCAGTCTTGGTAAATGAGTAACAGTTGGCATAAGAGGCCACTCCTCCTTCTCCTCAAGCTAAGTGGCTCCTATCCTCTTGCCAGGCCATCAGCACACCCTGTCTAGTGCAGCACCTCAAGCTGGATAAGTGAATAAGCCATATAAAGCCACAAAATAATATTTAACCAAAGATTTGAGAACCCCACAACCCAGTCAAGTCAACATATTAAAAATGTCTCCATTGCTGTTTAAACAGAAAAAGGCTTGTCCCGATGGGATTCTTGCAATGGGCAGTAGAGAATTGGCTGGAGATTGTGGGGCTGGATGAGAAAGGGTACTCGGACGGCCCAGTATGAGATGACCACTTAGCTTGTAAAGAAGCCTTCCTGGTTTCAGTCTAGGTCCACCAGTTATAAGCCTGAATGAGCCACTTCCTCTCCTGGTACCTCACTTTCCTCCTTTCTGAGATGAAGCAAGTAGCAATATCTAAATCCAGGGCAACATCTCAAGTCCACAGGCCAGAGGCTGGCAAAGCACAATGCAGAGCTGGTGAGCCTGGCACCATCAGTGCTGTGGAACTGCTTGCTGGTTTTAGTTTAAGGACAGCTATGTTCTGTGCTCTCAGCATTTTGGAAAGCTCAGACTTTTTCCTTCAAATGCTGAAACATAAGAAGGGACCAGCCACATAACTGGTCTTACTTACTCCAAATTACACTTTAGGCCCATGTTTTTACAAAGCAAATCCACTTAAGTTGCCCAACTGAAATTCACCTAAGGTCTCCTATTACCTTAGGAAAGAGCCCTAAATCCATGTCATGCCATGTATGGTATCCTAATTTATTCTGAGTAGATCTCAGCATACATTCACCTCATACCTATCTCTAGAAGTCCCCCAGACATAGAGCTTGCCAGCTTCCCCACATTCTTTGAATTGACTTAAGAGCCTGCAGGGCTATAGCATGTGCCTTGTACAGCAGCTGGCCTTGACCTGGTTATAAATCAGTGGTATAGTGCGTGTGGAGCACTATGATTCCCATTTCCAATTCTAGAAAGGAAGTCTTCCTAACTCATGACCCTGTAGCCCATGCTCCTATCTGAGTATAAGTCAGCAGAACTGTAGTTAAATATCCCACCACTGTCTGTCTTCTCCCTCAGTGAGCCTCTGAGATCAGGAAGCAACCTTGGCTTTGGAATCCTACAAAATTTCAACCACACAGAGCTCAAGCAGTGTGTATGGAAACAACTTAGCTCTAGAGATGACAGAGTCAGCCCCAGCCAGGCCCCACTGCTTGAAATGTTGTGTTGGAATTCTAAAACTGCCATGCAGTGGTTGGGTGACCCCGTTTGCATAATTTTAGGAAAGGTTGTTTCTCACAGTTTCAGAGACTGGAAAACCCGAGATCAAGGTGCCACAAAGTTCACTATCTAGCACAGGGTCTGGTTTCTCCTTCCTAAATACCAACCTGTTGCAACATTCCCCAGAAAAGCCAGGAGCTGTGTCCTTACATAATGAGAGGCCCAGAAGGAGCAAACCATCCCCTTTAATAACAGAGTGATTGGTTCACAAGATGGAGCCTGATCACCCACTAAAGCCCAGCACTGAGTGTCAGCAGCATGTAAGGAACAATGCCTGCCTGCACTGCAGGGTGTTTGGTAGTTAACAAGGAGAGTTGGCATTCATCTCTTTGCATGCTAAAAGTTAACCTTTCATACGGCACCGCATCTGGTTTAAGATCAAACAATAAAGTTAAAAGGGGAAAAAAAGGTGGTTTTAACCCAAACAGCCTGAAGCTGTTCATGTCACATGTACACTGTAAAAAGCAAGTAAACCTAAGTTTAGCATCCAGTAAACACATCCCTATCTTAGTTAAGGTTTTATTTCTTTGAAGAGACACCATGACCAATGCAACTCTTATAAAGGAAAACATTTCATTAGGACTGGCTTACAGTTTCATGGGTTCAGTCCATTATCATCAAGGTGGGAAGCATGGCAGCCTTCAAGCAGACATGATGCTGGAGAAAGAGCTGAGAGTTCTACATCTCAGTGCAAAGGTAGCCAGAAGAAGACTGTCTCTGCAGGTAGCCAGGAGAAGGTTTTCTTATGTTCTGGGCAGAGCTTAAGCAAAAAAACTCAAAGTCCACCCCCAATGTGATTCAATTCCTCCAACAAGGCCACAACTATTCCAACAAGGTCACACCTACTAATAGTACCACTTCTCACGGGCCAAGCATATTCAAACCATCACATTCCACTCCCTGACCTCCATAGGCTTGTTCAAACACATGAATCTATGAAGTCCATACATAGCCATAGCCTAGTGCAAAATACATTTAGTCCAACTTCAAAAATCTCCATAGCCTATAGCAATCTCAACAATAAAGTCCAAAGTTCAAAGTCTCTTCTGAGAGTCATGCAATCTCTTAACTGTAATCCCCTATAAAATCAAAATCAAAAAGCAGATCACATACTTACAGCATTACAGGATATATATTACTATTCCAAACATCATAGTGAGGAAATGCGAGACCAAAGCAAGACCAAAAACCAGCTAGGCAAATTCCAAACCTGCATCTCTATGTCAGATAACCAACTCCTTTCAGCTTTGTTGACTGCAACACAGTTCTTTCTCTTGGGCTGATTCCACTCCCAGTTAGCAGCTTTCCTCGGCAGGTATCCCATGACTCTGACATCTCTAACATCTTGGAGCATCCAAGGCAACTTGAACTTAATAGTTACATGCTCCTCCAAACAAAATCATGGCCAGGTCTATCACAGCAATACCTCAGTCCCGTGTACCAACTTCTTAGTTGTGGTTTTATTTCTTCAAAGAGACACCATGACCAAAGTAACTCTTGTAAAGGAAAACATTTAATTGGGGCTGCCTTACAGCATCACTGGTTCAGTCCAAGTGAGCTACCTGGAGGAGATACTCTCTAGCACTTGACTGCTTGCAAGTTGTGCAGTGAACTGCAGAATTTTAGCTTTTGTGAACTTCCACCCTACTACTGAAATGTGTCATCACACTGGGGTGGATTTTGCTGATACAGATGCCTTTGAGTCAGTTCTGCTTTTGTAAGTAACCCCTCACCCATATTTCTATAAGTAACCCCAATAAACTCATCAGTTCGCCAAATGGACTTTGGTAGTATCCTTGCTTCTTTCTTTGGTTGATTCCCCATCTGAGATTTGTAGTTATTGGTTCACACTTCCAAGGTCTGAAGAGCTTAACTGAGAGAGAGAGAGAGAGAGAGAGAGAGAGAGAGAGAGAGAGAGAGAGAGAGTGTAAATATGCCTAGGCCATGCTTAGGACAAAATTGTAATTTCCTTTCTTTGTAATTCATAGCAGCGGACAGACTGAAAATAGATGTACATTTTCCAAAATTACAAAAACTAATGGTTCTTTGGCAAGCAGTTGTCAATTGGAGATAGCTTCTGTGTTAGAAATGTGGGCTTATGTCTATTTCCCCTCTCAGTGCTGGGACTCCATCTGGTACAGATCCATGTAGGTCCTGTGCATGCTGCCTAGTATCTGTGAGTTCATATGTGAGTCATTCCTGTAGTGTCTAGAATGCCTTTCTTCCTTGGTATCTTCCACCCACTCTGGCTCTTACAATCTTTCTACCTCCCTTTCTTCAGTGTTCCCTGTCTCTTGCGGGGAGGGATTTGATGGAGACACCCTGTCAAGAACTGAGTGTTCCAAGTCTCTCACTCTCTGCATATTGTCATATGTGGGTCTCTGTATTGTTCCCATGTACTGCAGCTACTGCATCATGAGTAGAGCAGAGTGTTGTTAAGGAGTCAATTTATTCCTATGCTTCTTTGGCAGAACAGTATACTTGGTTTTTTCCTAGGGAAGGTATCATTTTAATGTAAAACTTCTTCTGATTACTCATGAAGGTGAACATTTTCACCTGGTGTCATTTAGATATCCATGAATTGGGTCATTTTTCTCTTCCTGTAAATCTGTGTTATTTTGATGCTTTTTTTTTTTTTTTTTTTTTTTTTTTTTTTTTTTTTTTTTTTTTTTTTGGTTTTTCGAGACAGGGTTTCTCTGTGTAGCCCTGGCTGTCCTGGAACTCACTCTGTAGACCAGGCTGGCTTCGAACTCAGAAATCTGCCTCCCA
>JADRCH010000110.1:304474-322293 GCA_019843965.1 Rhynchomys soricoides
AAAAAAAAAAATCATCAGGATCCTTTTTTTTTACTTAAGACTGTGCTCATATATTTTTAATAATAATAATAAATAAGCTATAATAAGACAAAACAAAAACTAACACATTAAAATTGCACAGAACAAACCAACAAAAGGAAAAAAGCCCAAGAAAAGGCACAGGAACGCACTCATTCGCACACTCAGGTTTGTGAATCCCATACAAACACTAAACTGGAAGCCATAAGATATGCACAGAGGACCTGGTGCAGACCTGTGCAGGCCCTATGCATACTGCTTGGTCTCTGTGAATGCATATGAGTTTGGATCATGTTGACTTGGAGAGCCTTGTGTCTTGATGTCCTCCACCCTCTCTGGCTTTTACACTCTTTCAGTCCCCTCTTTCATGTGGTTCCCTGATCCCTGAAGGAAGCATTTGATAGAGACATCCCATTTAGAGCTGAATGTTCCAAGATCTCTCATTCTCTGCACAACATCTGTCTGTGGATCTCTGTGTTCCCTATCTGCCATAGCAGATGGCTTCTCCAGTGATGACCGAGCAACGAATGTGCTCACATCTTTAATGGATGCCTTCTAGATTAAAACAAAGCACAGAGAATAGTCTGGAGCCTATGTCTGCCCTAGCTTTCCTTAACTACAAATATACTGTTTAAACATTAGAGTGAACAGTTTGATTATTAACGTAGAGGTGGGTCAAAAATGGTTGTTGAATTGCAGGGAAGGGAAAGAAAGAAGCAGCAGCACATCATTTTCTGCCCAACCCCAGCCACGCACCCAGAGAAACCAACAGTTCCTGATTTGAGCCAGATCCCAATCTGAATCTAGTAGCCACATCTTCAAGCCATTGCTGGTCCCTTCTCCCATCTGCTGTCTCTTGCTCACCTGACTCAGGTTCCTGGCTTTGTCTGGAGCTGGGTCTCTTACCTCCAGGAATCTGGCATGAACCCCCAGTGAACTGAAGAGACTGTATCTCCCCTGCCCTGCCCCCGGCACTGAATACCCAGAGATCCCAAAGCACAACTTCATGGCCAGTCAACTGAACCTAGCAGTTTATGCATGGCTCTGCGACAAGACCACACCCACTGTCTGGACACCAGATCAGTGCATCCAGATTGGTGTGGACAACCCTGGCCACCTCTTCAAGACTTTGGTCCTTGTGGTTGAAGATGAGGAAACCTAGTTGAAGATGAGGAAACCTACGTATGAGATATTTGGGGAACCATTTGAGCCTGTGATCCATGAGAGACATAATGGATATGACCTTTGAACAACGAAGCTCACCGCTGACCTTGATGCCAGTAAAATCTGTTCTGGATCCTTTGATGAAAGGTATGTTATTGCCTTCAAAAGTCAGAACTGGATGAAGTATCTGGGGACTCAATCTCCCTCCACCTTGCACTCAGGCAGAGCAAGAATAGGTAGAATGTGTTGTGGTGGATGTACTGAGTGGCTGGAAGGGTGATCTGGCTGGGTGATACCATAGGTTCAGTGAGATGACAGAGGCTGAACAGCAGCAGCTTATTGATGACCGGTTTCTGTTTGATCCCATTGCTGACTGCAGTAGGAATGTCTCGAAACTGGCCAGACGCTCAACAATAAGAAGAGTTTCTTGATCTGGGTGGATGAGGAGGACCACACACGGGTTATCTCTTTGGAGAAAGGTGGTGACGTGGAGGGAATGTTTGAGAAAGTTAGGGAAGCTGATCCAAAAATGAAGCTTTGAGCCCATGTCGAATGAGCATTTGGGATATATCTCTACCTATCCATCTAACCTGGGACATCAGCCAGGAGTGCATATCAAACTGCCAGGGCTCAGCAAAGATAGTCTCTTCCAGAAGACCCTGGAGAACTTAAGATCCCAAAACTGTGGACCTGGAGGAGTGGACACTGTTGGCTTAGGACTTGGATTGATTTGTGGTCATCGATGGAGAAAACTATCTAATTGACTGTGAACAGTGTCTGGAGAGAGGACAGGCTATCTCTTGTCCACTGCAAACATTAACTCCCCATCCCCAGCAGATGAATCAAGATCCCAAGAACTTCTGCATATTTAACAGTGACCCATTCTACTTGTCCTAAACCTGCCCTTTGCTCCCTGTCCTAGTAAAGACTCCACATTATAAAAAGAAAAAGTGGTTTTTCTTAGCAATATTGTCAGACTTTTATGAATTTTCTAAATTAGATTTATTTCTTTTCACTGTCACTGAAAATTAAATGGGTAATTTCTTTACAGGTGTTTAAATTTTATTTTGAACACTTGTGCAAAAATATTATAAAATGTAGTTAACATTAATAAGGCCCACATTTCTGCAGTTCTTATCTGAAATAATCCTAAGTTAAATACATACGCATTTCTGTGTATGTGTTGGATTGTGTCCATAAGCTTTTAGACAGCGAAAAATTGGTCACAGGAGGAAAACTGGATATGTACATCAATTCTATTCTTTTACAGACTTGTAGAAGTCCCAACACAGTATACAATTCCTATTTATCTTCCACAAGCACACAAATATTTGTGCCAAACAACCTAATCAGAAGACCATTTACGGGGTGCTTAGTGTATTCTTACATATGGCCAAGTTAGAAACCCTGAGAGTCCCAGCTCTGGACTTAAAGGTGCTTGAGGATTAAACTAGAATGAGGCCAGATGATTCCTCCCTTCTGAATTATTGTTATACTATTTTAGAAGAATGTTTAATGACTTCCCTCTTGTAATGAAATGGAATTACAATGGCAAGCTGCTACTCTGTGTTTCTGTTGTGTTTTTAGCTGACTGTGCCAAAATCTGAGGACCTAAATTTCATGTGGCCTCAAAAGTCATGCTTATGGACTAGTCTAATAGCACTTACCGAAACCAATAAGGACCCATAGGTCTGCTTACTAAACATATATTTTGTATGCATTTGGATAAGACAAGCTGTGATTCATTCTAAGATGGGGACCAGCTATTCAGAACTGTGGGAGGGAGTGGTCTGGGAAGCAGTCCTGTACCTTGCCATCATCTGGTAGAAACACACTCTTTCAAGTTTGATTTTTATAGTAATTTAATCACCATAATTGGTGGGCAAAGAAGAGGTGATTTCTATAATTCTTGTGGGTCCAAAGCCAAACAGATGTGGGTTTCAGTTCTCCTAAAGTGATTTTCCACATTGGCCTTTAAAGGTGGAGCTTTGAAGGCTTTCCTCTGTACTGGAGAGAGGGCCTGCTTCCATCTCTGTCTCATGGAAGGTGAGAAGCTTCATCCCTGGGAGACCACAGACTCCGAGAGTCTGTCTGCCCCTCTTGGCTTCAGCCCATCAGGAGCTAATGTCTGCTCACTGAGCCTTAGGAGGAAGCTTGAGTTTTTTCTGGCTGTTTCCTCATCTATGAAGCGAAATGACTGCATTCAAAATCTGCTATCTCTTCCAGCTATAAAGTCCATGAATTCATTATATTAAAATTACATTATTAAGATCATTGGTTTCTATATAGCTTGATATTTTAAAAATAAACCCAATCAAGAGACCATTAAAGTTTATCAAATGCTTTGATCTAACGTATGAGTCATTCAAACTAAGAGAGATTTTTCATGTGTGTTACTCATAAAGAGAATTATATCAATGTTGAATTTAGCATTTCTTCTGAGTAGAAAGTAAAATTATGCGCGCGTGCACACACACACATACACACACACTCCAAATCCTCCACCTGTTAATGAAATGCGTCCTGTGGTAAGCTTCATTTAATTTGCTACTTTAAAACTTGAGAATTAATATTTCAGTGTAGTATACTGGAATGCTGAAATGCCACGCTTCATTGTGTTTAGTTTAAACAATACACCACATTTATTATCAAATCAATTTTCCAATGATGCATCAGGAATTTAAGTGTATTCTGAATGGATCAATTAAAAGGTTCTCCAGCTCAATCACTTAGCATTTTCTGAAGCATCCAATAACTGAAACTCTGTCTTCATTCACTTTGCTTATTAAAAAAAAATACTAAACATTTTTTGGCTTAATAGATTTTAACAAGTGCTAAATCCAAACACATCCTCTGCCTCTCTCTGTCTCCCTATATCTATGTGTCTCTATCTCTCTGTGTGTCTCCATCTCTCTCTGTCTCTTTCTGTGTCTCTCTCTGTCTCTCTCTCTCTATCTCTTTCTGTCTGTCTCTCTCTCTCTCTCTGTCTCTCTCTGTATGTGTCTGTGTGTGTGTGTGTGTGTGTGTGTGTGTGTGTGTGTTAGACCAGAGTTGACATTGGTATCTTCTTCTATCATGCTCCACCTTACTTTTTGAGGCAGAGTCTCTCTCTAAATCCAGAGATCACTGATATAACAGGTGGGCTGGGATGCCAGCAGCCCCCGGGATCCCCGTCTTCTGCCTACCAACCATGCTAGGATTAAATAGTGCCACCACACTAGGCTTTTACATGGGTACTGGGGATTCAAACTCAGGCCCTCATGTTTGTCCAGCAGACACTCTTCAGACTAAGCCATTTCCCCATGCCCCAAGCAAATCATTTCCAAACATCATTATAACCCTCTTACTCTTTTTCAAATTCATGGCCTCCTTTTTCAACAATTGCTGAGTAGGAGAAACAGAGAAGAATTCTAATTTATAACTCACCACACAAAGTCTCAGGGCCAACAGCACCAGTATCACCTAGAACTTGAACTAGGTGATCTCAGAGGAACTGGAACTGCAGAATCTCAGTGCTGATTCCATTGACTTAGAAACTGCCTGACACTGTCCCCAGAGGATACACTTGAGCATGAACGCTCAGTGCAGGGATTATTCCCTAATGGGTTTTGCTCTATCACTTCACTTAAAAGCTATGGATGTTGTCTCTCCTGTATGTTGACACTCCTTCCAGCCAGTGTGATTAGCTAAAAGGAAGGCTTCGATGATCTCATACCAACCTAAAAAGTTCCCCATCAAAATGGAACCTGGAACAACTATTCTCCAAGAGCAGAGGTTCTCAGGTCTGCCTGCACACAAGAATCATCTAGAGAGCATTTGAAAGAACAAAACTGAGACCATATTGAGACTCATTGAAGTCAAAGCTCTAGAGGAGCAGTGGTCCTCAAATTCTGCATGTGTCTGAATCCCTGAAGGGTTTGCTAATACAGATTGTATTAGCCTCGAACCCAGTCTCTCAGTAAGGTAAGTGCACACACACACACACACACACACACACACACATACACACGTGTCCCCCAGGTGATGCTCACTGGTGGTTATCTGTGGATCACATTTTGAGAAACACTATTGAAGAAGCTAATCTTGGATGGTGGAATTTTCCAGAAAGTCTTATTTTATGACTGCAATTCTAGAGAAAGAGGAGAGGAGTTTTTAAAATAATCAAATTGAGTCCTATCTCTCTTGTTAAATCTGTGTCGTCAAGTAAATTATACCAATTAATTACTTACGGACAATCCACAATTCCATTCCTTGGCAAACCAAATATTGAGTGGGGTTTTTGTTCAAATATGCATTCATTTTGACTAGTATGTGGACCTCTAAGCTGCAGCTATTTTTAATTATGTATATTTTTGAATCTCTAGATTCCAACCTCCTGGGTGAACACACAAACATGTTCAATGAGTGTACAATCGGACCTAGCTATAATGCTTCTAATACCAGTCACCTGAAAATGGGAAATTACTCAGTTAAGAAATTACACAATTAAGTGAAATCTTCATTTCTCACCAAGCTGCCCTCCTTTAACAACACATAAATGTAACAAAAGTTCTGAGAGTGTGCACAGATATTAAACAGGAAAATTATCTCCT
Source organism: Rhynchomys soricoides (assembly GCA_019843965.1). Lineage (NCBI taxonomy): Eukaryota > Metazoa > Chordata > Mammalia > Rodentia > Muridae > Rhynchomys > Rhynchomys soricoides. Next base: position 310,249 of record JADRCH010000110.1, read on the forward strand.
TAAAGTCCAGTCATTTAGCTGATAAATATGATATTCTCAATGGAAGCATCAGGAAGCATGTTCCAAGCAATCCCTGAGAGCTAAGGGCTGGGGAATGTGAGCTACCCTCCCTATTGGACTAAAAGGAAACAAAATTAAAAACAAAACAGAAAAGGGAGCACAAAAACATAACAGGGATCAAGAATATATGGCATGAACATGGACTTAGAGGGATCAGAAACAACAGAATAATTGTAATTTAACTACCCAATTCCTGGCGATACCAATTCTGGACTGATTATTATGTAATATGTAAATTTGACTTGAAGGTAGTTTTATCAATCAAACTTATTACCAAAGCCTATGTGTTAGCCCACTCTGACTCTGATGCTTCCGCTTCTGGAACACAAGGCGACAAGAATGAAAATGTGTTTACTTAACATAAAGGAAGTATTAAGCAAATGCAGACTGGGGTCTTTTTGTTTCCCCTGTACGAGGATTGAACCTAGAGCCTTATCAATGTCGTCCCTTAAAGCTACATTCCCATTCTGTATTTTTATTTTGAGGCAGGGTCTCCCTGTTGCTCCCACTAGCTTCGAACTTGCTCTGTAGCCTCCTTACCTTTCTCATTCCTGTGACAGAAGCAACTTAAGAAAGAGTTTATTGTGGCTCACAATTGGAGGGGTATTGCTCATCATGATGGGAAATGCCCAGTGACAGGAGACACCGCTCACACTCTCAGAAGATGCTGCTGCTCACACTGTCTGCAGTCAGGAAGCAGGTGTAGGGTGCGCATGCTCAGCCTCCTCTCTCATCCAGTCAGGACTTTACCCTGTTGGTCCTAGAAGGCCGGGACAGCCTTGGAAGTATAGTCTTCCTGTCTCAGACTCCGAGCAGCTGACATTGATACCGAAACTTGTAGGCATGGCCTCCCAGTGTCCTTAGGTGGCATGAACACGTATCAGCCTTTCTTTCTCACTGAACTTTCTGTGGGGTGGAACTGTTCTGTCTGCATTGTATGAGTGCTACCATATCGGCCTTTTCATGCTCAAAAGAGGGTTACAGTAACTGAGTGTCGGAATTTTGAATTCACTGAATGTTAATTAAGTTAAAAACAGCTATACGCAGCCAGTACCTACCATTCATCCTATACGTCCAGGAGTGGAGAACAGCGGCAGACCACATTTCCTGTTTCTTCTGTCCACAAGGTCATGACCATATCCAAAACCTACCTCAGGCTTCACTACTTGCACTTCTCAGATCAAAAAGAAGATAAGCTTTAAAAGGGACGTGGGGGAGGGGGCTCGAGTTAATTTTGTATAATCACAACAGAAAGACTTCCAGAGTGAAATCTACACTCTTTGAAAAGCCACAGACTTCCTCCGTTTTATAAACAGTCCTGAAGAGAACGCGATCAGGATGGGCAGCAGCGGCTGTGTTTATAGATCCAGGTCTGAAAGGGACTTCTTTAGAGGTCCGATCTCTACAGACTTCCAATTGTGCCACCCAGTGGCAACATGCTTGGTTGAATTTCTGACTGCAAAAGGATCATTTTGGCCAGCAAAAGCCAAAAAGTATCCCACCCTGGCAGGAGGCAAAGTGTGATAGGCGGGGGGGGGGGGGGGGGGGTTTGGGGGGATGGGAGTGGGGTAGAGGTAGGAATTGATAACAGGACGGACTAACCTGCTCATTCACAACCACTTCCTGCTTTTTTCTTACAACCTGTTTAAACCGAAACTCAAAACAGCAACGATCCATTTGGTGGGTTATTGTGTTTAAAATTCATGAAGTTTCTCCCTGAATTCCTTCAGCCCAATATATTTACATTACCAGAAAGTATCTTCCACTCATCAAATTTTATGTGAAGGTGTTGGATGAGTCTTTGCCTTTGATTAAGACTTTTTAAAAAATAGAAGGTTTAGTGAGCCAGAAACATTTGGTAACATCATTTTCTGAGGATTTAAAAACACTTCAACATAAAATTAAATGCAGATGTATAATTTGAAAGCTCATGAATCACCAGTTTATGTACATTTATAATTACACTAAGCCAATGTATTCCAAAACCCACATTAGTGTCTGGCTCTTGTAGCTAATCCTCTGGAAAAGAATTTGAATGTGTTCCACTGAGTATATATCCTCAGTATCCGTCAGTGACTGACCAATGCTCAAATCCCTCAGATAAAGTGGAGAAGTATTTGGATACAACCTATGAAAATCCTGCAGTATACTTTAAATCGTGTCTAGATTATTTATAATATAGAATACACTGGGAGTGTGATGGGAAGTGTTCGTATGCAGCATTAGTTGGAGAATATGGACAAGAACAACAGTCTGTACGTGTTCAGGACAGAAGCATTCCTTTTCCACCATAAAAATTTCCATCTGCAGTTGACTGATCCGTGGGTATAGAACCCAGGCTACGAAGGACCAGCCGTACTGCATTTTACTTAGAATAGACTACTATAGATAGAATTGGTTGTAGAATTGATTTCATTTTCCAGTGTCTGAGTTTTCACTCACCGGGTTGGGGTTGGGGGTGAGGGAATGCTCAATCTAAGATGCAGGTGATTCCTTTTATATGCAGGTCCTAGGGAGCAAAGAAGGGAGCAAAAGTAACTGAGCATGTCTGTTCCATTCCCAATCGGCTGTCATTTTAAGGAGCAGACAGCAGGCCTCTGGCTGCTGTGACTCAAGAGGGCCACAAGCCTGCACTAAATTTGGTGGAGAATCTTCTGGACCTTCAAGATTTCACACAGTGTAACTCCGGGTGACATATTGAAGTGTCAGAAGCTGCAGTTCTTCCCTGGATCATATGTAGAGAGCTGAGGAAAATGTACGACTTTTAAGCGGCCTGGCTGGCATGAGCTGACATTTCTGCTGCCAGTTCCAGCAGAAAGACAAAGCCTGAAGAAACAGGAAATTTTAATGAAGACTCGGGAGCAGCATTTTGTGTTGAGACCTACACTAAATAAGCAACACAAGGCTATTGATCACTCCCTGCCAAGAAACCCCCCTTATCCCAGGCTCCCTAGCACTGTGCCCAGAGAATGTTCCCATAGCAGACTGGTCACTGGACTCAGTCCTTTGTTGACTGGCTGCCTTAGAGTCATGCAGATGATTAAGACTCTGTGGGGGAACTTATGGGAGTCTAGGATCTCACAGTAGGCACAACACTAGGAAATGTAAGGAGGGAGACTTTTGTCCACTGTGATCTATACACCAATTCTGAGCTTAGGTGAAGAACCTACCTAACTGTGAGTCCCTCAGCTCTGAAGTCCACATTTGTGAGCTCACTGAACTCCAGTCCAAAAGCATTCGAAACAATATCTTATGGGTTCTAACGATGCACATGCTGATTCTCTTATGATGATTCCCTAAACAATACAGTAGCACAAAGCTTTACATGCAAATTGCATTTTATGGTATTATATATTATCTGGAGGCGATTTAAAAGTACACAGCATGTGTGCAGATTGTGCAAATACTTCAGCATGTTATACAATGGACTTAAACATGTGAGGACTTTGCCATCCTTGAGCAGGTGGGTGCCCTGGAACAAATCCTCTGTCAATCTCAGGAGATAACTGGATCGTACCAAAGGAGAAGATTTCTGCACAGAAGGCTCCCCATGTCCCCGGAGCTCCTTGGGCAGGTTTCCTTCATTGTACTCACTGATTGCCTCCAGGTCAGTCACTGACTTCTCCATCTCCGCCAACTCACACTTTGCCACGGCTTCTTCCCCTAAACTTAAGATACACCCTGGATATGAAGCCTCGCTCCTTGAACTCAGGTGGTCAGGCTTGCACAGCAAGTGCCTTTGCCTCTCGCTGACCATCATCTGGTTTTTCCAACAGCAGCACTAAAGAGCTCAGCACCTCTTCTGGAGACTATATCCTTTTGTTCGTCTTAGTTTGTTCTTATTATATATTTTGAAATTATTTTATTCATTTACATTCCAAATGTTGCCTTCCTCCCAGTCACCCCTCCCAGAATTCTTCATTCCATCCCCCTCCCCTTTGCTTCTGAGAGGGTGCTTTCTCCCCAACCTCCACCCCACCCTAGGCATCTCCCTTCCCTGGGGCATCTAGTCTACAGGATTCGAAGCATTCTCTTCCAATGAGGCCAGATAAGGCTGGGAGTAGCTTATCAACAGGACAAAAGCTTCAGAATGTTGTGACTAAGCAGAAATGCGGTTGAAAGATTCTGGAGATGTTGATAAAGTTAAGTTGGAGAAAAGTAAAACTATTAAGGGGGTCGATGAGAGGAGCGTGCAGGATGGAGCATAAAATAAGGGAAAGAAGGGAGGGAGGGAAGGAGAAGGAAGGGGAGGAGCCAAAATCTCACTTGTGAGCTTTAAGTTTTTAGTCCTGTATGTGATACTAACAACCAGCAGCGCAGTTGTTCTGTGCCTTTTCTGGGGAGGGAGTCTTTGGAGTCGAGAGTCCACTCTGGACTCCAGAGTGGAGTTTACAGTCCTGCTTTCACCTGCAGGGTGCTGGCAACACAGACATGGGCCAACAACAGCGCTGAAAAAGAACTAGGTCGATTCTAGTCGGGGTGGAGTTGGGAAATGGGAGAACTCAGTATTAGACCGTCTATCAGCTTAATTCACTGTGTTTGGGGGCCAAAGGGTGGCTCACATGGTCCCCTTTATGCATGCTGAGTATAGAATTGACAAAGCTCGTTGTCCTTTTTGTGGTACTCAAATACACACAGCATCAAATTTACCACTGTAATTTAAAGTGCAGGTCAATGGCATTAAATACACTTGTATTGTTGGGTACACATCACCACCACGCATATCAGAAAATTTTCGTCTCTCCAAGTGAAGCTCTGCAGCCAATAACTCCCCATTTCCTACAATTCCTGCTCCCCTGGCAACCAGTGTGTTACATTTTGTCTCTGCTAATTGGACGAGTCCAGAATCCTTACACAAACGGAAGTGTATCATAAGCATCCACTTCACTTAGAACAATGTCTCTGGGTCCATCCATATGTAGCCTTCATCAAAACAGCCTTCCTGTCTGACGAATGATGGCCCCTCCTATGTGTATATCACATTTTGTTTATCTGTTCATCCATGGACAGCTGGGATCCTTTCTCCATTTCATATTGGAAAAATGTGCCTACAAATATCTGCTCAAGTTCATGATTTTAATTTTTCTGAGTATCTACTCAACAATGGAGTTACAAAGATCATAATTCTGTGTTTTATTTTTCAAGACCTAGTATCCATCTTGTTTTAAATTAGCTTTTAATTGCCATACGATAGTCACTTTCATGGTGATACCTTTGTACATATGCATTATTCTACCTTGCTCATGTCCAGGGCACCAGCTACCCTCCCCTGTCTCTTCTTCATCATCATCATGTTGGTCCTTCTCCTCCAAAGCAGCCTCCTTTCTGCTTCCGGATTGCACTTGAGCACAGGAATCCTTGCCACTGTTCTTATCAGCTGCTCTCTCAATGATGGTCATTCACACCAGAGTGAGATAGACTCTCAATATATTTCTCATTTGCATTTCTTTGGTGTCTAAGAATATTGAGCATCTTTCATACATATGTCGGCCATTTATATTTCTTCTTTTGTGCAGTTTATTTGCCCACTTATTACTAGATGATTTAGTGGGGGATTTGTGTGTGTGTGTGTGTGTGTGTGTGTGTGTGTGTGTTCTTCATAGATTCAAGGTATTACGCCTCTGCCAGAAGTATAATGGGATGTCTCATAGATAGATAGATAGATAGATAGGTAGATAGATGGATAGATAGATAGGTAGATAGATGGATAGATAGATAGGTAGATAGATGGATAGATAGATAGATAGATAGATAGATAGATAGATAGATAGATAGATAGGCAGGCACACAGGGAAAACACAAAGTTCCCACCAGTATTTCCTGAGCTATTGTTACCTTTCACAAAGCCTTTGTTTGTTCCTACATTTCAAAATGTTTTTGCCAATGTTTCCCTCTGGCAGTTTCAGAGTTTGGGATTTCACATTAAGGACTTTGATCCACATTTAATAAGAACCACTATTACACTTTTTAATTTTTATAAACACTCTTAATTAAAAGGAATTATATTAAACAAATTATTTTTCCAAAATGACACAATGTGCTCTCAACTCAGAGCCATGGTAATGGAGAAAGAAAAATCATTCTTAGCATCGCTAGGCCCAAGAAGACAGCATCGCTTCTTCCACTGCCATCCAAACATTAGACAAGACCTGAGAGAAGGGGAGAGGGAATGGTTTCTGGGACAGGGCAATCAAAGAGACTCAACAAAGAACCCTCCCAAATGCCAGAAGGAACAAGCCCAGTACAGCTTTCTATGGCTTTAATATACAATCATCTTTGAGTTAGAAAAATACATCAGCCCAGGATATAGAAGAAAAGAAATCCCCAAACTCAAAACAGTGTTTGAACACACTTTTTATAAAAAAGATTAAATTAAAGCAGCAATCCTGTGGGTGCAGCTCAGCACTGGAGAGCTGGCCTAACATGCACAGGGCCCTGAGTTTGATCCCCAACACTGGAGAAGAAAAAACGGTAACCATTCTGTCTAAATCAAATCACCCCATTCATGCACCCTTATCTCCAATTATACTGTAAATAGCCTCTGTGCGTCGCTTGTGAACCCTCTGAGGGAAAGGTTTTGGACTGAAAGTAAAGCCTGGACCCCAGCCCCATTGAGCTCTTAATTTACCTGCCTTTCCATTTCTCAGAAGTCACTGAGATAGAAGTCTGCATCCATTCTTACACTGACAAGAAAAAAAAAAAAGGTCTGAAAAGCTTATGGCACAGCGTATTATTTGGGTGGGACTGGTCCTAGCCTGCTCATATATTTCAGATGGGAACTTTCACATGCTGTGGAGGGCACCATGTCAGTACTTGTCAAAACTAAGACACTTCAGTGATTCCCCAGGCCAGCAGTTATTCCTATCAACATGCCACTACATAGGAAAGGTGCCACTTAGGCCAAGGTATCCTTTGTGCACTGTACATTATAACCAAAGAGTATAAGTTAATCCATCAACAAGAAACTGATTACGTTAACTACGGTGTAGCTGCATGATTAATTAAAGATGGGAGCCATTTAAAACCTGGAGTCCCTTCTTTCGTCCTGGTAAGTATGCAAGAATCCTTGAGAGATATCATTCGTAAGTTTGTCATAACAGTGTACTTGGCGTGCCACTATTTATATTGACAGAGGGGCAGGGCATTATATACTACTGTGTTCCCTTTAGATGTATTTAACATCTCTGGCAGTACACAGGAAACTGAGGCAGTGGTTCTGGGTGGAGGTCGGAGTGGGGTGGGGGGAGATGGTTTTCTGTGCTTTCCTTGTGCTCTCCCTGTAAGTGGAACATATGATTCTGTATTTACTACTTATAATTTTTTAATTCGTTTGAAAAAGGGGAGTTCGACCAGACAGTTTTCTAAACTAGGAGCGATGGCACCCTTCGTTAATTGCTAAAGCTGTAGTTTTAAGTTAAGTAAATCCCTCAAGTTGACTTTTTTCCGAACAGTTGTCAAGACAACTTTCTCTGTCTCCATAACATTGAGAGAAGTAGGTGTCAGACTGGCATGGGGACAGAAATAGTGGCTGAATTCCAAATATGGATGTGCTAGGAAGGCCACCAAGTTATTGTTCTCACAGGTGCATGTAACACCTTGTAAATAACCTCTTACCCAGAGGAGGCTCAATGAACCTCGCTGACTCATCTGTCCTAGAGAAGCAGAATTAACTCCCAAGGACTCACCTGAGTCATTTAATCAGAGAATCAATTTCATCTTACTTGTCATGGGAAAAATATTTCTAGTAAGTCAAGAAAAACATGGAGGAAATCATTTCGTGTCAAGGAGTCCAACACAAAGCTAGGAGTTAAAATGGTATAAGCAACAGATGCAAATCTCAGTTTGCTTTGCATCAAGGTTGGTTGTGCTATGCACCCTTAACTTAAACTTTGTTGGCATGTGGAAGCCATGTTTACCATATCAAGAACATATTTTCACTTTACAGTGCTTGATACACAAGGCCCACATCATGTTTGATCTTTGTTAAAATTTTGAGCGATTTCAAAGCCAACATTTGGTATGAGGGTTGCTAGAACCCTGGAGTAATTGCAAACTCACTTTCCTCCCCTGCACTTCACTTCCTGTGGTCCTGAGACCATGATTTTATCAGATATTAATCTCTGACCCAGCCTCCAAGTGGATTTTATTGAAGCCGCTGTAATTCCACCACCAGAAAACATGACAAATAGCTAACCTGTCACAGAAGATTTATGCTGGGTTTTGAAACCCATTATCTTTTAGGAAATATTGCATGATGTGATTCACTGAGCAGTAGTAGGCTCCTATAACCCAAGGTTTTTCGGTATTGATTTCACGGTCTGTATAACAAACCTGAGTGTCTGCTTTCCTGGGCTTGAAGGACCAAAGCCACAATCAGCTTCAGGGATCATTAGCAAAAAATAAGTGTAGCCTGCAATCCTAAGAACCCTAGACGAGCTTCCCTACACTGCGAACAACGCAGACACAGTCAAGAAGGGAATGTGCTGCTTTGACTGCTGCTCTCCCTGCAGAATGGCTTGGCTTGCCACTTAGCACTGCTGGCAAAGGAATGGAGCCACTTCAGCCCATGCATTGCTGGGACTTAAGGTAAACAGAGGCTCACCCAGGGGTAGGACTCCAGGAGCAGGCCCATATCTACTGTGGTGAAGGTACATGTGCTCCAGAGACCATGAGTGCAGTCAGAGAAAGGCCATTCCCAGCAGCTCTCTTCCCATCACCTTTCCTTTTACCTGTGAAAACCCTCTATAATGAAATATATAATGAAATCTCTTATAATGAAAACCTCAAGGCTTCAAATTTAGAGTGAGGTGGGGGCACAAGTAAAGGACAATGGCGGATGATGGCTGTTCCTTTGGGGACTATTTGAACAGACTGCTATTAATCCATGTGATGCAGCCAAGGTGTAAAGCCCTGTCAGTGCTGAGCACAGTCCTCTAGCTGGCTACCCTCCTCCCCTCCCTCTCCACTCCCCCTCCTTCCCCTCCTCCTCCTCCTCCTCCCCCCTCCTCCCCCTCCTCCTCCTCCTCCTCTCCCTTTTCTCCCCCTCCTCATTCTTCCCCTCTTCCTCCTCTACTTCTCCCCTCCCCCCTCCTCTCCCCCTCCTCTTCCTCTTCCTTCACCCCTTCCTCCTCTTCTTCCCCCTCTTTCTCCCCCTCTCCTCCTTCTCTTCCTCCCCCTCCTCCTTATTCTTCCCCTCTTCCTCTTCTACTTCTCCTGGCCCCCTCCTCCACTCCTCCTCTCATTCTTCTGCACTGGGGATTGAACCTAGGACTTTACGGTGCTCTACCCTGTGCTATATACCCCAGCCTTCCTTTTACTTTTGGCTTTTTGAGTCAGACCCTTGAACTTGCAAACCTGTTGCACCAGCCTCCTGAGTAGCTGGCACCTTGTAATCCTGCACCACCAGGCTCAGCTCTCATTTAATTTTCTGAGTTTTTAAAATCCAATCCAGTGTTCATTTTTGCCCTTACTTTACTGTAAAATCTCTCCTCTGCATTAGCCATGGCTGACCGGATGCCTCTCCTCAGCATGCCTGCTTTGTTTGGGGGACCCAGCCCACTGCTGGTAGTCCTTCAACATTATAAGCATCTCACTCGTCAGAGCATCTCAGTCTCAGTCGCAGCCAAGTTTCCTGTCTGTGGCCTCTCCTCTTCCCTAGCCTGCCTTCTTCACTGAACAGATAGTAGATAACTTAGAGCCGATGTGTCAAGAAAGAACTCACCTTTAGTGTCTTTCACTACTGACTTCACCACAGTCTGGGATGGAAACTCCCTGAAATGTATCCCATTCCTAAAGAACTGGGAAGGGGTGAATGTGCATGCAAAAGTCACCAGCTGCGCGATCCCCAGTGGGTGACAGGTCTGATTCTTCAGAGAGTCAACACTGAACTTCAAAGGGACTGCATATCCTGCAACCTCAACTATTTGCTGAATGTGACACTTTTATAACCCAAGCTCAGCCTGGGCTGAGGAGAGGACAAAAAATAGCTCCATACCAGGAAAGCATAAGCACTCCCCAGCTAAGAACAGGAGCAAAGACGCTGCTTAGTTCAGAAAGCTCCCTTCCCCTAAGCTGATGGAAGATTTTATAGACACAGGCAGCTTGAGTAGAGTGAAAGGTGGTGTTCTGGGTTTTCTGTGGTGTCAGCTTATAACTGATAACGGGGGCTGTGCTGGTATGAAAAAGCAGTTGCAATACAGAAAGAAGTAATGAGGTTGGGGAAGGACAATGGAGTTCATGGTCATGGCCCATTCTGCTCACCTTAAACGTTATCTGCTGACCTGAGTGACGTCAATTTCTGACCTTATACTTAGAAACACTCTTGCTGGAAACAAGTCTGATCCAGCGTTTCTCAACATCAGCACTGCTACATCTCGGGAGTGGGGGTGGGGAACAGATGACCCTCTGCCGTGGAGACTGCCCATGCACCGTGGACATTGAGCAGTGGCTTCCAGTCATTGGAGGCCAGTGCCATTCTGCCCTACTATCATCTTACTCTCACTACAATGAACTCTTCCTGGGCATTACTCAAAATCTCTTTGAAGAAAAAGCACCCCAGCTCAGACCATCATCCTCAGATGGCCCCAGATCTCAAACAGTGGCTGTGGAGAAGAATATTTTCGGAGCAGTGGGTTTACAGGCAGAACAAAGCAGGTGCTACGTGAAATGCAAGAAACAGTCTGGGCACAGAAAGAGGCAGAAGAAACTCTCAGTCACACGAAAGGTATCCACAGATCCCTGGTGAGCTCTGGAGCCATTCAGAATTGTCTCATTTCAAAATGGGTTCCATCTGCAAGTTGGCAAGACCATCCCTATGCCAGAGGCATGTGTTTGAAGATACATTGTCACCTTTGTTTGTTTTTCTGGCACCCAGGCAAGAGGCCACTCCATCCTCCTGCCTCGTCACTGGTTGGGGCATGACCTTTTCAAGGCAGCTTCATGCTGTAGAAGTCTATTCCTCAAGAGAAGTTCAGCATGAACAGAACTCTGTTTCCTTCAAGGTCATGGTCATAAAGACTGAACTTGGCTGTCTGTAGAATAAACTGCTAGGAAAAGTTCAATTTCACAATCACGGTTCTTTCATAATCCAGTACTGTCATAGTCCAAGAAAAACAGAAGGGCTGCTCTGACCCCAATCAAGTCTGACATGGATCTAATTTAAATGTGTTTTTGTTTATAATCTGCTTTTTATCAATTGGGTGACAAGAAAGGGGCCAGGGAAGGAACTTACTGGGTTAGCTAGTTGATGGTACCACAGCCGATCTTCTCCCAACCACCACATCTCAGCATGGCAGCAGATGTTCCCAGGTCATCTTCTAGACCAGCGTGTGTTCTCCAGGGTCTTGTACTGTCCCTTTCCAAAACCAGCTCCCTCTGCTAGTTGGCTGGAATCCCTCTTCGCCACTGGCCTGGTGTCTGGAGACATGTCACCACTTTGATCTGTTTGTTTCTATGGCACCTAAAACTAAATAAATATCGTATCAGAGTCGAGCAGGGTATGTGAATACTTGCTTTTTGGCTTTGCTCTGTGCTAATAGCACAGACTGTGCAATGGAAAGAAAGCATAGAGACATAGTTTGTCTAAGGTCACACAGACCAGGTAATGGACAAAGAACTAGAAAACAGACCAAGCTGTCTGTTGTCTTAAGCTTGGCCACCCCAGCCAGGAGTATCCTAACCACAGAGTCACAAACTGTAAAGATCTTACTTATAATTTACAATCAGATGAGTGGGATTTAGAAGGAGCAACTAAGCAAAACTGTAATATTTATACAGCCTTTTAGATAATGTAAATTAATGGTAGTATCTTTGAACCCCAAAGATTAGAGTGCTGCTTCTACAGGCAGTCAAGCAACATAGAGCAAACACACACCACACACACCACACACACCACACACCACCACCACCATCACTACCACATCACACACACCACACCACACAGCATCACCACCACCACTGTCAACACACACACACACACACACACAC
>JADRCH010000110.1:323610-346670 GCA_019843965.1 Rhynchomys soricoides
ATTTTACCAAATTGAATCTAGACATTGGAAATAAATCAATCATGGCCTCATACAAGATGGTACCAAGGGTCTATCTGGGCTTAACTGAGTAGCCAAGCAAAAATGTAAAATCAAGAAGAGATATGGTTCATCTCCATCAAGCGAAAACAAGTCTCCAGAGAAAACAGGGGCCACAATGCCATGACAAAATGGCAGTTTAGAAGACAAGGGACTGCTAGGTGGTGGTGGTGCACCCCTTTAATCCCAGTATTCAGGAGGCAGAGGCAGGAGGATCTCTATGAAGTTGAGGCCAGCCTGGTCTACAGAGCGAGTTCCAGGATAACCAGGGCTACACAGAGAAGCCCTGGCTCAAAAAATTAAAAAAAAATGTTGGAGGGAGGATGTGTATAAAATTTTCCCTCTGAAATTTTTCAAGTGATAAAACTCATTTGAATATTTGCATAAATTTGGTCCAAAGCCCCCCGTCCTACTCAGTATTTTGTCCATGTGTTATTTGGATCCCTATCAAGTACAGTACTGGAACTCTTAGAGGAGACTTTTTGTGGTTCTCTGCTTTCTAGTCCTACTCAAAAGCAATGGTGAAAATGGAAAAAGAAAGCCTCTCCTATAAAGAAATAATTTGTTCAACCAGATACACAGAGTAGCTTTTGAAACGATGGGGAGATGGGGTGGCCTGGGACTTAACAGCAGATGGGATTTCCTGTGTGGCAGAGCCAAGCAGCGTCTAGGGATTGTGCTATCTCTGCCTTATTATGCCGGTCATTTTTCTTCCACAGGAATGCAAGTTTGAAATTCAAACCAAATCCTGGCTAATTCCCACTCATTTACTCAAGAAACATTTGGGTTACTTTTATTCTTCTAAATGTACAAAAAAATTCTCTATATAAAACGTGTCTAAATACATTTAAAAAGAGGCAGAGTGGCTCAGTGGTACAGCACCTGCCTAGTGCAGGCAAGGTCTTGCATTCCATCCCTGTGTGTCATAAAAACTAACTAAAATATATAGAGAAAAATAAATTAATTAACATTTTGTATAGTTCTGTACATTACAGAAAACATAAAAGACATGACATATTTTAACATATGATAAATATATGATCACTAGGAGTACGTGTGTGACATGACATATTTTAACATATGATAAATATATGATCACTAAGAGTATGTGTGTGAATACTGTTCTCCAATGGCGTTTGGATGCCCAAATCCCTCTGAAAGCCCTTTCTAGACATTTATTTATTCTTACTCCCAGTATGTTGATATTTTCCCAATATTGATATTGAGAAATCAATATCTCAATATTGATAGTGAGATACTTACTAAGAATCTCGACATACATCTGCAGTTTCTTCTTTAATATTTTCCTGGAAATGGCACAGGTGATTGAAAGAACGTATACATCTCTAAGGACTTTGGAATATTTTGCCAAACAAGTTTGCATTTATCCAGTCAACAAATACAAATTGATCAGAAGCTGGGAGTTTGGATCCCTATTCAAGTCAGGGTAGGGTGGGAAGTAAAATAGATACAGGATACAGCTTCTGCCTTCTTAGCATTTACAGAGATATGACAGTAAAAAAATATATATACCCACCTATAATGGACAAATCAGAGGTAGACAAAGAAACACCTACCATCAATGAGCAAATCATGAAGAAAACACCAGAGTCTCACAAGAAAATGCATTGCAGGGACCTAACTCAGTCAAGGCCAGAAGAGGACTGCCAAAGACAATGCCTTTGAGACATTGAAGCTGAGACCAGAAAAAGAGAGGAAAGGGGGGAACTGGCAAGGTGTGCAGGCTCCAGGGCAAGCACTGCACAGAGGAAGTGCAGAAACCATGGGCTGAAACTGTAGCCTGCTGACAGAAAATAGGAAGATCCCGTAGAACAAATTGCTGGTCCCTGCAAAGTTCTTTTTGGTCTAGGGAGTTCTGACTTGGCTGTGTTATTGTTGTTGTATTATTATTGTTTGTTTTGTTTTGTTTTGATGGGGCTTGGGGGGAGGTTGTTTTGTTTTGTTTTTCTGAGTCATGCCTGGCTTTACTCTCACTATGTAGCTCAGGCTGGCCTTGGATTTGTACCAATCTTCCTTCGGCCTCTTGAGTCCCAGGATAATAAGTGAGCATCTAGACGCTTTAGCAGAAGTGTCACATGTGATCTGAGTCATAAATTCTCAGCTATTCTAAGGCTGATAAGGAACAAGACACTATAGACCATTCAGTTGTTCCCAAATTCAATGGCAGTCTCTTGGAAGTAGGTCGTGTCAGAGGACATGCAGGGAATCAGAAGCACTTAGGATATATTTGGGGACCAAGTCAACAGCTGGTACTGTTCAAGTGTACTCAAAGGCCCTTTTCCCAAACTCTCACTCAATACTTTCTCTACATCAGATAATAAATAAAATACTAAAGCAGAATTCCATTACTGCCACCCTCTCTGAGTGGCAGGCTCTGCACATGTCCTGCTTGTAAGCAGCTGCTTCTCTCCCAGGCTGACTGGTCTGTTCTTTGATGAGCTGACCAATGAGTAATTCTTTGTCTTCTCACTTGAGGCTGCACCACCTAGTGCTGCTGTAAATACACCCAACAGATGCTTCTAAACATCACAGAATGCTTCTCTCCTGCATCTGAGACTAGAGCTCAAAATCAAGCTTGGCAGGATCATTCTCTCTCTACCTCTCCAGGATAAGAAGTATTTTAACCCCTTCCAGCCTCTAGCATCACAAGTTTGCAGATATCTCAGCCAAATTTCTGTGAGGACACCCCTGGGCTGATGACCTTGGGTTCTATTGGAATGCTGGCTGAGCAAGCCACGAAGAGTAAGCCAATAAGTAGCATTCCTTTATGGGCTTTGTATCAGTTTCTGCCCTCAGATTATTGTGTTCCTGCCTTGACTCCCCTCACTGATAGACTGGAACCTGAGAGTTGTGAGTGAAATAAATGCTTCCCTCCCCAAGGTGATTTTGGCTTTGATGTTTTCTCACAGCAGTAGAATCCCTAACTAAAGCACCCTCATAGAAAGACACAAGCAAGCATGGTGATACATTCCTGCAATATTAGTGCTCAGGATGTAAAAACAGGAAGATCAGGAGTTTAATGTCTTTCTCAGCTGCAAAATGAGTCTAAGACCGGTCTAAGTTAAATAAGATCCTGTTTCAAACAAAATAAAATTAAAAAAGGAACAATCAACCAATTAATCAAAGACAACGGTCTTCTTGAGTGAAGGTTCCATCTTACTCCGTATGACCAGCTTAACTGATTAGATTTGCAATGTCCCTGTTCCCAAATAAAGTCATATTTGTGGATATTGGGGATAAGGACTTTACTATACATGGGGAAGATGCAATTCAACCAACCACAGCTCAGATCTCCACATGCTACAGCTAGGTCTCTGCATCTGTTGTTTATCTTTCAGTCTGTGTATGGTGTTTTGGAAAGATGGTTTTAACTTTATGAATTTTATCTATGAGTATACTAGCTACTTTCCTATTACCATGACAAGGAAGCTTATAGGAAGTGTTTAATATGTTTTACAATTTGAGAGCCTTGGAATCCATGATGGCAGAGCAAAGAAACAGCTGAGAACTCACATCTTTACCCATAACCACAAGAGAGAGAGAGAGAGAGAGAGAGAGAGAGAGAGAGAGAAAGAGAGAGAGGGAGAGAGAGAGAGAGAATGCACTGGGAATCTCAGGAGTCTTTTGAAACATCAAAGCAAACCCCTAGTGACCCACCTCTTCCAATAAGGCCACACCTCCTAATCCTTTCCAAACAGTTCCACCAACCGGGGACCAAGCAAGATATAGATAGATAGATGGATGGATGGATGGATGGATGGATAGATAGATAGATGGATGGATGGATGGATGGATGGATGGATAGATAGATAGACAGATAGATAGGGGTAGAGTTATACCATTCTCATTCAAACCACTACATATGTGTGTATGTGGGTGGGGGTGTTTTGTATTTCTTCAGTAAATATTTGTCAAATGCCTACTGTTTTTTTCAGGTGATATTCTAGCTCCTCACATTAAAAAAAATCAATTAATCTCTACCTCTGCATGTTCACAATCTAGGAAGCAGATATGTAAGGTATCATTCGGTGCGCTGATGGCAAGGATAGGGTTGAACTATGTAGAGGTGACAAAACATGAATGCATACTCAGCCAAGTCAGAGAGCTATACAGAGGAGATCCTTGGGCTGTCAGGAAGAACCCTGAGTTGTTTTTAGGCTTCAGTGCCCAGCACTGGGTACTGAGTGCTTCTATGGACCACAGCATCAGGTCAGTAGAGAGCTTGGTAGAAATACAGAGCGTCTGAACCTCAATTGTCATTTCCATGACATCACTGCACTACATACGTGTAGGAGTCTGAGAAGTGCTGCCCTAGTCTATAAAAATTCTTTTTTAGATTTTTTTGGAAAATAGAAAGTGCTCGGGGAGGCTCAAAGCACATGATCAAACTCTGCAACGCTGTGGTATGTGTGATGTCAAGACTCTGATTAGTATGTCAGACGGGTGCTTCTGCCCAACAGCATCATAGACCAAAGGAAGAGGGACCCGTACGCACATTGCAGGATAAGCTCAGTAGGAGCCAAAGAGACATTTGCTCAAGGGATGACCCTGGCATGACCCTGCGATGCAGACAGAAGATAAGCCTCCAAATCCATGCTCCGAATCAGCTGTTCAAAGGGGATTTTCCTCTCAGTTATAATTGGTCTCCCGTGTGCATACTGAGCAGGTGGTTGGGGGAAAGAGAAGCCTTGGTTTATTTCTATAAGCAGTTGAGTGAAGGAAGCGACTCCTTGGGGAAGAAGACAAAGAGAATCGGGCATGGTAATCCGGGTGTGGTAAACTGGAAGGGGTGTGGATAGAGAAGGAGAGATGATCAAGAAATAAGAAGTAAGAACTGTCAGATAAAATAACCCTCTCCAATGTATGCCAGCTGCTAGGTTAGTCAAAAAAATGTTGCCTGTTTATTTCAAAGTCAAATTTAAATTGGTAGGCTATAAAAGAAAGAACCTCAGGTACATACTTTCTGTGTGCTGAGGCTTAATGATCAAACACCACAGCCTCCAAGGAGAGACTTGGCAGTACAGGGAGAGTCCACCTTGAAGCACCTTCAGAGCATGTTCTACCAGCCTTCATATCCTTGCCTGGGCGAACTCAGCCATACAGTTTATTAAAACAAACTAGAGTCCATCTTATGATATGCTGGGGGGAAAACACCATTTGGTACTCATTACAAATATTAAAGTAGACCAGTATTTGTTCTCGGCCTTAAATGTATTCTGTATATCAAAAAAACGATTACTGGTTTTAGGATATTTGATTTCAGTTCTACAAGTAAATATGAAGGCATGCTGCTGCAGCTAATGGTTCTGGTTGGGACCATATACAATTGAGCACACAGTTGATAAGATAGTCGTTGCTCAGCTCCAAGCACTCTTTAGAACTGAGCAACTTCATATAGGCTAACACTCACTCTCCATATAGGCTAACACCAGTAACACTCATCCCGGACTTGGGGCAAACAGCAGAGATGGCTAAGATACAAAACTGTAATCAAGAACTTACCATAGTAGCTAGGAAGGCACATTTAAGGAAATCCCATGCTTTTCCTAGGACCATCATTCTTATGAAAATAAGAATGCAGTGCTGTCATATAGACCTTCTCAGACAGCAGCCACTGACAATTTCTTCACCAGATTGTAGAAGGAGAAAACATTCTTTTAAATATCTTTCTGAATTTCAGTCTAGTGATACTTTGTTGAAATGTCTAATCTAATAGAAAACAAACTTCAAAGCAGGACATCTTAGGAATTTAAAACTATTAGTTCACTGTGACTATAAATTTATTTTTAAATGGTATTTTTAAAACTAGTGTTTGTCGTATGACATGGCTTTAAATTTTATTCTTAAATGTGTATGCCTCTATCTCTTGCAAACACAAAAACTAGCTCAAAATAGTACAGAAAAAAATGGGAAAAGTAAATCTCCAAGTCTCTAAAAGAAAACATGGGCATAAATTTCCACAGCCCTGAACTAACAGATAAATCTTTAGGAAAAATTCCAGAAGCACCATGACAAAAGAAAAATAAATTAATTGACTTCATTACCATTAAAAGTGTTCATACTTCAAAGCATAACATCAAGGCAATCCATCAGATGGAAAAAAATTCTTCAAATCACACTTCTGATAAGATGAATTACCTAGCATAGATCACAAAATATATAGCTCAACAAAGCAAAGACGAGTAACCCAACCAAAAAGGGTGAGAACTGAATTAGAATAGATATCTCTCTGTAGAAGACATATACAGCTGATAGGTACCTGAGAAGATTCTCAACCCATAGTCATTTCAGAAATGCAAATCCTATCCACAGTGAAGTAGCATGGAATCAGGAGGGCTAAAATTCACACTTTTAAAAAAGCACTTGGACAAATGTTAGTGATGTGTGAAAAGCTTATCTACTCATGCACTGGGAATGTGACTATAAATTGGTACCAGTGTGGGAAAGCAGTCAAGGTGGCTGGGAAGATGGCTGGTAGGGCAGGTGAGTGAGAAGAAAGGCCATCTCTTGTGTCACTGTGGTCAGACAGGCACTGTTGAGCCACTGGTGAGAACATCTACATTTCTGGTCATTTCTGCAGAAACAGTTGGAGTGTCCAGCCTTCCTTTGTAAGAGGGTGATCACTCTTCCACCCCTACCCTTCCAGAAAAGCCAGACCACTCCAGACCACTAAAGGAGCAAGAAAAAAGTAGATGGTGGTTCCCTCAGCTCTCAAAGGTATCACCTGGAAGAGGCCAGGGACAGACACAATGAAGGAGGAGAGTGGATAAAGCCAATATCCTCTGCCCAAGGCAGCAGCAGCTCATTAGGTTGGGAACAGGCAGAAGAGAATGTGCAAAAGAAAACTAAAGCTCACATAGTTCCTTTATACCCACAGACTCCTGTTCTGTGCCCAATAAACATTGTTTATACATCCAAAAATAGTTAAAAACACAGAGTTGGCATAGTAGTATATGTAAAAATTCATCTTGAGCATGGACTACTTCTATTTTAACTGCTGAAGTGAAATTACACAATCTCTATAAATTTCTTATTTTGCAAAACTAAAAGGAGGAAAATGAAATAAATTGGGAAATGTTGATAATTAGTATAAATTTACATTTCTCAGTGTGTGTGTGCATGCACATGTACGTGTGTGTGTGTGTGTGTGTGTGTGTGTGTGTGTGTGTGGTGTGTTTCTGGGAATCTAATATACTAATCAAGTACCCTACCAGTAAGCTGTATCTCCTCCCCATAACAATTTTTAAATGACTATTTATGTTATAATTTTGATGCCATATTTTTTAAACCTTTGAGGGTTTTGAAAATGCTTATCCCACATCAAAGCTGATAGATAACCTTTTTAATAAAGGAGAGATAGTAAGCACTTTCGATTTTACCTACCTCTTTGTTCTGCAGGTGCCAATAATGCATAAACAGACGTACGGTCTCAATAAAACTTCCTTTCTGGATGCTGAAATTTGAATTTGGCATAATTATCCCAGAATGTTAGTCTCTGGAACTTTTGAAATGTGAGCCCATTCTTAGCCTGCAAGCTGAGGATTGTGTTGGGTTCGTCATCGTTCTCTTGCTCCGAACTCTCTACGACCTGAATGCGCTTGCAGTTTTATGTATGTGATACAAAAGTGTAAGAATGAGTCCCACTACCGGAATTCCCAGGAGGCACCAGCACACACTGTGAGGACCTTGTGGGTGGCAGGTTGTAGGTGATTTTCATTTCCTTTATTTTATTTTTCCCCAGTGATTTTATCATCACACTGTCTTCAAAGGGAGAGACAGAAAGAAAAAGCGTTCCGACTGGGGCATGCCTGGCTCTCAGATTGTCTTTGGTTGTCCAAGTGGACTAAATGACTTCTAAACATTTCGTTTCCAGGCTGGGACCCAGCCTCCTCACACAAGCAAAAGCCTGCAGCATAATTGTTCTAATGACCTGCAGCCAGGCAACCACACAATTATCAAACCAGACTTTGGTACAAAAGCCTGCATTGAAGAAAAACCCAAAGCAACCAAAGCAGCCCCCCTGGAAGGCCACCAGGGGGCAGAGAGTCTGCAACCCAAAGAAGAGGAGTTTCAGGCCCAAGTAGAGCAGACCTTTCTGTTAACTGCCCAGTTATATGAATCTCTTTTCAGAAACCTAATTAAGATTTTATAAAGACCTCATTTTGTTCACACAAAATGGCAATTCACAAAGTCCACCATGCCCTTTTCTTGGAAGGTAGATAGCTAGGCCCTTTCAAATTGCCCAAGCAAAAAAAAATTTTTTTCTACATGGGCCAAGGTAAAAGTTCTAGAAAATTTACACATTTTCTTTCCTTCCCAAACAGATATTTTTCTAGCCCACTAGCAACCGTTTTCAAAAAGTAATTTTTAATTTTTTTCATCAAATACATCAAAATGCAACCAAATGAAACTTGAAGGTGAAATTTCCCGTTTTTCTTAATTCCTCCATAAGACCTAGGAACTGACAGAAGCAGAAGGATGGGTGTGGACAGGTTCACCCTCACCGCTCTCTAGCGTGTCAATCTCCAAAGATTCCATACGTAGCTCCCAAAGCTGAAGATAAAGCTTCAACTTGTGTTTTTCCAAGTAACAAGTACTAACAACTGTATCTGATCTATATTCAACATTAAATATAAAAAAATATGCTAATGGATTTTATTTTACACACCAGTAGCCTAGGTGTAGATTAAAATTATACTCCCATTGCATAAGCACAAAACTCCCCTGCCAAAGAGTTTCTGCCTGGGCCTTGCTAATGTTTTTGTCTTATAGGGGCACAATTCCTTGTCCATCTGAACGGACAGGCAGACTAGGTTAGGAACAAACATTTCTGATTTCCCTTCTGTCATCATCCCTCTCCCTTACGTAAGAGCCTTCCAAAACAGTTCCAAACGCACTATCTCTAATGTCTCTCCCTCCTTCTTGTTGTTTACTCTTTTAAATGTTAGTTATGACACAGACACATAGCATCAACTTCCCCACAGTAATCATTTTAAGTGTACCAAACAGCAAGGTTAGTACACTCTTACTGTAAGGGAGCCTGCATGCAGAATACTCCCAATAGCTGACTGCCTCCTGAACGCACTAAACGGCAACTCCTCGTCATCCTCCCCCAGACCTCTGGCAACCAGCATTCCCCTCTGAACTGATCCTTTTATGTATCTCACAGGATTTAAATCAAACCTAGATCATAAGGTTTTTATTTATTTTATAAGGTCAACTTTTGTCTATGTTTTGCATATGTCAACATTTCTTCTTAAGGTTGAATAAAAATCCATTGTAGGTGCATACTGTATTTTGCTTAACCATTAACAGGTCTTTGGGGAATAGGGAGATGGTTCAGTTTGTAAAGTGCTTGACACTCACAGAGTTCAAACCCCTGCTTCCGCTATCCTAACCAATCTTCAAGAAACCCTAACCACTTCACATTCTCTCTCTCTCTCTCTCTCTCTTCCCCCTCGAGATAGTAAACACTCAATTTATATTTGTTGAATTGATAAAGTACGGGCTAAGTAAAACATGAATTCATAATTTAAAAAATTTAAGAATACACAAGAACAGGCCACCATAAGAGTCCACAGAAACTACATCCAAGAGTTAGAAATCCTTCTCCCAATGGACCTTAGATGTCAGTTATCACAAATAAAACATGTCTGTATAGAAATGCTTTTTAAATTCAAATAATAGAATATTTTATGAATGCTAACTATCCAGGCAGATTTATGAAGGAATCTAGCTACATTTAAGCAAGGAAAAATATAATTGTTGAAATGTAAAGGCTCTGTGGGTGAGTTACAGAACTTATAAATAGCTCAAGACAGATCCGATGACTTGATTTGCACCATTTAGCCATTAATTCACAGTATACCCAACACCTGAACTTAAGTGGGAAAACTAAAACCTGCTCAAAAGACAACAGGAAAGATCCACCCACAGACTTATCAATGGCTTCTTGGCTACAAGACCAAAGCACAGGCAACAAAAGTGGATAAACATCAGTGGCTACACTGATGCTTAAGAGGAGCATCAAAGGACACAACCAAAGGATGCAGAGGCAAGGAGGATGCAAACGCCATTTATGTATCTAACAATGGGAGGTGACGCCAGAACAAAGAACCACAAGAACAGCCGCCCCTGGTTTAAACGGATGCAAGGCCTGAGTCAACATCTTCTAAAGATCTGTGAATGGCCAGTGACATGTCAAGGGATGGCAGCTCAACCACGGTGCTCAGTAGAGAAATGCAAATCAGATCTAGAGAGACTACCACACCCAGCCTTAGGAATACCGCATCAAAACCTCCAAAAATAAGGATGGCAAGGGACGGGAGAAACTGGAACCTTTGTATACTTCTGGTAAGATTGCAAAATGGCACAGCCACTATGATATGGCAGTTTTCAAAAGAAAAATGAAAATAGGGTTACCATAAGATCTAGCAATTCTACTTCTGAGTACATACCTAAAAGAATTATAGGCAGGGTTCCAATGAAATACCTGTACTCCATGTTCATAGAAGCATTGTTATCATTAGTCCAAACACAGAAGTAGCATAGTGTGCCTGTCTTAGTTAGGGTTTTACTGATGTGAACAGACACCATGGCCAAGAAAACTTTTAAGTTTCCCCTGCTTCCGCTATCCTAACCAATCTTCAAGAAACCCTAACCACTTCACATTC
This sequence comes from Rhynchomys soricoides, assembly GCA_019843965.1. Classification (NCBI taxonomy): domain Eukaryota; kingdom Metazoa; phylum Chordata; class Mammalia; order Rodentia; family Muridae; genus Rhynchomys; species Rhynchomys soricoides. The sequence continues at coordinate 334,362 of JADRCH010000110.1, forward strand.
TCTCTCTCAAAATATAATTGTACCACATTTATTGGTATAAGGGCCACATTTAATTGGGGCTGGATTACAGGATCAGAGGTTCATTATCATCAAGGCAGGAACATGGCAGGCAGCATCCAGGCAGGCATGGTGCAGGAGGCGCTGAGAGTTCTACATCTTCATCTGAAGGCTGCTAGCAGAACACTGGCTTCCAGGCAGCTAGGATGAGGGTCTTAAAGCCTACACCCAGTGACACACCTACTCCAACAGGGCCGAACCTTCGAATAGGGCCACTCATATACAAACTGTCACAGTGCCCATGAATGGACAGGTAAGCAAACGGTGGTATAGCCACAGGATGGAATGTTATTCAGCCTTAACAAAGGAAAGAAACCATGAGCTGTGCTACAGTGTTGAGAAATTTAAATGGCATCATCCTAAGGGAAATAACCTAGTTGCAAAAGTGTAAATATGGCATAAAGACGGTCATCTGAGGTCCCTAGAGTAGTCAATGTCCCAAAGACAGTAGTCTGCTGGTTCCTAGGAGCTGAGGGAAAAGTTTTGGAGTTGTTTCATGGATACAGGCTTTGTGCTTTGCTAGATGTAATGAGTTTTGAAAAGTCATTGCATAGCTATGAATGGAGAGCAGATACTTCATGCGTATGAACTCTTTCTCTTCAGGATACACTAGGAAGTTAATTATAACAGATGACTTGGGAGGCAATGAATGAGCAGCTAGGGGTGCAGTGGGGAGAATGAAGTGGGATTTTCCTTAATCACCTTTACACACTTTCCCCTTGATCCTTCTTGTTCGCTTTTTAAATTTAGCTATGTCATTTAATCAGAAAGACTTAATACTTGAGAAAGTAAAATTCTTATATGAACACCAGGCTGAAACATATTAATTGTGATAAATAGTCACATGCCTACTAACAGCCGAGTAATGGGAGCGATCTATGCTGGGTGCCAGAAAGAGGATCTGTTTGTTGTCTGTAGTAACCATACCTACTGTCAGTCTACACATGGAGGCTTACCGTAATCCTGGTGCCCAGGAGGCTGAGGCAGTAGGGTTGTTTCAAGTTCAAGGTTAGACTGGGATACAATATGAGACCCCATTTCAGGAATCACAACAGGGATCAGATAAAGGGAGAGAATACTGGGAGAGGCATTTTGGAGGTGAGGTAGAAACCTAGTGCAATGGAAACTCATCTATAAGGGTGGTCCTACATAAGACTCCTAAGCAATGGGGGATCCAGAACCTAAACCGGCCATCTCCTGCAACCAGGCAAGACTTCCAGAGCAATGACTAGGACATCAACCCAGCCGCAAAACCTATGACCTACAAGAAGTGCTGGGGTAAAGGTGGCACAGAAATTAAGGAAATGGCCAACCAATGATCATTAAGAGCCTTGCCATTGAGAGGGAGTCCACCTCTGAAATTGCCTAGAGGGTCAGAAACGAGAAGCTGGATAGCCCAGATTCCTAGGCTAGAACAAAACATGACCAGCAAAAAACAAAAGCAAAACAAACAAAAAGTCCAAAAAAACAAGACAATCAAATTATTCCTAATGATATTCTGCCATACTTGCAGACAGGAGCATACTCATCATCAGAGAGGCTTCATCAAGCAACTAATGGAAACAGAAGCAGAGATCCACAGCCAAGCACTAAACAGAGCTCAAGGAATCCTGCAGAAGAAGGAAAGGAAGAATATAGAAGCCGGAGGGGGCAAGGACCCCACAGGAAAAACCACAGAATCAACGAACCTGGGCCCATAGGGGTTCGCAGACAATGAACCAACAATATAGGAGCCTGCATGGGTCTGACCTAGGTCCTCTACACATATGTTATAGTTGTGTAGCTTAGTCTTCTTAGGGGATGCCTAACTGGGCAGTTGCCATCTCTGATGCTTTTGGCCTACTTCTGGAACCCTTTTCCTCCCACAGCGTCCCCTGGTCTAGCCTTAAAAGGAAGGGAGGGGCCTAGTCTTATTGCAACTTGATATGCCATGTTTGGCTGATATCCCTGGGAGGCCTGACCTTTTCTAAAGGGAAATGAAGGGGGAGTGAGTGGCAACGGTGTGGGGGATAGGAAGGGGCACTGGCAGGAAAGGAAGGAGGAGAAACAAAGGTCAGGTTGTAATGTACGAGGGATAAATAAGGAAGGAAGGAGGGAAGGAAGGAAAAAAGAAAAGAGAAAAGAGAGGGTTTGGAGAGATGGTTAAACAATTGAAAGCCCTTAATTAATGCTCTTCCAGAGGACCTGGGTTCTGTTCCCAGCACCCTTCAATTCCTGCTTCACAGAATTCAACATTCTCTTCTGGCCTCCTCAGACATATACATACACACAGCATACAGAGGGCATGTGTACATGGGAACACACATATGCACACACACACACACCACAAATAAAACTAAAAAAAAAAAAAAAACCTCAATCTTTTAATAAAGAAAAAGAAACAAAGGCAAGCAAGCAAAAAGTAACATTACATATTTTCTTTCATATACAGAATCTCAGTTTAACATTCGAGTACACATGTATGTCACAAAAGTAAAAAGTGACCATGAGAGAGGAGGGGAGACTAATGATGGATATATGTGACAATAAATAAAATATCAGACTGACTTGTAAGCAAGTCTGTGGGGGAAATTTTCTTAACTAAGGATTGATGGGGAAGGGCCCAGTCCACTGTGGGCAATGTCGTCCCTGAGCAGGGGGTCCTGGTAGGTGTGAGAAGGCAGCTGAATGTGAGCCTGGGGAACCAGCCAGTGAGCCTCACTTCTCTGTGGTCTCTGTTTAAGTTCCTGCCTCCAGGTTCCTGCCTGAGTATCTGCCCTGACTTTCCTCAATAACAGACTGTGATCAGGACATGTTAGCCAGGTAAACCCTTTCTGCCCTAAATTGCTTTTGGCAAAGGTGCTTATGATGGGGATTGAAAGCAAACCAGGACAGGGAAGAATAAAAGCAAAGTATAGTGGCATCTATGTAGGAAAATGCCCAAGAGAGGCCCATCACTTCATATGCTAACATTTTTATAAAATAATTTATGTTTTAGGCCATCAAGAGCAAATTGTTTTTTTTTGTCAAGGTTATTGTAAGTTATTTAATAAGTTCTTTCTTATTTTAAGTTTTTACAAAATTATGTTTTATTGGCAAGTGAGCTGAAGAAAACTCTACTATTATGAAATACAAAATTTGAATTGTCAACTTCAAACTTGAACTAGTCATGTAGAAATTAGTTCGTTGAGCAATTAGCATTCGTGATGCTTTTGTTCAGGATGTGTTATGCAAGTCAGAATTTTATTCCTACTGAGAGGTAAATAATAAAATTTTCTTGTTATATGTTAACTTTAAAATCTAAACAAATAAATAAACAAACCAATAAAAGCTTACGTTTAGCTTTCACCAGCATCTGAAAGCATGTCAATGATAAGTTGCTCACCATCAGCAACCCTGCGTGTGCCCACAGTTCCCATCCCTTTTCTTTTTTGTCTAGCAATCTATAGATTACTTATATACTGTAAGTTACACTTTGTGGCTGGCTTTTTCACTTAACAGCATGCTTCAAGGATATAAAAATGCCCACACTCCTCTTCTAAACCTGAGCACTCTCCCACTGTGTGGATAGTCCACGTTTCATTTGTCCGTTTTTTATCAGCAGACATCTGGATTGTTCCTACTGTTTAGGCACTGATGACAATGTTGCTATGAACAAGGATTTATAAGTATCTTTTCCAGACCTTGCTTTTAATTCTTTGGATATGGTCATTTGATCATTTTGCTTTTCATGGTTTGGGGAGCCAGCACACTGCTTTAATTGCAAGTTCACCATTTGTCTGTGCCTATTAACAGGGCACAAGGTTCCCATCACTCTCTGCCCTGTTCAGCAATGGTTACCTTCTGGTTTGCTTTTTTAAAATAACAGCTGTTCTACTGCAGATGAAGTGGAATCTCAGTGTTGTCCCAATTTGCATCTTTTCAGTGACGAATGATATTGAGCACTTTCATGTCCTTATTTAGAAACAAACCATTTTTTAAAAAATAGAAACTACTATAGAAAACTCTCTATAATGCTGAGGGGGAAGGAGAAATATAATCATCAAAATATAGTGTGTTGAAATACTGTTCAGTGCCTCATCTCAGCAGAGGAGAAAGATTCTTCCCTGCTGTCAAATCCGGATGGCTCTGAGAAGCTTGTGTTGGCTAATGAAGTGTGTCAAGCGTGCCCTCCAGCCGTAAGAGGTATGGCTTGTTTCCACCAATCCTTTAGGCAGGAACATTCCTCATAGTCACTGAGCCTAAGACACAAACTGACACCGGGGAAGAAATCAAACGCCTAAGGCAAAATCTGCCCAAGGAACAGCCAGAAGCAGTTCCTTGCTGCCGGAGACAGTGGAGAGGTTTGAGGCCGTCCTTTTAATAATCAAAAATGAACTGAAACAGATTATTTCCTGATAGTAAGACTACAAGTAATTTTCCTTGGTATCTTCCAATTTTTCTACAATAAATCTGTATTATTTATAAGGTAGAAAAACAGGACTAGGGAGTGGCTCAGTCAGAATTTGATCCGTATTACCCATACTTTAAAAAAAAAAAATGAAAGAAAGAAAGAAAGAAAGAAAGAAAAAAGAAAAAAATGTGTGCACAACCCCAGCAGTTTGCCGTCCAGCCCTGGGGAAGAGGAGACAGGTACATTGCCAGAGCTGGACAGCAGCCAGTCTAATCCACTTGATTACTTCCAGGACAGAGATCCTATCTCAAAATACACAATGGCCAGTGTCTGAAAAAAAATGGCACTTCTTACCTCTATACCCATGCTTGCTCATGCCTGCATGCACACACACACACACAACCACATACGTATAAACACACATATACATACCTACACACACAAATATACACAGTCAATTAAAACAACTAATTTATCTTATTTTATACCAAAATATGAATATTGGGATTTTTCATTTACAAATCACATGTCTGAAAAATACTTTTCCTAGGTTTTGAATTTGTCATATATAAGGAGTATATCTGCTTCTCACAGCCTGTGTGGGAGGTATGTTTTTCTCTTCTTCCTTCCCTTCTTCTGTCCCTCCCTCCCTTCCTCCTTTCTTCCTTCTTTTTCTTTCTTCCATCCAAGTGGACATTCAAAACTCCCAAAAGACATCACAGGATTTAGCAGTGAACCCGAGCAGACTAAGGATGTGCCTATTTCTTCTTTGTTTGGGGTGGAGTTAGAAAGTGAACATAAAAACGTCTCCTTGGGGGATGTTATAAATGCTCTCATATTTTGTGGTTACACTGTACAACTCTATAATTTGTTTAGAAAGAACTGAGTTATATGCATGCCACGGGCAGATTTGGCAGTATGTGAATTAAACTGCCATATTTATTTATTTACTTATTTATTAGCAAAACATTCTTCCTTTGTATGATGACTTTGAGAAACTGGCTTTAGTTTCAAGACTAGACCGACCGGTGACTTCTCAGTGAAAACACAACAACAACAACAATAAAAATGAGTCCCTTGCTGAAAAAGCAGCTATTCCTCAAAAGGCCAGCATGAAGAATAACGTCTCTGGATGAGGAGAAATAAGCTGTAAATAAGCTGTAACCTCAAATTTGTCTGGAACATCTTCCACTGAGCACAATCATGCGCGCGTGTGCGCGCGCGCGCGCGCACACACACACACACACACACACACACACACATGCTTGGGCTAAGTGGACTCCCCTGACTGTGGCTTCAGCCACATGTGGGAGTCAGGCCTGAGTCAGAAGGTCAGCCTTGGAGTTGATGGGTACTGGAGGGTGGGCTAGGAATCCTGTGAAGAGAGAGCATACCTGAAACCTGTTCTCCTGTTCTAAGACAACTGTCCCCTGACTCCAGCCTCAGCTCAAGGTGAAGAATGTTAATGAGAGAACTGAGTGGTTCCTTGTAGGGGCTGGGATATAACAGAGCACTCCATGCTGGGAGTTATGTAACCTACTTAGAGTACAGTAAAAAACCTTGTGTCCTGCTCCAAACATTTTAAATCAGCCCTTCTGCCTGGAAGTCATCTGCTTGTCAAACTTCTAAGCTAACATCAAGTTCTTGCAATGGGAAAGTTGCCATGACAACTGAGGAGAAAGTTGTGGTCAACAGACCATAATCCAAAAACTTTTTAAAAACAAATCCCGGCCCTTTAACTGGCTTCTGTAAGCCAAAGAATATTGGAACAATACAATCCCCAAAAGGAAAATGTGTGTCAAAATCGTAAAGTTGGGATCACAGGTCAAAAGTCATATATGCACAGGTAACATAATAGAGACTGACAAGGTTGTATTTATAGATTTAGAAATATATGTGTATATGTAACAATAACTAAAGAAAAAGAGGTTGTGGATTTCAGAGGGAGCGAGAGGGTACACAGGGATTGCAGGGAGGAAAGAAAAGGGGGAAATTATGCAATCCTGTTATAATTTTCAAAAATTAAAAATTTTTATAATTGTTCAAAATACCAGAGAGCTAGACAATATAACCTAACTACTGAATCAGACCACATGGTCTACCCAACCACCTCTCCTTGCAATGCTCGACTCCTTACGTAAAGCACCAACACAAGGTGTGTTTGGGGGTTGGCCTTCTTAGGGGGACTCCACATTGATATTTCATACCCACCAACCACCAAAATGAGCTTCTCCCTTTGAGCTGAAACCCCAAGGCACTAGATGGACACAAGTTTCCAGAACCCTCCATGCCTTTAAGGTTATTGCTTCCTCAAACACTCTAGACCTAGGAATTGATGTGACATCCATTTGTAAATAAATAAACAAATTTAATTAAAACAAAATAGAAAATAAAGCATTTGAAACAACTTACTCTTTACCAGGTGTGGTGGGGCACACCTGCAATCAAGAGACTCAGACAAAATATTCTTGGATTCCAGGCCAGCTTAAGCTGAATAGTAAGTAAGATCCTACAGACAACAACAACAACAACAATAAGAGACAACATCATGGTTCTGCAGGTTAAAGTGCCTTCCCAGCAAGCCTGATTACGTGAACTCAATCCTCAGAACCTACATTTTAAAAATCTAGATACAGCAGTGCACATTTGTCAACCTAGCACTCCAGCTTCAACATGGAAGATGGAGCAGAGGAAAGCCAGAAGCTCATGGACCAGCTAGCCCATAGGCAGAAGCTATGAGAGACTCAATCAACATCAACAGACTGAGTGAGAACCAACTCTCGAAAGTTGTCTTCTGACTTCCACAAGTATGCTCTGGCAAGTATACGATTTACTTTCTTCGCTTATGACTACCCCTTATTGTTTTTCCTCCCCCATTTTTAGCTACAAGGTTTGGGGAATTGGGAACAGCCCCAGTTTCAGGAGGAGGCTATGCCAAAACCTGGATAGTCGTAAGTTTTCTAGAAGATTGATGCTGGACTATTTATTGAAGGAACCAAGAGTCCTAATAATGCTGCTATGTGTGCATATTGGGTTAGAAACTTCCTTGCACAGTTGTAAACTTGATCATGCCTTCTATAAATTGTCTGATTTTTGGCAAATCACGTATCTCTCCTGCAAGATCCCTTGATGATTTCTGTGCATATTTGTGCCAGGCGCCTATGTGAGAGTATAGCATTAGTTGTAAAGCCTGAGGTCAGGAAAGGTCTTGTTCTTTATGGACATAGCAGTCCAAACTGGAATAATCAAGTATCCCCAAACAAAATCTGAAGCTACAGAACGTCAAACTAAACAGGACTGTCTGGGTTACCCCTCAATCCCACCTGTACCCCTAGCCCATTTCACAGCCAAAGAAGCTTTCTCTATCTGCCTTGTAATGGGACTGCATCCATCCAGCCGATTCTCCATGGGGAATGATCCAGAGATCAGCCCGTCATGGATATTGTGATTCCCTGGGCATCTATGATAAACACATTCAGCTGAATAATGAGCACTTCAGAGAGAGATGAATCCACCTGCCTCTGACCATTGCTTAGATGAGCTTAGGTCTCTGCCACCTAAAACAGAAGAGCCCCATAGTCAGAATGTTTGCTAAGCCAGTGATTTGCTTACACATATGTATGTGCATCACATGCATTCATGGTGTCCATGGAGATCTCAAGAAGCTCTGGATCCCTGAGGCTGGAGTAACAGATGGTTGTAAGCTACCATCTGTGCAGGGAATTGAACCCAGGCAAGAGGAACAAATGCTCTTAACTGCTGAGACACCTCTCCAGCTCCAAGTATATGAGCCTTAGAAAACCCAGTATCTCCCATGATGGAGGATTCCCCAGGGTCATTTTATGAGGTTCCTTGTTATGCTCTGAACAGAAAGTGTCATCCACTGTCTCATGCACTAGATACTCAATCCCCAGCTGGTAGCACTGTTTTGGAAGGTTCTGGAAACTTTGAGAGGTCAGACCTAACTGAAGGAAATGGGCCACTGAGGATAACTTTGGCAAACTTGGTGCCAGGTTCCTGTCCACCATGAGGTGGGCATCTCCTCCACACCTACTCCATGATGTTCTGCCAATTAGAACATGAGCTATGGACAGAAATCTCTTAAACCATGAGCTAAAGCAAAGCTTCTCCCACCTTAGGCTATGCTTTGACAGGTATTTTATCACCACGCTTCAAAGTCCGACTAATAGACTCTTCATAGGCGGCCAGCTTTATCCTCCTGCCCTGGCTTACATGCCTTGGGCTGTACTATTGCATTGGGCTCACTACTGCCTTTACACATGAGCTTTGGGCTCAGTTCTTTCTTCCTGGGACTTTGAGACAAAGACACTTCATAATGAGGAACCATGGACAGGTCCTACTTCAGGGCTAGCCAGACACAGCAGGGAGTACCCAGCAGGGCTCTCAGGGAGTACAATCCACACTCTTCATTTTCCTTTATCTCTTACTTGGTCCTAACCTGCAAGCATTCAGCAGGAGCCCTTCCTTTCCTTCAGATAGGTCAGATTGCCCTTGCTGTCATGACCTTTGTAATCCTCCTGGAGCTGAATGACTAGCTCCATAATTTTTAAATAAACAAATATTCTGGAGAAGTGGGTATGAAAAGAATGTCTAAGATTTGGACACAAAGGAGAGAGGAAATTTGCACAAAAGTTTAGAAAGTATCTAAACCAGTGTGCCTGTGGTAAATGAAAACAAAAACAAAACAAAACACAAGCAAACAACAACAACAACAACAAAACAAAAACAAAATCCCAAAACCATTAACATCCATCCATCTGATCAATCCCAGAGTTAAATTAAAGCTCATTTTTTTATTGGTCAAAACATATATAGTAGCCAAGCCAAAGAGAGAACTGAACTCATACACACATGCTCACACACACACACACACACACACACACACACACACCAAAGGGGCATGCAGGAATGCATATTCATACACACCCACGTACAGGCACAGACCACAGAGACATGCAGGAATGCACATGGAGACACACCACAGAGACATGCAGGAATGCGCATGCAAACACATGTGTGCACACACATATAACACAGGGGGATGCAGGAATGCTTATGCACACACATCCACGTTCACACATCCATCACATTGTTAGTTTATCCTGTGTGGAAGCAGCAGGATATGGATGCAAATGAATTTCTCTGTATTTCTCTTGGCAGTCAGACCGTATTTAGTATAACATCCAGTAAAGCAGAAATTTTAATTAAGTTTATGGCCTGACCATCTGTATTTACTTAGAATTTCTTTTTTCTTCAAAGCAAAAATGTGAACCTGGCTTTAGACCTAGAAATAGCTCAGGCTACATTGAAATGCATTATCAACAAACGGTGATGATGTGGTCTGAAATACAAAGCCATGGGGCCCATTGTCAAAATATCACAGAACACCTGAATATAAATCACGTAGTCACTAATTCATTCTAATACGTACACTTTGGGAAAGACTAAAGGGAAATTTCATACACTTTTAAAGGAAGAAAATGTCCCAACATCTATAAACTGCCACTACTTAAATCATTTAGATATGTTTTATTTTTTGCTATGGGTTTTGTCTTAGGCCCTATTCTATTGCTGTGAAGAGTCGCCATGACTGAGACACCTCTTATTAAAAGCAATAGGGGCTGGCTTACAGTTTCAGAGTTTTAATCCATTATCACCATGGCAGGGAGCGTGATAGCATGCATGGTGCTGGAGCAGTAGCTGAGAGGAACTTCCTAAGAGAGAGAATGGTTAAGAGAGATAGACACAGAAGACAGACTGGGCCTGGCAGGGACTTTTGACACCTCGAATCCCACCTCCACTCCCTCCAACAAGTTCACACTGGGGCATCTTTCCAATCTTTTTAAGGAATTCCACTCCCTGGTGCCTAAGCACCAGGTTCTTATTTAAACCACCACAAGTGTCAGTATGGGTTTCCTCTTAAACCCAAGTTCTTTTTGTTTATAGCTGCATGACATTCATGAACAATCCATATCCGAATGAACAAATAAAAATAGCAAATCCTGGGCTAACGAGCTAGCCCAGTGGGTAAATGTGCTTGCCACACAACCTCACAATATGAGTTTGATTCCAGATCCTACAGTGAAAAGAGAACTGACTCCTGGCGATTGTCCTTTGACCTCTGCATGCATTGTTCGGGAGTCATGCATCCTCATTTACACACACACACACACACACACACACACACACACAAATAGTAATAAACGACAATACATTTTAATGTAATAATAGCAAATATGGCTCGTCTAGATTTCTAAGGTACTTGTGTGTATCTCGATGCAGTGGCAAACTGCTCTCCCACGATCCCTTTAGGAGATGAACTGCAATCCACCCTTTTAATCCCTTTTTCTCTATCAAAGGAAAAAGCAGATGACAGATTGCAATAGCAAATGGGGGTGGGAACCTCGGCAGTGCTGCCCAGCATTGTACCCAAATGCTCAAGGCAGCACTGGGCAGGAATTCACAGTACAGCTATTACTGTTGTGGGTTTTGTGACTGCCAGCTCCCAACAGAGTCAGTTTAAAGGAGGAAAGTGTTGTCTGAGTTCTTATATTCAGAGGGTGTCAGTCCATCATGGCAGAGCAGACATAGGAAGCAGGGACAACTGGGTACCTACCCTTCACAGACCTGGCCCCATTGGCTTACCTCCACTTGCCAGGTCCCTAGCTAGGGACATTTCTGAATCAAACTACAAAAGGGACAATCAAAGTAGATTGTATATGTCTATATAGGTCCCCCAGTTTGCCTTGAGAGAAGGAAATTGTCCATCTGGACAGGAAAAAAAAATATCCTTTCCCTGTCCTGTTGCAGTTCACATACAACACGAGCCACAAGCCATGTAGGAAAATAGGGACATTGTCCTGTTACATACCTGCTGCTTTCTGAATCTGTTCAGGCTCCAGAAGAAGGTGAACGCCACAGATTGTTCTTATGGGGCATACTTTCAAGAAGGCTATCTGCCAGCTGCACACCCACATAGAGTCACTCTGAGGAAATAACTTTGCTACAGGGAATAGAGAAAAGGGAATTTACGCAGCACCATAGGAGGTTTCACTTCTGCCTGGAAATCCTGGGGTAGCCCCAACTTCTTGCTACATCCATTCTGAGAAGATGATGAAGTGGATTTCATCAACAAAGTCCAAGTAGACAAAGCTTGTAAGATATTTGTACACACATATTTATGCACACATAATCACACACATATGTACACACATATGTGTGTGGTCATGGGTATGCATACATGTATATCCGTATATGTATTTGCATATACATGTACACATACATGTGTATGAATATATACACAAATAACAATAGTTGCCATAAGGTCTATGATTACATCATATTTTCATTATCTTCTGGAATTTGCTCTTGTAGAGGTTAAGTCTGAGATAAGGCCAATTTCTAACCTTTCAATGTGAGTCTTTTGTTTTATCTTTCTTGTGGAATTTTTCTTTGATGTTATGATTTCCTAGCATATGTAGAGCATAGATGATATGTTTGTAAATCCATGACAATGTTTTCCTGGATGTAATCCAGCTTGGTTTGTTTGGTTTTTGGTTTTTTTTTTTTCTTTTCTTGCAGCCAGTTCATCTATTTATTAAGTTTGGACCATGAATTCTATTACCCAGGGATGGGGCTGTTGATATCAAAGAAGGTTCCAGAACACTAAAGAGGACAGCATTTTTCAAAGAAATTGTTGGCAGTAAGAAGCAGGTCTGGTGGAAAGGAGAGGAGCAGGAAGAGCTCCCAGGCACAGGGCCGCTAGGAAGGCTGCTGCTCACTCGCAGGCCTGGACAGTCTTTCCCTACACACCTGCGCACTAACTGCCTCCCTACTCCTGGTCTTTACCTACACATCTG
>JADRCH010000110.1:351598-416598 GCA_019843965.1 Rhynchomys soricoides
CTCTCTCTCTCTCTCTCTCTCTCTCTCTCTCTCTCTCTCTCTCTCTCCATGCTGCTTCAAAAAGGTATACACCACCACCTGGACTTTCTCATCTCTTAAAGAAAACAGGTGTTGGATGCCCCGATAACTTCTTATAAATCTGAGCCCAGATGCAAGATTTCAGACTTTATTTTTGTCGTTAAGTCTAGGAGTAGAGAAATGAGATAAAACAGTGTGATAGATTAGAGCAATATGGGAGAACCGATTTAAGTTTTAAAAACATCACAATGTTTATTACTGTTCTCTCTTTCCCTTTGTACTGAAATGGCATTACTTTGCTCCAAGAACAACAAATCGTTTGTCATCTACACTATATTTTCTTCCAAATAATATAGCTAGTGGTATATGACGGATTTATTGACAGAAAGACTTCTCAGGACTAAAAGTCTGTGAGAGAATCTATTTAAGGTTAGTGATTAATAGTAGTTACAGGAACAGCTGAAGTCTAAACAAAAAATCAGTCTTTAAGTTACTCCAGGTTTGTTCCTGTGGGACATAAATATGGGGAAATATGCTATTCCATCACATGTGGTGATTTTAAAATGCTTTTGCTTCATTTAAGAAATACGCTGTTCATGGATAGAGTTTAATAGAATTATGTGTGGAGTGCAGCTTGTATAAGAAATCTTATAAGAACCATCAGCATTTCTACTTTAGAACAATAGAATTATAGAGTTCAAAGGCCCTCAAAATCATAAGACCTGGGCCTTGTTGAGGTCCATATAATGTTTAATTTTAAAATATTAAAACCATGCATGAATCTTCTTAACCAGCAATTTTGTTTCAAAGAATTCATGGGGGTGTGTATAAGGGATCTGTGTTCAAACACATTACAGCCTTTTCTATGGTAGCATGAACTCGGCAATAGCCTAGGATGCTAAGATTGGTGCGATACTGTGTGCCATAGCTAATGATTTCTACTCACTAAAGTCATGTCTGTTGGCATGGGAAAGCATCACCATTTCTTGTTAAATAAACAAATAAAAGGGCTGAGGTGGACAGTCTCCTGAGATCAAACTGCGTGGCTTCATGTATGTGTGGGAACTGATATGGAAAAGGAACTCTCAAAGAATAACTAGTGCCTAGACCGGACACCTAATGGCCTCCCGGCTCCTCCCTCAACCTACTCATTTTGGTCACTGCTGAGGAATCCATTTGCATTGGGGTAACCTGACAGCACCTTGCCTCAACTGAAAGAGGCTGTGTCAGATCTGCAGGTTGCTGGAAGAACACTTCAGGTGTCTCTGCAGAAGGGAAGCACATGGGTGTCTGTGACCCTTGATCAAGGATGGATGGGAGCAAGAGATGTGTCAATAAATGTCTCACAGTCAGCTTTCAGAGACAAGCAACTCAGGCTGTAGCTTTCAGCCGTTTCTGTGGTATGAATGAGTCCACTGTGGTCAATTCCAAATACTAAGCTGGTGCTACTGAACACAAAGTGTCTGGAGAGGCACACAGGACATGTATCAGACTTGTCATACACCCTTCAACCAGCCACCAGACTATGGTTCCACATTTGAGTTCTTGGAAGCTGTGTCCACACACCTGCAGGACACTGGGGCCTCGTTCTCCTGAAATGATAAGTTGATAAAGCACCTTCAGATGGCCTTTCTCTCTCTGCCTTCTGTGCCTCCCCCAAGCTTTCAGTCTGGTTTCCACACCTTAGACAACCTGCACGGGAGTCTTTGGCTCAGGCTTTTCTGGGAAACTAGAGGTTGTGGGAGGGGTAATTATAAAGGACGAGGGTTCTGGGTGACCTGTGCTGTTTGCATTTATGTCTTTAGTGTTCCCATTTTCTTACATTAGGATTGTTGGCCACTTGTGTAATCCAGTGGGAAATGCATAATATTTTAAATGGTGAGTGAGCTGGACATGGGGCAGTGAATGTGTACTGTAAACCACTTATGAGGATTGTCAATGGAACCCAAGAATTGAGAATCCACCATGGCGAGAGAGAGAGAGAGAGAGAGAGAGAGAGAGAAAGAGGCTCTGTCTCTTAGAAAACAAATGATAGAAAATTATGAGTAACTTCTAGATTTCATAGCAAGCTCCACTGTGAATTGGAAAGCATTATTTATACAATGTAAAAAATAAAATTGAGCTGACCCCAGGGCACATGTTTGTTGTTCTCCACAACCAGCTGGTTCTACCCTCCAATGCTGGGGATAAAAACTTGAAGGAAAAAGAAAGGATGGGGGCAAAAAAAATTCAATTTTCTGTTTTTAAATCTTTGGCTTTATTTCGTCTTATCACCCATTAAAGATGACTCATGGCAATCATAGTCCCAGACGAAAAGGCTGATGCACACAGTTTAATGAGTAAGACGGAATGGTGGTATTCTATCTCTACTTAGAGATCACCATTTTGTGTAATTGTGATTTGAAACTTGTCAGTTAACAACCGGGTAATGGCATAATCATCACTTGAAGGAGATGTTTCATCCCAAGACAACTTTTACAGAGAAAAAAGACTTTCAGTTAGAATTGAATTTAGTTGAACAACAAAGTGCAAAAGAAAAGCATGAACATCCATAGAACTTAGAAACAGACCAGGAAAATGCAATACAACAAATATTCATGTTTACAACATTAAAAAGTACATATATTAAATTCACTGTAGCACTACACAAAATTCACATATTGAAAATTGCAAAATCTTACTGAGAAGTATGTCTTAGAACAATGGAGAGATTGACACATGAAGGAATTTGTCGAACCTATCCTAACTCCCTTGCTACCATGGATAATGTCAAAGAGATCCTATTAAAAGAGCCTTTCTCCCTGTCTGCATATATGCAGATGTGAACATATGGACAGATACAGAGAACTACAGCTATAAATGTACAAATTTGCATGCATGCACATTGTTGCTGAATGTAAAGTGCCCTCTCTGGACTCATCTGTTTGAGCACGTGGTCCCAGCTGATGGTGCTGTTTGGATTGTTGTGAAATCTTTAAGAGATAGAGCCTTACTGGAGAACTGGGTCACTGGAGGACAGCCTTGAGATCTTAGAGTCAAGTTCCAGTTACGGCTTTCTCCTGCTTCCTGGGTGCAAATGCAAAGTAACCAATTAGTTCCTGCTTCTGCTACCAAGCCTTCCCTGACAAAGTGGGCTGTACCTGCTGGAACTGTAAGCCAAGATAAGTCCTCTCTTCTCTCTCTCTCTCTCTCTCTCTTTTTTAAAATTATCTTTATTTTATGTGTATGAGTGTTTTGCCTGCATATATACTGGTAGTGTACCGTATTTGTCCAGTACCCACAGTACTGCACAGATTAGAATAGGGTTGGATCCCTTAGAATTAGAATTATAGATGGTTCTGAGCTGCTATGTGGGTGCTGGGGATGGAACCCAGGTCCTCTGCAAGAGCAGCCAGTGCTCTCAACAGGTGAGCCATCTCTCCAGCCCCAAACCTTTCCTTCCTTAAGTTGCTGTGTCATGTTTTGTCATAGCAATGTGTAAAGTAGCTAATGCACACATATGCATACCCAGACAGTTATGAGTTATTGAAAAAGAAAATAGATTTAAATTCTGAGAAATACATCATCCTCAGACTGTAGTCATTGCACAAACAACATTGATTATACTTACTCAAACTAAGATGGCTATGGAATTAGTAGGCAACTTATTTTTATTTCATCAGTGTCAATATAAATTGCTGTTGACTGAAAAATTACCATACAGTGCATGACTCTACACACAAACACACACATATATGCATGACAGGAACAGGTACAGTAATGTGGTCAAGAACATGGAGACACCATCACGGTGATGCCCTATCTGACAGCAGTCTGGGTTAGTAGGTTTAGTGAGGTCTCGCTGTAATGTTGACTGTATTAGCCTTTAGCCACTTGGCAATTTGCCTAATGTTTCCAGATAAAAAGAGTAGACCTTGTTAGTGCCTAAAAAATTTGCGAAAACTTTAAGGTAACTCACTGTCTTGTGAAACCAACATAACTCAACCTTGCCTAACACTGTACAGTGTCAGTCTTATTTTTAGCTTTAGTTAAAATATCATTTAGGAATTTATTTGTTTCTTCTGCTTGTTCTTCCTGGCATGACACAATTCTATGTGTTTGGTGAAATAATCATTTCCATGCAACCAATCAGAACACCTCAAGAAAGAGACCTGAGGCTTTAGGGAAAGGGGAAACCACAGAAGTTGGTGAGCAATGGGAATTATCATATTTCTTATTCCCAATAAGAATAGAAATAATATTTAAACGAGAATGTGTTTTGGGAACTTTTTCAGAACAACCCCATTACTTAAAGAAACTGTTAAAGTTCATTTTGTGGGGAAACCCAAGTTACTCCTTTTCAGTAGACCCGTGGGCCAAGGGTGACACACATCACCACGACTCTACTGTGTGAACACCAGTTGTAAGGACGTACTCTGTGATAGTGCATCAGAAAGAAATGTCCAAGTATATATTAAGTTATAATACACAGTATAGTAAGCTATAAAGGTAGCTTTTACTTTTTAACATTCTATCTTTGCTAAAAAAAGGATTTCAAGGAGATTAGTTTAAAAGAAATTCAGGTATTTGAAGAATTGATAAACATGAAAAAGGGATTAATCTTTGTCATATTTCCCTTTCTGGATATATAGGAAATCCAGAAGAATATGGGTAGAATTTGCTTATGGAATCTACATTGAGAAGCAAGCATTACAGAATACCCAATGAATGACAACCCGAAGGCACCACCTCAGCTTGAGTGGTTTGTGCTGATCACACTGCCCTGAGTCCTCTTGGCGGGTTATACCTATGCAGTGAGTCGCTCAGCAGACAAACATGAAGACAGCCAACACTAAGACAGACAAAAATTCAGGAAACTTGTTTGACTGTCTTTTCATGGTAGTGTGGCTTACATATGGTGAAATGCACATATCTGAAGATGCTAAGATCTTTGACAAATATCAAACCTGTCCATGCAGTCAATACCTAAACCAAGATGGACCATGGACCACATTTCCATTGCCAGAAAACCTTCCTTCATGTTTTGTTACTTCCTGCTTACCCTAACCACTGCAAACTACTGTTCAGATTGGCTTCATCTTAGACTAATTCTGCTTTCTGAATCATAAAACTGGAATTATATAATGTATATTATTTTATATCTGTTTTATGCAACACATTTTTAGACCCGCCCACATTAGTAATTGCTTCCTTTCTGTTGCTGAATAATATGCCACTATGATTCCACAGATCAGAGTAGTTTATTTCTGGAGGTGATTCATTTGCTGCCGGTTTACATAACGTAAGTTGTAAATCCCCTAATTCAGACTGACAGAAAAAGGCAAAATGAGAGCATTTTTTGTCAAAGTAATAAGTTTCATTGTACTTCTATTTGTACCTGATCTCTTCCTCCACCTCTTTGCTAAGTGGAGATTTTCCCCCGACTGCTTCAATAGAGCTATGGGATTTCAGCTCCCAGTGCTACATATTCCAAGGCTCCCACGAGGCAAGCTTTGCAAGCCAGAGAAATCTGACTTGGGCTGTCCTCTGCTACCTCTATCCCTTTTCGGTGCCCTTTTCCTTCTTATGGCCTCCTTGGGGACAGCTGTCCTGACTCCAGTCTCAGGTGACCTTGACCCCAGCTGGCTGGGGCAGATAGAACTGGTCCTAATAAGCTACTTCTAGGGATTAGGTAATGGCAGGGTAGGGTTGTTCCCTGCCAGAGGAAATTTACATTCTCAAAGGGGGACTCTAGGGCAAGCAGCAAATAGAATTTAATCAATAAATGTTGTCCCCATTATGCTGAAAGTCCAAGTCATGAGATTTAAAAGTAAAATTAGAGGCTAAGAAAAAATGGTTTTGCAGAACCAGAGAGACTTCGTGGCATCCACTGAATTCTGTGGAACTGACACTGCCAGCAGGCCTCTTGCTGTCAAATAAAGGCAAGCAGGAGGCTATGAAACCATCCAGACCAGTATTTGGGCACCTCTTAAACTTTCTCACTGATGCCTCATTGTGACTGTGCACCGTCCTTCACAAGCAGGCATGGACTGGACTTTGAAATGTTATCTTATGTTATTTTTCTTTAGTATGCCAAGTTACTGTTAATGCTGCCCCTCCCCCCTGTTACTGCATCAGGAATGAAGAAAAAGAAGAAGAGAAGTGTATATCTTTAAAGTAGGGTTTCTATGGCACAAATTGAAAGAAATAGAACAGAAACAATGGATCTGGTTTTGCCTGTTCATTCTGTAGTACCGAGATAACACAAGCTAAGCCATTTATAAACAACAGATGTGTTTGTTCCAGAACTGGGGGCCTGGGAAGTCAAAGATAAATGTGTCTGTATTTAGTGTCTGGGAAGGCCCTTCTTGCTGTGTCACATAACAAAATGGACAGAGGGAAGAAACAGATCTAAGCTAGCTTCCTTCCACACATGAGAAGGCACCAATCCATTCATGAGTTCTTGTGACTTCATTCGTCCCCACAGAATTCACTGGTCAACCCACCACAGCAAGAGGGATTATGGGATTGCATTTCAGTAGATGACTTTGGGGAGCCATTTGGATCACAGCAGAGTTTTGAAATAGACTTGTGTTAACTAGTTTTCCGCTTCTGTAACAAATGCCTGAGACAATGACATGTATAAGGAATTCATTCTGGCCCTTGGCTTTGGGAGTCTTCCTTGATCAAGTACCTGTGGTCAGCTGGACTGCCTCGTTAGGAACACACCATGGCAAGGATCAGGCAGTGAAACTAAGCTGTTCACTTTGTGACCTGCAACCAGAGAGGCAGGAGGAGAAGGAGACAGGGGTCCCATAGTCCCCTGCAAGGGCATGCCTCTGGTGACAGAAAATATCCCAGTAGACCTCACTTCCTAAGGTTTTCCTCACTGTGCTATAAGTTGGGGTCCAGACCTTTAACATGCAGACCTTTGGGAGACACTTTAGATTTAGATTATAGCAAGACCTTTGAAACAAGAGACAAGAGTTTGAGATAGAGATTTTGAATTTCAAAGCCTAGATTATCAAAACCAAGGTTCCAAGGGGCTACACGTATCACACTTGCACTATGACACACCGACATGAAATCCAGAGTGTTTCCTAAGAGATGTGGAGAAAGGAGGAGGTGAACAGTGACTAGTCACTGGTGAATGCCCCAGAGTAGCCACATCTGTTCCTGGCCAACTTTGGCAAGGAAGGACCCTCTAATACATTTGGAGATCCAAGACTAAATGAGAATCTACTCACTACTTAATTGGCGTTGGAAAACGAGGCATACCTAAAAGTCATTACCCACATCAGTACGATGATGACTGAGCTGCAGTAGTAGAGGTAGGTGATTGCGAAGCCTGTCTAGGCAGAGAGAGCCTCAGGCAGTCACTGCCTGTCACTCAGGAGAGCATCTGAAAGTCTTTGGCTACATCTTCTGACATGACAGGAATGAGTCTGATGCCACAGTAGCCTCTATATTATTGACATACTGCCAGACAAGTTATGCCAGAGGTGCTGGAACAAAGGGCCACAGGGATCAAATTAAGATAGTTAAATCACTCCGTTTAGTTAATGTGGGGTGTCAAGGAATGGATGAAGTCCTGAGTGTTGTTGACAAGGACCTCAGACCATGAGATTGGCAAAACCTTCCTCTGGGTAAAGCTCTTGGCTTTCCTCTGTCCAGGTACAAATGTTTATGACCAAAACCAGCAACTGTGCCTTCTTCCTTCTAGATTATTGCAATCTAAGATTGCTCACCTATAGAGACAACCTACCAAGACTTGCAAATCCCCCTTTCTCCTGCTGTATACAATAAATCCTCTGAGGATCTAGATTGTCCCATCAACCTGTGCAGAATGTAGCAATTAAATCCATTTGAAACACACAGAGAGAAATGAGGAAAGAGGCAGGTAAGGTGATATGCTCAGCAAAAGGTCTGTCAAGGCAGAGGGGTCAGATCACCTGAAACCTGGACTACTTGATCAGTGTTTAAAAGTGCCCCATCCATTTCCTTACCAATGTTACGGTTATAAGAATCAAAGATGAGCAAAGAAGTCTAAGATTCAGATGATGCCTTGGATCAAACCAGCCATTTGTGCTTAAAGGAAACCACCTGGCTAGAGCCATGGATCCTCAGTTAGTTTGATGAGCAGCTATGGGTTTTATACTGCCTTACTTGGGGGCAGAATGACTGTGACCAACAGAACAGTTGCAGACATCACATATATAGTATTTCACATGCCTTATGTATCTTTAGTGTGCCTAAAGAGAGGCTCCTCTGCTGTCCCATAAGAGTTAGATGTCTCTTAGTTCTTCCATTTCTCCATATCTGTGTGTGCACAGTATGCTCTCTTTGCTTTACGTATGCTTAACATGCCTGCAGGACTGGAAAGACTGCTCAATAGAATGTTTATTATGCAAGCATGAAGACCTGAGTTCAAGTCACCAGCACCCACATAAATACCTGGGTGTGGCCAAGCTCACCTCTTACCCCAGTGCTGGGGGAGAGGGAACAAAGACAGGGACAGGAACATTGCTGAGACTTGCCATCAGCCTCGCTCCAGTTTTAGTAAGAGATCCTGTCTCAAGAAAACAAGGCAGAAAGTGGCAGCACAGACATCTAATACCTTCCTCTGGCCTCTGCAAGCATGAGTACTCAGATGCATGTGTCTTCACACACATGCACATAGACACACAGATACACACACACACACACACACACACACACACACACACAGAGAGAGAGAGAGAGAGAGAGAGAGGGAGAGAGAGAGAGAGAGAATAGGAGGAAGAGGATGGAGAACATGCATAGAAGTTATTAGTTTTCTTATCTCTAAATAATATACCTTCTAGGAATGTTACCATACCACCCATGTTTTCTATAGCAGAATTTACTATTCTCAGCTATAAAAGTAAATACAAATTCACTCAGCAGTATCCTCCCTTGCCCAAGACATACACACTATGAGGTCACAAATAATTCTAA
Source organism: Rhynchomys soricoides (assembly GCA_019843965.1). NCBI lineage: Eukaryota > Metazoa > Chordata > Mammalia > Rodentia > Muridae > Rhynchomys > Rhynchomys soricoides. The sequence continues at coordinate 360,572 of JADRCH010000110.1, forward strand.
AAGGGTGGCTGGCAAATCAGAAGCCTGCTGAAAGATCAATGAGAGAGCTAAATAAGAACTCAGAGAGCTGAGCAGATGACAGAGAACTGAAATCCAGAGACCCTGTGGAGCTGGTAAACCCTGACTGTGTGCAGATACATCCCTGAGGGGGTTCCCTGGACAGCTTTTGCCTTGAACTGATTGCATTTACAGAGCAGTGGGAGGAGGATCGGTGTCAAGGCCATGCACTGACCACAGACCATTCTTGACCCCAGAGATACAGAAAGGTTCTGGCATCCCAGGACATCCTATAGGGGCGCTGATAACACCAGCTGTAAACTGGGCTATGGAAGAAGGGCCATCCTTCCATCCCTAAGCTTCATCATTAACATTTTATCATTTGTTACCATGTAATCAGTTCCTTGGCTATGTTTCCATTTGCTTTACAATTTGTTTGCTTTGATTCAACTATTTTTTAATTTAACATTTGGTAATTTCATACATGAATGCTATGTATTAGATTATATTTACCCCTTCTTTCCCCTACAATGTCTTTTATGCCCCACATCCTCTTCCAACCTCATGTTGCTTTATATTTTTTAAACCCACTAAGTTCAATTAGGGTAGCCCTATGCACGTGAGTGTAGGTCCCTCCATGGAACATAGGGAACCTACCGTGGGCCACACCCCTGGAGAAAGCAGACTCTCTCTACCCTAAAAGCCATTTTGTACATTTGTTTTGGGTTTATTTTATTCAGACAGAAATGCTACTATCCAATCACATGCTTTCACTTAATCTCTTATATGTTCATTTTTCTTTAAGATGGTTAGCTAGTGGAAAAGAACTCACTGGATAGAATGAAGTCAGCGCTGGTGGTGAAAAAACAAACCCTGACATCATTTTCTAGATGAGGCTACAACTTAGGGAGAAACATGTGGGCACTGGCTTTTTCTCCCAGTGTGAAGGTCGTCATTGGTTCTAAAGTCCAAGCTTTAGAATGCAATGTGTGCACTAAAAGGCTTACTATAGCTGTTACATAGAAAATTAATTGCAAGGGGATGAGGTCACCATGAAAAGACTATACTGCACTAATCTCCATGGCAACAGTAGCTGTTTGACCCAAGATGGAGGTGGTGAGGAGGTGGGAAGTATTTGTTTTCTGAGTTTCCCTGGTGGTAAAGCTGTAAGATGGCTGTTGTAACTGGAGTATGGGGGGGAAGAGTAGAACCAGGGGAGAGTGTGTATCCTCTGACCTTGGTTCCTGAAAGAAAGGTATTCTCCTTTATTGAACTGGGGTAGTTTGCAAAGGAATAAAGGTTTGCCAGGATATATAAGTCAATGGTAGAATGTTGGTCTAGCATGCATGAGGTCCTAGGTTCAATTTCCAATCCCACAAAATAAAAATAATTCTTTTGCAGGAGTGTTATGGAACATGCCACATTTCAAGTGACTAATTAATCACCTAAGTAGCAGAAAAGAGCTGGCAAAGTACTCTGCTAGGTGTTGCCAGCACATAGTTAGCACCTAAAGCCTTACGATGTTTAGGAAGCAGTATGTTAGCAGAGTCAGAGAAAAGCACTTCACACTGGTTGCTGAGGCAGGGGAATGTTTGCAAGTAGAACCAACATAGAAGACTAAACAGAAGCAATTACAACTTTAGAAAGCAAGATCTTGGGCCAAACTCAGAGTTAATGAATAAATGAAATGTACAGCTGCGTTTGACAGGTCGTGTAAGATGTGCACCAAGAATGGACTTTTAAGTCTAATCACATTTATCTTCTTTCCTCTTTCTCTCCCTCCTTTCCTTCCTTTCTCCCTTCCTTTCTTCCTTTCTATAGGATCTCATTATGTAGCCCAAGCTGGCCTCAAACTCACAATCTTCCATCCTTCACTTACAGAGTACTTGGATTCTAGGTTTTATGGCTCTGGAGTTATTCAGTGATTCACTAGTCTGATCATGAATAAATTTAACAAGGGCTTTTATTCAAGTACTGGACCCAGTATTGGACCTGAGATTCAGGATTCTCAGCAGCCCTTAGATATGTCAGTCAGAAGTTATATAAAGACAAAACTACTATATTACATTATGGTTATGAGTAAGCCCATACCCTCCTACATGCATGCATCCTGGGTGTGTCAGCAGTGGCTCAATTTAGCAACTGGATGTCTTACAATGTTGGTTATCTTAAGCAAGCAAGCTAGTTTACAGAAGCAGAAGCAGGCAGTTAGCATTGTGATCATTATCTTGCATAAACAACATTTTTATTTAAAATTGTACAAGACTAGACATTTACCAGAAGATTCCCAGAAATTCCAGGAAGCTATTTCTTTTGAGTAAGCTGGCTGACAGGGTCCTGTTCTCATGAATACAGCTTCCACAGGCAAGCAGCATACAGGCTAGAGTCATTTTGATTTTACAGATCTTTTAAGTGGGGTAATTTAAACTTTAAACAAAATGTTAGTCATCACACAGGGATGTGTTACCATAACCTCTTGACCTCGGAGAGTAGCAACAAAGGTCACTGGGGCCTGAAGGTATGTATTTCAGAGAATCATGGAACTGAAAGCCTGAGTGGAATGTTGTCCAGACAACCTGGAATAACTGCTTACTTCCCTGAAGAAGAAGAACACAAAGAGCCAGGTACAGAGGCACTCACCTGCAATTTTAGCACTTGGAAGATTGAAGATCTTCCAGGAGATCACAAGGACACCTTGGGCTACATGGCTACACTTCTCTCAGAGAAACAAAAATAAAAGAGATTTAGCATATTGGCAGAAAGAGTTGATTCCATTGGCTCAGATTTCCCAGGTGAAAGGATTGTGTCTATTTGCTCCTAGGAGAAAGGTATTATTTGCCTCACTACAAGGCATTTGAGGTTTATTAAAATATACATTTATTTTTAAAGATAAGTTCTCTCTAGTTAGCCCTGACTATCCTGGAACTCACTGTATAGGCCATGATGGCTTCAAATTCACAGAGATCTGCTCACCTCTGTCTCTCAAGTGCTGGAATAAAAGGCATCCATCACTACTCCCAGCAAAATATACATTTATTTTTGCATCTTTTTCTTCTTTGTTTTCCCTTTATACATGAATGCATTTTGTTTTTATTACAACTGCTTCATCATTCCCCCTTCAAAACCCTCCAAGGTCTCTGCCTCACTTCATTCTCCCAACTTCTAATGTGTGATATATATACAGTTGAAGTCCCTAGACTCTAACATATAGAGAGAATCTAGGGACTTTGACTTCCAGTGTATATGGGCAATCTACCAATGGCCCAATCCTTGAAGAAAACTGTTTTCTTTCTGCTGGCAGCTGTTGGTTGCTTGTAGATGGTCTTTTCCCCACCCTTTATGCCACAGGTTTCACTTTCTATCACTAGATAGGAGAGAAAGGAGAATAGAGAGGAGAGAGATAGAGATCCCTGAATCTAATTTCTTTCTTCTCGTTTCTTCTTTGAGCATGGCTACTAGCAAAACACAACCAACCCCCTGAATGACTCATAACCACCAACCCCACCTATCTGAGCTCTAGCATTTTTATACCCTCTGAAAAGTTCCCAGACTTCCAAACATCACATAATCATAGAAATCTACCTGCAGCTGGCAAAAACATGCCTCTGATGGAGCACAAGGAAAATCATAGTCAGCCGCTACACTCAGTCTGGGATTAAAATAAAAACACATTCTTATAACATTTCTACGTTTTTAAAGAAACTAAAATTCCAGAATTTTCACTACATTTTCCCCCTTCTATTTTAAGCCATTAATTATGCTGGGTGTAGTGAGAAATTACAAACAAAGACATGTTCCATGAAATAAGCACTTTTTGGGTTAGTGGACAAGGATTTCAGGAGCTCTCCTGCTCAGTTCTAATCTTTATCAGTTTTGATAGTATCCACAGCTTTTCATTTCCTGTGGAAATATAAACAAATCCCAAGGGCAACACTTTAACTGACTTCCTTTCTGATGTTAACGCATCCTTACAGTATTTAGGCTGAATTAATTACACAGTTTTTTCCCTATAATCTAGTGACTCTCTCTTGCTGAATGTTGATGCTTTCAGTCTACATGTTACTCCTTGATGAAAGCAGTTCAATTTTTGTTGTTTCTGATAGTCAGAAATTTCCTTGAGTATCTCTTTTGGACCTACACTCATTTGTCCAATGGCAACTGTGTCACATCATCTGCACACCCCAGGAAGCCTAGGCCTTCTTTCTGATTCAAATTTAGAAAAACCATTTCCATTAGAGATACCTGGTTCACAATTTTGTTGCAAATCACCATATCTCCTACAGTTAAAGCACCAGGCATTTTGAGATCTGAGACCTTTAGCTGTTTGGTCACAGTATCTTTGCAAATGACTGTATTTCCAAAAATTGAAGCACTTGGCATTCTGATATCAAAGACTTCTAGCTATAGCTTGACCGATTATGTTAGGATCGTACATATTAGAACCAATATCAGTCATATCCCTTATTCACGTGTCCATAGATGCTGCCCATGCCTTTAATAGTCAAATAATATTTTTACATTTGGTATTCACATTTTCATATGCCAAGGTCTCTATCAACACCTATCTTGCATCAGAGTCTTATATGGCTTTGTTTACAGCTAAGACTAATCCTTGTTTAAAAAAACATCAGTGAAGGCTTCTCTAGAGTCTTGTTTATAAGGTGAACTTTTCCTCAGGCTCTTAAAGCCACTAGGAGTCATTGTTCTATAGTAAGTCATCAAATTTAATCTGTTCCTGTATATCAAAGCACCACCCTTCACCTACAAACTGGTCTTTTACTATATTCATTCTTTTCACCCTATTTCACTGTTCAATATTTGTGACTCCATCTCTCCATGTTAACCACTGCAACTGCAGACAGTCTTCTAGTACAGCTGTCATCAGTCCCTTCCACTCTTGGGGAATAATTACATTTTGAGTAACCCAGTTATTTAGAATATGTTTCACATAAGGCAAGTGCATCCCATATGAAATCATGGCATCTTAGATTCATCATTTCTATAGGATGCCATCCTATCTTATCATAATCTTGTTCCACACCATTAGCAGGCATATGCTGTAAGCCTACTGGGAAAGCCAATGGTGATATCATATCCCAGGCTACCCATCCTTCCACTCTGGTGGCTTAGTTGGTTTGAGATTAACCCTTTCTCTCAAATGAGCTGTTTTCATCACATTGTCCTCTCACTTCTCAGTTTTGCTCTGACCTGACTGCCCTTTAGCACAGTTTTTTCCCCTCTATACTTCTGAAGTAAACGCCCCACTCTTGCTCAGTCACTGGGACTGAACCTTTTTGGTGTCTCTTTTCTGGTGCTCCTTGCTTCTCAAGAGCTTCCACATCTACACACAACCTTTCATGACCAACTCTGCAAACCTTTCAGAAAAAAAGAGTAGAGTAATCCCTTTTGTTGTCCCATTTCATCCATTTTTGTTTGTTTGTTTTTCAGGCCTCTTTCTTTCTACTCACAATTTTTCCATCTGCTCAGCCACTCTTTTAATCTTTTTTGAAACAGACTATGAAGAAGTAAAAGAAAAAAAGAAAAAAACACTTGGGGAGTAACACCAAGGGTGATATACTAGTGATAGCAGCCACAATGAATTTTTTACTAGCATCTTGAAAGTAAAATCCATTCCTTTGTCCCCTGTCATTTTCTCTAAAGCATTTAAAATCAAATTTCCCACTCTTTATGCCCTACGTTTCACTATCGCTAAATGGGAGAGAAAGAAGGACAAAGGGGAAGAGAAAGAGAGATTCTTCAATTTAATTTCCTTCTTGTTGTTTCTTCTTCTTCTTCTTCTTCTTCTTCTTCTTCTTCTTCTTCTTCTTTTTTTTTTTTTGTTTGTTTTTCAAGACAGGGTTTCTCTGTGTAGCCTTGGCTGTCCTGGAACTCACTCTGTAGACCAGGCTGGCCTCGAACTCAGAAATCCACCTGCCTCTGCCTCCCAAGTGCTGGGATTAAAGGCGTGTGCCACCACTGCCTGGCTTCTTGTTTCTTCTTGAGCATGACTACAAACAGACTATAATCAACCCCTGAACAACCAACAACCATCAATTCCACCTTTTGTGGGGTTTTATCCTTAACTTTAAAGCCCCACATTTAGTGTCACTTGTAACTGGTCTTTGCTACTTTGTGGGTCTTCTTTTTCCCATCCTTTACACCACCACCCCAACCCAGTTTTATCTCCTATCACTAGATAGAAAAGAAAGAAGAATAGGGGAGAGATAGAGATCTGTGAATCTAATTTTTGTTGTTTCTTGTTTGCTTGTAGCTGGTCTTTGCTACTTCATGGGTTCTTATTTTTTCCTCCCTTTAACCTCCCAGTTTCATCAGCTATCATTAGATTGGAGAGAAAAAAGAATAGAGGGAAGAGAGAGATATCTTGGAATCTAATTTCTTTCTTCTTGCTTTTTTTTCCTTTGAATATGACTACTAACAAGCAACAACCAACTCTCTGAACAACCAACAACTTCCAATCCCATCTATCTTTGCTCTAGCATTTACATACTCTCTGAAAAGTTTCCAGAATTTCAAACTCTATAGACTCTAAGAAACTATCTGCATCTGGCAGAACCATGTCTCTGCTAGTGGATGAGGCAAATCACAGTCAGCTGCTACAGTCAGTCCAAAGCAGCACCATATCCCTGGGATTAAAATGAAAACACATTCTTATAATATTTCTGTGTTTTTAAAGAAACAAAAATTCCAGAATTTTCACTACGACTATCTATAACTTTTCAGCTAGAACCAGGGCCTTCTGAGCATCACCCCTCTCTATACTGGAATGTTGACCAGATTAATCTTAGGTAGGGCTTGAGTTGCATCCATAGCTACTGCAAGCTCTTGAGTGCAATTGCCTGTCATGTCCAGAAGACACCCTGACCTCTGGCAATTACAATCTTTCTCCCTCCTTTTGCTCAATGTTCTCTGAGCTTTGTGGGAAATGGGTGTGATCCATCTCAGGGTGAACACTCCGTAGTCATTTATTCTGTGCTCTTTGACTATTTGTGTTTCTCAGTGTTAACTTCCATTCACTTCCAACCAAAGCATCTCTGATGTAGCATAAGAGCTGTACTAATCTATGTGTATAAGGAAAAATATTAAGAAGGCAGCTGGATATTATGGTAGTATGCTCTCTCCTATGATCTATGACGTTTCTTGTCACAGGCACCTGGCCAAGTTTACAATACTAGGAATGAGTTCTCTCCTATTGAATAAACTTTACATCTTTAAAACAATCCTGGTTCTATTGTGCTAATGAGCATATCTTGCCAGGAGACTCCCTACTGTAGTGCACAGGGTTCACAACTGAGTGAGACTCTTGCTATCTTTTCTTTCCCAGCAGCCACCTAGCACCTTGCACCATGAAAGCTGGCCATAAGGGAGGAGATCATTTTAATTTTTTCAAGTCCTATGACCAGAGTATGTGGTATTTTCAACAACGGAATCCTACCCTCTTTACACTTTTTTGGTAGTCTAGGAGGATATGTAAGCATAAAGTCTTACCTGGTCACCTTATCAGAGAGAATATTCTAACTCCTTTCCAAGCTTAGTTCTTCCTGACATATTAGGCCTGTACTTCTCTTTAAAAACTTGTCCTGTTAACAGATTATCATTCAGCTGGTTCACAAGGTATTCAAAAGACTGTTAAGTAAGGGGTCAAAGCTTAATTCATTCTTATTACTTTTTTCTTCCCTTCTTTAAAATGTTGGTGGCTATCAGTATGCTATATTTATGTTTTTCCCTGATACACTCTGAACTCCTTTTCATCAGCATTGGCTCTGACCTCTGACCCCACCATGATAAATAAGGATATTAAGACTTGTTGTCCATTGGCTTTAAAATGTTTTTCCAATTCTAAAGACTATCTAGGATGTGGGGCATCATGAAAGGAAGTTGGATTACTGAGGGTGGGCATTGATACAGGGACTACTGGGACTCTGGCCTTTTTCTCTTTCTCTTTGCTTCCCAGATGCCAGAAGATGAACAGCCCCTTTGGCCCTATGTTCCTACCCTGACACAGAGTACTGCAACAGAGCAAAATGACAGGGCCTCTGATGCTTCCAAAACTGTAAGCTAAGATGAACCTTTCTTGTTTTAGGTTAACTCAAACTGGGTATTTGTCATAGTCATGGAAAGCTCACAAACATGGACTCTTTCAAAAATGATTCTCTGTCTATTTTTTTATCTCCATTCTATTGCATTATCTCAAGCCACTAATGCTAATTCTTCATCATCTCTGACATGGATGACTGAAGTAACATACTGTATGTCTTCCCTCAGTTCATCCACACACTTATCCAATTATTCTATAACTGGAGTGTATATGATAACCACCAAGTACATTTCTTCAGACAGGCTTCTGTAATCAACCCCCCTTGCTGTGTCTGATTAAGCAGATGTAGATGGAAGCCCAAGAGTATGAATTTCTAGCAAGTTCCTGGTGCTGCTGCTGCTGGTCTCAGGCCACCCACACTTTGAGAACAACTACTGTTCTAAGTCATTCTCTACAGCAACATCATAATCTGAATCCTTGGCAACTAGAATTCTTCAGATTCAGATGCAGAATATTCCTTTTAAAAACAATTTTGTTAGGATGTAACATGCAGACCACACAATTTACCATACAAGTGCATAATTCTATAACTTATGATGATGTATTAGCCAGCTTTGTATTACTTTAATCAAATACAGTACAATTGTGAGACAAATCAGGAGAAAGGCTAAGGGATTTGGAGGCTAAACACAATAACAGGAAATCTCACTGCTTTGACTACTGAAGAGGGTGGCAGTCAGTCATAGAGCAATGGTCAAAGAGTGTCAGAACAGCTAGCCACATCTCAAACTAGAGTAGAAGAAGAAAAAAAAGCCTGAAGTTCCCAAAACATTTCTGAAGACACATCTCCAGTGACCTAAGGACCGACCCCACCCCTTTAAGCTTCCTACAACTTCTAATATCAAAGTCTCAATGTTAACAGGCAGGCCTCAGGGAGACAGTAAGCCAAACCACAGCAAACATGCAGTTAATATTATGCCTTGCTGGCTGTCCTACCTTTAGCGTTTAACACAGTATCTGAATACAATGGGCATCAGTCAGTGTTTGACCAAAAACAAGATACATCCAGTTTGACTGAGAGACTACAACTAAAATTTTACCATAAAACAAAGCACAGAATAGACTAGAGAAAAACTGAGTTCCTGTCTATACCCTTAGCACATTCAGGTCCTAAGGCAATTAATTTTGACTGTCAGTTTAACAGTATCTAGAGTCACCTAGTAGACAAACCTCCATGCTGTAAGGAAGAAGCTAGATAAGGTTATCCCCTCTGTGCTCCTGTGACAGATTATCTAGATTAGGTTCGTTGAAATGGGAGACTCAGTTTAGCTGTGGGCCACACTATCAGTGGATTGCATAAGAAGGAAAAAAATGTTTTCTGCCTCCTGACTGTGGGTACAACGTAACCAGCTGCCTCAAGCTCCTCCATGGTGACTTCTCCGCCAGGACCACCCATGCCCTTGAACTGTGAGTCTAATAAGCCCTTCCTTTCTTAACTCGTCTGTGTTAGGGATGTTTTGTAAAACTATGTGTAAGATAACTAGCACAGGAGCATTGTTCTCCAGTGAAGGCCATGTGGCACTCTCGAATCTATGTTATCCTTATGATTAAGCTCTGGCCAATGAGATGAGGTGTAAGTAGAAGTTATATGGGACACCCAAGAAACCTCCCCAAAGGGAAGAGGCCACACCCTGCCTTCAGCCTTTCTTCTTGTACCTAGAACTTGAACAATGTATCTGAGAGGCACAAAATTTGATGCCAGTTTTCACAGGAAAGTTAAATGTACTTTCAATTTATTTATTTATTTATTTATTTATTTATTTATTTATTTTACTTTATGTGCACTGGTGCTGTGCCTACAAGTGTATCTGTATGAAGATGTCAGGTTCCCTGGAACTAGACCTACAGACAATTGTGAGCTGCCCTATGGGTACTGGGAATTGGACTCAGGTTCTCCTACTCTGGAAGAGAAGTAAGCACTTTTAACTGCTGAGCCATCACTCCAGTCCTATGCTTCCAATTCTTAATCTTCTATTGTTTTGGAGATTTTGTTTACAAGGAGACTAGTCCTCACTGGTTACTGAAAGTCTATCTTTATTCTACTACAGCATTAGATTCAGCTTTAAAAAAAAAACAAAAACAAACAAACAAACAAACAAACAAAAAAACCCGCCTTATTGTTAGGCTGACTTAACACACTCTTTGTGGTTACCTGTAAGTGGTCTTTTAGGCATTGCTTCAACTTAAGGGTCAATATCAGCATTTTTCAGTATCCTGTGGTAGTGCTAATTCACCAAAAGAAAATGGGATCTGGAGTCATTTTTAGAGCCAGTCCCTACTATGTCTCACTTAACCTTGTTTAGCCTCCTGCAAAGGTCATTGCTAAACCCTACAGGCAGGCATGTTAGGAGGTGAGTGACGTATACAGAGGGGCAACAGCCATGGTAAAAGCTTGTTCCTACTCACTTGAACTGTCTCTAGGGAGCTCAGGAACAAAGAGACATCCGGGTTTAGGAGACTGAGTCTGACTGTAAATTCCCCGGGAAATGGTCCTGTCTCACTTGCTGCAGTGTGCCTATTGTCTAGTGATAGCCGCATTTCAAACAGGAAAAATAAAAGCATCACAGTCACCCTGGTCTCAGAGCTCCAGTATCAAGATTCCTGAGTGAATACAGACTGAACATAGAAAAAGTTACTAGGAAGCAACAGGCCCAAACTGTGTGTAGATTAGCAAAGCCAGCACCAGGCACACCTCCAAGACATCCCCACAGCCATCAAAGGCCCTTGAACTCTGCAACCTAAAAGAAGGGGTGTTGTGTTCCGGTGACATTAGCAAGCAGATAGCCCTGGGATGTGAAGGCATGTTACAACTCTGGACAAACTCTCTGTCTTTGTCTCTCTGTCTCTCTGTCTGTCTCTGTCTCTGTCTCTCTGTCTCTGTCTCTCTGTCTCTGTCTCTCTGTCTCTCTCTCTCTGTCTCTCTCTCTCTCTCTGTTTCTCTGTGTCTCTCTGTGTGTGTGTGTGTGTGTGTGCGTGTGTGTGCACGTGTGTGCTTGAGTAATCATGTGCCTCTGATTACTCTGTGGTCCAGAATGGCCCAGAAATCTTGACCCTTGACCTTCTTGCCTCGTTCTCCTGAGTATCTGGATTACAATAAAGCATGACTATAGCTAGCTTTGAGCTCCTTTTCCCTCCCCATTCATTTTTGCTTCTTGGAGGGTTTGACTGGGTGATAAATTCAATGGACAGATCTGTCAAGGGAAAGAAACTGCCCTCTCCCTGTCCTGGGGCTCTAAGGAAAATTGTTGTGCGTCAACTTTACACAGTTCGATCTCCCTGATATTTGAATGCATAACCACTCTTGCATTTTCAAAGTTTTAAGTGAAGTGCCAATGCCCTGCCCCCTGAAATACTCCCCCATGCCTGGGAAATACCCAAGAAGCAAGTGTGAGCACCTCAGACTTTAGGCTCTCCTTGGGAGGCACAAGTATAGGTTCTGTGCTCCACATGTCAAAGACAAGTGTCTGCATCAACCAGGCATTTGGGAAGCAGACTTCACAGTGAAGAACTCAATGTGTATAAAGAGACTTGGAGTATAAAATTATATGACAGTATTGGAAAATGGAAGCAGATGGCAGCTCTTCCCTAGCCCCAGCTATTTCTATTTCATTTGAGCCCCTTCCCAGAGAGGGATGTCTGGGCCACAGTACTTATTCACCATGGCAGCCAACAATAAAAAGCACTGGGTCCCTAAAGGGTGACAGTCCATCCTTCCCAACTTTACTTTCATTTTCTGGTCCTCTGTAGATCTTCAAAACTCATTGCTGGAGGACTGGTAGATTGGTGTGGGTGGCAATAGAGATAAACCTTGAAAATGTCACAGCATCTGAAAGAAATCTACCATAGGAAGGCCACCTATTGTGCAAGCCCCTTCACAAGATTGTCTGCAGTGAGCTATTTATAAGGACAGAAAATAGGTTGGTTGATTAGCTAGTCCATTAGTTAGTTAGCCAGTTAGTTAGTTAGGGATGGGTTAGAGGATGGAGGGATGAATTCTATAGCTAAAGGGGACAGGGTTTCTTTTCTAAAGCAATGAAAATGCTCCAAATTGGCTGTGGCAATGGCCATTTAACTCCAAGGATGCGTAAGCCATCAAATTGTACACTGAGCCTATGATATAAAAATCACATCTTAATTAAAACCCTTACAAAAAACCTCATTATGACTAGTTATAAATCAAATTATGCTTCTTGTAAAAATTTACATAATTCTTATTCCAATTCTGTCCAAAAGGGATGTTGTATAGGCCAGTCAATATATTTAACTGACACAATTTCAGAGTTTCCCAACAGCCATCTCAGATCATAGCAAATCTTTAGATGTTAATAAATATAATACTTCTTTGTAAAAATAAAAATAATGTGAGAATCACATTATTTATAAAATATAAAATTTTTGTGAACTAAAAACAGAAATGTAGGGATCACAGAGTTAAACACACTGATCATCAATATCAAATGCTCAGCCCTGAAATATACAAGGGACTTTATATGTACTCAGTGCATTGTATTTGTATATTTGGAGAGAGAGAGAGAGAGAGAGAGAGAATACATATGCAACAAAGTTAATGGAAGAGGTCATACCTTTGTACATGGGAGGGTTTGGAGGGAGGAATGAATACTAGGAAATGATGTAATTATATCACAATCTCAAAATAAATAAATAAATAAATAAATAAATAAAGGAAATAAAACCACATTGATCAGGCTTGCTATTGTTTGAGTGCACTGATCCATAACAAGCCAATGGCTTAGTGAATCGACAAGATGAGAGAAACACATGAAAATATTACCAAACTTATCACATCACCAAGTCTTTACTCACAAAATACCCTGTAGAATCAGCCTTCCATGACATGAGTGCTGGTAAGCACTGGTGTCAGTTCCTAATCTCAACAAGAAGCCTAGAAACAAACTACCCAGCAAAGCTAACACAGGTCCCCCCACAAGCCTAATAGTTTCATTCATAAGTTACCATCTATTTCTTAAAGTTTAACAAAGGCTGATTCAGAAAATCAGTCTTCACAGTGCTGGCTTCAGCAGTGTGAGGACTTAAGTTCAATCCCCAAAACCCACATAAGCGTTGAGACATGGTGGCATGATTGTAATCCCAGCACTGGGGCTAGGAGGTTCCTGGTGGCTTTCTGGCTAACCAACCACCTCTAACCAGAGAGTCCCAGGTCCCAGTGCAAGACACTGTCTCAGAAAACAAGGCAGGACTGAGGAGATGGCTTACTTGTGAGGCATGCTGATGACCTGAGGTTGAGCCTTGGAATGAACCCCTGAACTCCACAAATAAAGTCCAGAAGCAGTGGTACACATCTATAACTCCAGCCTACCAACAAGAGACAAAGAACAGAAACAAGAGCAGTGGCTAGCATAGAAGCAGAAATAGGAGACTACCTCAAAACAAGGTCAAAGATAAGAGCTAACTTCCAAATGTTGTCTGCATACGTGTGCTGTGGCATTGGTTCTCTGTCTCTTTGTCTCTCTGTCTCTGTCTGTCTCTGTCATGTCTCTATCTCTATCTGTCTCTGTCTGTCTGTCTGTCTCTCTCTCACACACACAGGCATACAAAATAGATGATAGATATAGATAGATAGATAGATAGATAAGAGAGACAGACAGATAACACATAGGTAGGTAGGAAGGAAGATAGATAGACAAACAGACAGAGATAGGTAAATGGGTCATCCTGAAGAATAAGATTCAAGATTCAACTCTGGCCTCCAGCCCCATAAGTGCACTCGCTTGCGTGTGTGCACACACACACACACACACACAATTACAACACACATATGAACAAACAACCCTACAAACACACAAACACACACAATTGCAACACACATATGAACAAACACACACACACACACACAAATACACACACTAAATAGATAAAGCTAGTGACTTCCATATTGAGGAACAACACCTAAGGGTAACCTCTGGCCCTCTATACCTAAGCACATAGGTACATATGCATCCAAACACATCAACACTCAATATACACAAAGTTCAGTGCCAACCATTGTTTTTACTGCCTGGATTGTTTTATTCTATGTTCAATATTACAAACATAAGCAGTGTGGTACAAGTTCCCTCATTAGTTGGTCAGTACTTCTGTGGTTTAAGTCCACCTGCTGCCATGAGATGGAATGAGCACACATTTCCTCCAGAAATAGAAAGGTATTCTAGGAACATAAACCAACCCTCCTTAATCCCTCTGTCCCTGGCCTGTGGATCAAATCATTCCCTCAGGGTTCCAATTGCTGTCTTTCTCAGTGGAGATGCTTTGGATAACCCAACTGGAAAGGTTTCAAATTGCTCAGACTTTATTAATTTTATAAAATATGCTCTGAAGTATTACAATAAATAACTTAAAGAGAAATGGCACGTTTGAAATTAGTGAGCAAAGGCTCGTCGTGTCTTTTGTCGTCTGCACTTGAAGCTTTGCTGCACACACGGCCCTTCTGGATGCCATGCCCCTCCCGTCACTGCATTGCTGCTTGGGCTCCAAGGCCCAGGTTGACTCAGAAATGATGCAGGAGGGAAGGAAAGACACAGTAGCATGTGCCTGTGGAGCCAGGTGCTTGGGTGACTGACATAAGAGGGAATTACTGGAGTCTGGACAACAGGGCAGGGCCCTGTCTTAAAATAGGTAGGGAGAGGGAGGGGAGAAGAGAAGCAGAGAAAGAACCCTGAGCATAATAACCACATAGACTTGAGGAAGCCATCTTTCTTGGGCTGAGGAGAGCAACCAGTGGAGGCCAGGTACCTCTATTCTCCATCCTATACATGGCAAATCTGGTGCCCACAGGAAATAAGAAACGGGCCTGAGGGTCTCAGGTGGAATGTTAGATATGTCCTGGAACCACAATTTGATTTGGAGACCACTGTCCTCTTTTTACTTCTGCTGAACCATAAGAGGAAGGCAGCCAAACATAAAGGACCCAAAGGATAGCTTGTACTTTTCCCTGAAAGTGATGGGCTGTGGAGCAGTGATCTGGCAGGCAGTCTGGCACACCGGTTGAGCACAGGCAAACTCTGGGAGACCCCATGGGGTAATTCGCAAGGGACCAGAAATGTTGTGACAAAGCTCCTGGGAGGCTTTTTGACTCCAGCCACAGTCACATATCACACCCCAGTAGAGGTATGGCCACACAGCCCCAAACTGTCCCCATGTTAGTGAGACACCTAGAGGCTTAGCCACACCCCTTCCCAGTTACTATATCTGCCCTGCTTCTCTGGGAGAGGTGGGAGGTACAGTTCCATCCATGCCACTTTCCACATGATGAAAAAAACATCTTAGAATTATGGACTGTCTCTTCATCTGGACCCGCCATGGGAAGCGAGGGATCCGGCCCTCGATTAATGAGCCACAGCTAATCTCTCGCTGTGGGAATCCCAGCACTCCTAGATGGTACCCATTCACCCAAGCCTAAGCAGCGAGCCCGATGCCAAAGCAGCCGAGACCCAGTCCGGTGGGAACCCCAGCTGCTTTTCAGCTAACCCGTCTGCGGCACCCTGCTGCGACTACGGTGCCCCAGGCTAGAGAACCCACAAAGATGACTGCCGCACATTCCCCAGGGATGGCCCCCTCCACTACCCATGGGCAGGGCCCCCAAAGGCTTCCCACAGCCTCCGAACCTGCCCGTCGGACTGTGGGGGAAGATGTGCGGCCACTTCCCACGTGTCCTGTCCCACCCAGAGCCACAGCGTCCCAGGACAGGCACGTGGGGTTTCTTTCTACCTCGCCAGGGTTGTTCCCAACAATGGGCATGCTACTTTTTTGTGTTATTAACAGGCATGCAGGTACATTGCGATTACGCAAATAATTAGCCATTGTGATTCTCTTAAGAAGTTTGGGGTGTGTCTAGCCATCAAAGAGTAGATACAATCCCAACAGGCGTCAGATGTTTGACCTGCTATTATACTCACACTGTGTACTGGCTGGTTCTGTGTCCACTTGACACAAGCTGGAGTTATCACAGAGAAGGGAGTTTCAGTAGAGAAGATGCCTCCATGAGATCCAGCGGTAAGGCATTTTCTCAGTTAGTGATCAAGGGAGGAGGGCCCCCTTGTGAGTGGTACCATTCCTGGGCTGGTAGTCTTGGGCTCTATAAGAAAGCCAGCTGAGCAAGCCAGGAGAGGCAAGTGAGCCAGTAAGCAGCATCCCTCCATGGCCTCTGCATCAGCTCCTGCTCCTTAACCTGCTTGAGTTCCAGTCCCGACTTCCTTTCATGATGAACAGCAGCAAGGAAGTGTAAGCTCAATAAACCCTTTCCTCCCCAACTTGCATCTTGCTCATGATGTTTGTGCAGGGATAGAAACCCTGACTAAGACACTCTTGAAAATGTTTATTGTATCTTTAGGCCAAGTTTGTTTTATCAGTCATTCACAAAGTTTCTGAATAAACAAATATTCTAACTCTGGGTCTGTCTTTCATAATCCCACATCTGTGCTCCCAAGCCTTATGTGGAAGAGAAAGCAATATGAGGAACTAACTTTAACCCTAACACTGTGCACTGTTATAATAACAGAATCAACCTACATTAACTGAGCACCTACTATAAAGTAGACATTCATGTCAAAGGCTGGGTCTTCCATAAATGAAGACCTGTCCTTACCTTTATTAAGCTTACAGCTATAGGTGGCAAAGAATCCAGGTAAATTTAGCACAATGTCACAGAGGATAAGATAGGAGAGAGAGAGGACAGTAGGATGTGGGAGTATGTCACCTGGTCTTAGGAGTTATTGGGTTCTTTCAGGAAGTGTCTGTCCTGAAGACTAAAAGACCAGTGGAAACACACTGGCATTACAACTGGAGTCAGGGTGTCTAATGTGAACTCTGACCTAGGCTCACCCTGGTAGCTTTAAAACTGCAGCCTCTATATTGTACCCAGACCCACCTCAGCATCCAGGAGTGTGGTCCACCGGGCAGCATGCCTCAAGTTCTCTTGGTGATCCTCAGCTATGGCCAGGTTTGAGAATCACTGACTGGTACCTGTGCTGAGACAATTGCAGAGTCGAACTCTGTGATTTTCTCTGAATTCAGATTAAAGTCTCATGGAAATTGAAAGTAAAAGACTTTAAAATGGTTTTCTTAATGCCCATAGTGTGACATCTTACTTACCTTAAAATTAAAGAGATAAATTTCTTTACCAAAAAACCCAGATGTTTCTGCATAGTCTAAATATTGCTAGATTTATCTAATAATTGGGATAAAACCATTTCTGTGGTTCTTCCTGTCTTCTCATAGACAGTCACTCAAACTAGGTGTAGTCATGTGACTCCTACTGACCTAGAAATAGTTACAGGAGTGATAGAATGATGTATGTCCACCCCATAAGAAGCACCTGAAGATTTGATTTTGTAGTGTTCTCGCCTTACTTGTGATCCCAGGCAGCTTGTCCTGACTGGTGTCCCTAGAGAAAGGGAAAATGAAGCCTATGCCACAAAGATAGCTGAGCCCAAACAAAGAGAATTTAATCTGCATGGCCGCTCACAACATTTGTTGTTTTAGTAACAGATTTGGATCTCAATTATTTATTATTAATAATTATTATTTGTCTCAGCACAGGTACCAGTCAGTGATTCTCAAACCTGGCCACAGCTGAGGATCACCAAGAGAACATGAGGCACGCTGCCTGGTGGACCACACTCCTGGATGCTGAGGTGGGTCTGGGTACAATATAGAGGCTGCAGTTTTAAAGCTACCAGGGTGAGCCTAGGTCAGAGCTCACATTAGACTCCAGTTCTAATGCCAGTGTGTTTCCACCGGTCCTTTAGTCTTCATGACAGACACGTTACCAAAGAACCCAATAACTCCTAAGACCAGGTGACATACTCCCACATCCTACTGTCCTCTCTCTCTCTCTCCTATCTTATCCTCTGTGACATTGTGCTAATTTACCTGGATTCTTTGCCACCTATAGCTGTAAGCTTAATAAAGGTAAGGACAGGTCTTCATTTATGGAAGACCCAGCCCCTGACATTAATCAATCCAGTAAATTTCATGTTTTTTTGTAATTTTATTTTTCTAATCTATAGACTTTCTAGTCACAGAATTATCTACAATCAGGAATCCCATTAATAAATTCCCCCTTCCCCCTTGTATTGTCATTCCCTTCTGCCTTCCTTCCCTGTTTAGTAAATTCACTTAAAAACCCATTAGGGATATATAAGCAGGATAGTAGGAAGGTCGCTGACTGAAAGGTGGCCCAATGGATTAGCAGATTTGCTGTATGCAGCGGGATTTAAGCAAACAAATAATATATAAAGGCTTATGGAGCCAGGTTTTCTGTTGTCTGATAAGAAAAATTTAAATATGAAAAGGTGGACCAATTGTGTTTCAACTGAACCAGAGGTGTGGTTAGGAACTGATGCAGAATGTTGATACTTTGTCAAAGTTCTATGCACTGAGTCTCTGGAAGCAGCAATAGACCAGTAGCAGTCTGCAAGCCAAGGTCACAGATTTGTGGCAAAACATATTCTACCAGCAGAAGAGAAGAGGCCTCAGAAAGCACTGACTGCAGTCCAGGCTGTAGCTCTGAAAGCCCAACTGGCTTTGATTGTTTTTAAGTGTAGAGACAATTTGACACTGAGATGCTGAGAAATGAAGAAGCACTCAAAACAGAATGGAACATGTCAAAATGACAGGAAAACCAATTCAAACCACTGGGGACACTAGGACCCTGTGGGCATCAAAGTAAGTGTTCTAGGGATTGATGGTAATTAAGTAAAATGGGGAGACCATGCAGCTTTAGGAAAGAAGGAGATGATGAGAAAGTTCTCCGTGCCAATGGATGCCAGCTATCGAATGTAAAAGAAACAATAGAAACAGGAAACCACCATTTGGCAACAATCATAATAATAATTAGTTCATAAAAGAACACATCAATGATGCCGAACTTTGCAGGCAAAATTTCATAGACAAGTGGAATGGTTACATAGCCCCAAAGTATCCTTGCATAAAAGACCTTTTCATTACAAAGGGAAAGAATTACTTTGTAATGCAGTAACCTGGCAGAAACCACCTGGATCAAGTGTAGCATTCACTGGAACATCATCAAATGCAAATCATGAGGCAGCTGATAGGCTGCCAGGAACATTTACATTGTCTTAGATATTCCTGCCAAAGATGTATGCATGGCCTGACCTCTAAGGAAACAGCTAAGTAACATTCTCCAAGGTACCTTGCCCATTATCTTAGAAGATGTTATAGTCCTAAAAGTCAGGGGGAAACTATGGAATTTTCTGGACTGAAGATGCGTGACAGGCAACATGTGGATCTGTGTTAAATCATCTTGCTAGGAAAGAGGTTATTAAGGTAATTAGTAAAATCTGAATGCAGTCACTGATTACATGGGTTAGTTTTTGTCAACTTGACACAAGCTAGGGTCATCTGGGAAGAGGGACCTCTCAACTGAGAAAATGCCTCCATTAGATTGGCCTGCAGGCAACTTTGTGGGGGCATTTTCTGAAATAGAGATTGATAAGGGAGGGCCCAACCCACTGTGGGTGGTGCCATCCCTGGGTAGGTGGCCCTTGGGAGTATGTAAGAAATCAGGCTGAGCAAGGCAAGCAGAGCAGGCCAGTAAGAAGTGTTCTATGGTCTCTGCTTCAGTTCGTACCTCCTGGTTCCTGCCTTGAGTTTGTCCTGCCGGAGATGGACTGTGATCTGGATGTGTAAGCCAAAGAAAGCTTTTCCTTCCTAAGCCATAGAAGCAAACAAGAACAGTGATTGATGGATGGGAAGTTTTTGGACTGTTCTTGCAAAGTTCCTGTAAGTTTGAATTTACTTGTTAAACATAAGAATCTCACTAGTGCAAAATGTAATGCTTTTTGAAGCCACAAGCCATATGTGGTTTGTGGAATAAAATGAAAAGCTATAATAAGTTTTAAAAAGATCCTCCATACACACGGTGTCCTCTGTGGTAATGTTGGTTTGATTATTTATTAATTTTGAGTCATGGTCTCACTGTGGAGATCAGGTTGGTCTCAAACTGGAGATTCTCCTGCCTCAGCCTCCTCAGTGCTGAGATTACAGACACACAACTTTATGCATAACTAGTTTCTTGACTTCTAATGCAGGACCTGAATCTAAGGATCCTAATTTTTAAAAACTGCTTACATGTGTCTTTCATAGTTAGGATTTCATAATTGTTCAGTGTTCTTAGAACAGAGAGGGGCTGGGACACAAAAAAAACTTCAAAAGGAAAGCCAACAGTTACCTATGAAGAATTACTGCAACCAACATTAAAGGCACCACACACACAGACTATGTCAACTTAGAGACATGAAGAAAGGGGTCTGCCAAACATTCTGAACTAAGGTGACAAAGGGGGAGGAGATGCCAGAGGTTTGCTTCCTAGGGGATTCTAGAATTTAGCAAGCTGACGATCATGAAAGCCTTATTTTACCTTCAGCTCATGAATAGGAAAACTGAGGCCCAGGGAAACGACAAAAGGTAACATGCCCAAGATCACAGAGACAGAATGTGGCAGCCGTGGGATTCAAAGTCAGGTAGGCTGGCTTCTGAGAACGCATGCTTATCAACTACAGGTCACTGCCCTTTGATACATCACCCACCCACATATGTTTTATCCCCAAATGTTACAACCTTGATATCTTGGTTCTAATTCACTGTAACCTTCCCCTTACTTCTGCTCTTCATTCATTCAAATAATGATCTGGTAGCCTTACCATGTGCCAAACGCCCTCAGGAGCCTGCATTCTATAGGAGATATAAACTAGCGTATAAACAGACACTCTCATGAGGTTAATTCCCTAGTGTTTGCAGCCTTTACATAATGCTTCACAATGTGCACAAGTCAAAAGGATTTTTTAATTTGCTTTGTTCTAAATAACTTAAAAATCATCATTTATAGATTTCTGAAAGTTATTTATATATTTTCCTCAAAATGAAAATAACTCCATGGTTTTTGGTTTGTTTTTCGTTGTTTTGTGTGTGTCATTTTGTTTTGTTATTTTTTTATCTTACAGGTTTTGGTTTGTTTTGACTTTCTGGTATGTTTTTGTTTTTGTTTTTTAGAGGAAGAATATGACATTGAGTGGGATGGGAGGTGGAATGATCTGGGAGGAGTTGAAGGAGGAGCAAAATATGATCAAAATATATTGTATAAATTAATGAAAAAAGAGCCATGAATATGAAGGACATTGGGGAGGGGTATCTGAGAAGCTTTGAGAGAGGAAAGGGAAGGGAAAAGTTTGTAATTAAAGTATAATCTCAAAATAAACAAATTTAAAATAAATGTATGTAGATATGTATAAGTAATGCTTACACAACTAAAAATATATACATTGTACTCAGTTTTTAAATTAAAGAAGGAAAGAAAGAAAGAAAGAAAGAAAGAAAGAAAGAAAGAAAGAAAGAAAGGAGAGATCCTGGGCTGGTGTTTACTCACTGTGACCCTAAACCTGTGAGTTTAGGAGGTCATGTACTCCGCTGCTGGATTCAGTTGCTTGGGACCAAACCTTAGCCCTTCACATTTAATCCAGACCCTTTTGTCTCTTGTTAGAAACTGGGAGGCAGAGGCAGGCGGATTTCTGAGTTCCAGGCCAGCCTGGTCTACAGAGTGAGTTCCAGGACAGCCAGGGCTACACAGAGAAACCCTGTCTCGAAAAACCAAAAAAGAAAAGAAAAGAAAACCATCTTAAATAAGTCAAAGTGCCATAGTCTTAAAACTTTCAGTGGCTTTTCCTTGGGTCTTCTCGAGTTTCTTCCAAGAGTCTATCCCATGTTCAAGCACATAATTCTCTTGTTAAATTTGTTCTAAACCATCTTGCTCTTTTTCTATTGTAAATTGAATTGGTTTTTTATTTTATATTCAAATATTCAAGGGCTGGAGAGCCAAGTGAATGCTAGAGCACTTGCCTGGAATGTACAAGACCCTGAGTTTGATTCTCAGTGCCCTAGAAAAAGGGGTGTGTGTTCGATTATTCATTATTAGTTTATAGAGAGCTGAGTTTTGTACATCCGTCATGGATCCTGCAACTCATTTATTAATTCTAATAGCTGTGATTACATGAATATTCCTTGCAAGTGTCTATATTTAAGACCATGTCATCTATAAATGACTATTGGCTTTTGAATATTGAATTTGACATTTGTGGTGGTTTGAATATGCTTTGCCCAGGGAGTGGCACTATTGGGAGATGTAGCCTTGTTGGAGTAGGTGTGGCCTTGTTGCAGGAAGTGTGGCACTTTGGGAGTGAGCTTTGAAACCCTTCTCCTAGCTTCCTGGAAGCCAGTCTTCTCCTGACTGATTTCGGATCAAGTATCTTCTTGGCTCCTTCTCCAGCACCATGTCTGCCTGCATGCTGCCATGCTTCCTGCCATGGACATGATAATGGACTGAACCTTTGAACCTGTAAGCCAGCCCCAATTAAATATTGTCCTTTATTAGAGTTGCCTTGATCATGGAGTCTCTTCACAGCAATTGCAACCCTCAGACAACATTCAAAAGTCCTGCTTGCCATGGAAAGAGGAGAAGTCTTGTCTATAAGCAACAGAGAGAAAGAGTTCTCCATCAGAGAATTTGCTGGAATGGATGATTAAGCCTTGGCCATGAACAGATTTTGCCCTGAGGCATTTAACAGTTTCTGAAGATTTTTTCTTTTCTTTTTTTTAAGCTATCATAATCTGAAGGGCAAGGGCAGAGCAATGCTAGTATCTGTTCCCAGAAGCCAAGGATGCTGCAAAATATCCTACAATGCATAAGACTCACCCTCCAAGTAGCTATCTTGCCAAAAAGATTAATAACACTGCTTAAGAACCCTATAAATAAGTGCTCTGTTCCCTTACTGGTCCCAGACCCTTTTCTGTAAGATTATGAAGTGTGGTGTAAACTTTGAAGAATAACTTCTCAGCCCTTGGGGTTATCTGATGGATAAAGCATCCTCAGAGCAGAGTCAGAAACTTCGAGAATGTCTTACCCTGAACCGCACAGAGGTCACCAGCATGGCACAAGACATGTGACTTTCATGGAGCTGTCCTGATTAGCAGAAGACTGGAAAACACACCAGAAACTGATTAGTAGTAAAGACAAAGTAATTCCTCTGACCCCGAGGGCACACTCATCCTTGCTTCCATTTACAGTTTGGCCACCTGAATGCTTCTTAGATGCTAAGGGCAGCTGGCTAATGGTTGGGGCCACAGAGGTCTTTGTACTCACAGAGAAGCAGTAAGAGAACCAAGAATGTTAATCATGAAGGAGTGTCTCTTCAATAGAGGGAAATAAAATCAAATACCTACATTGCATCCAGAAAGCAGAGAATGGGTTTTGTTAAGGACCTGGTGACCTATGGAAGGAGTTCTCACCCACCCCAAATTCAGGCCTTGCCCAAATTCTCCAGAATGATTATCCCAGACTCTTCCCTCCCTAGACCACTGCCATCCTTAGGGGAGATGCCACATGCACTTTATGGCCTGCTGACCTCGGTGCTATAGGTCAAGGACCACATTAGAGTCTAGGCCTTTCGGTGGTAGAACCCACACTCATGGTCACGTTTACTTTGTAAAGGAGTTCATATGTAGTCACACCTTAAGCTTTATTGGGTACCTGAAATTGGACTGATTGGACTGATGGTTGCCTGGAAACCTTCTCCCAGATTGTACTGTGTTTTAAATATGTTGACAATGAGCTGCCTGGCATTAGACTCCCAAGTCAGAACAGGGTTGATGAAGTCAATCTGCACCTGGTTTTCATTCTTATCTCTGCATGGTTTGCTTCCCTGTCTGACACCTGCAGGGAACCCCTACAGCTGCATCTGCAAACACGTCCTTTTACAAAAGGAGTACAGATGATAAATACTCTTAGGTTTGCAGAGATGAGGCTTGACCTACTGGTTTGAGCTTATTAAGACAAAGTGTATTACAAGACACCTTAGTAGGGGCTCATGCAGGTGAGGTGCTTGACTTGGAATAGAAATGTCATTAGCTGTGGGGCAGATCTGGCTCAAAGAAGCCATGGTCCAGAGTACACTGAGACACTTGCTCTCTGAACATGTAGCTAATTTGCAATAAGGAAAATACAAGCAGCAGAGTGTAGCTTTTCTGTTTTTCCTTAATTTTTCCCTTTTGTTAAAAACACTTAGAAAGTCTGTGGTTTTTGCTTTAAAATGGAAACTGACAGTGGTAAAGCAATAAACAACAGTCCTGGTCATTTGAAAGCAGACGCTAAGTGTTTATTCAGCTCAAATGGTTTTATAACATGTGTTTGCAGATGTAGCCAGCTGCCCTTAGCATCTAAGACACAAGTTTTATAGATACAAGTGAGTCGGATGACCCAAACTGCACATGGAAGCAGGGATGAGGATGCTCTCAAGGTCCGAGGCTTTATTGCACCTTTACCAGCAGTCTGTTGTGTTTCTAGCCTTCTGTTAATGATCAGGTGAGGCCAGCCTGGTTGGTCCTACACCATTTCAAAGAAGGAGAAGAGTCAGAGTCTCAAAGGAACATTGGAGATTTCAAAGGCAGATGAGACTGAACTGACTGGAAGTGTGCCCCTGCAGAAACTGGGATTTCCAGTCTGTGTGTATAGAAGGAGAGGTTCTTTAAGATACTGAGAAGAGAATGTCAGGCTCAATGCCCTGGATGTAACTTGCCTTGCTTAGTAATGAACACGTGGAATGCAAGCAAATTTACCAGTGACCACACCATACAGGGGAAGTGCAAAATTTGCAGAGTCAGTACCCTATGAAATGCAGGGCCCCAGCTTGCAAATTCCTTAGTTTCACGAGGAGTCCAGGCAGGGCAGCCAGTCATACATCAAATCCAGGGCAGCCAGTCATACATCAAATCTGCCTGGGTAGTTGGCAAGTAGAGTCCTGTAACCACTGAAATCCTCCCTGGTCAATTCAGAACCAGTTGGAGCATTAGATTAGATTCTATGTGAATGGGTGAAGTCGTTCCTGTTTAGGAACTAAAGTGAACAACACTGCATGCCTGGTCCAATCCTCACACTTACAGATGTGAGTATGTTTATTTCTTGCATCCAGTGAGATACTTGATTGACAGAGAAAACAACCAAGGTCCAGAAGAGTTAAGTAGCATGCCCAAGGTCACACAGCTAGAAAATTGTAGAATTGACCCTTCTGCAGTGTGGCTCCAGATCTGTACTGTAATCTTTTGCTTCAAGTGTCTCAAGAACATTAAAGATGCTTTCTCATTGTGCTGTTTACACTAAAAATGTCACTGAACATTTCAGTAATTCAGTCCTGTTAGAAAAAAAGGACAATGACCAAACTCCTTTTAACAATGGGAAAGTAACTTCTATATTTTTGCCACCAGAGCTGGCCAGCTGCCCTGTGAACTCCTTTCCTGCTCTGTAACCTCTTATCTTTGTCACTTTGCTTGCAG
Source organism: Rhynchomys soricoides (assembly GCA_019843965.1). Taxonomy (NCBI): domain Eukaryota; kingdom Metazoa; phylum Chordata; class Mammalia; order Rodentia; family Muridae; genus Rhynchomys; species Rhynchomys soricoides. Next base: position 386,064 of record JADRCH010000110.1, read on the forward strand.
TTCACTGATATTCCTGAGTCAAGTTGGACAAACATTCTGGATTAGTTATGTCTGTTGCTATGACAAATACCTGTCAAGAGCAACTTAAGGGAGGATGGGTTTATTGTGGCTCACAGTTAGAGGGGATACAATTCAACATGTCGGGGGAGGCATGGTGGAAGAGGTGGGTGGCTGGTCATACTATGACCACAGTTAAGAAGCAGAGAGAAGCACAGGCTCGCTCTCTCTCTCTCTCTCTCTCTCTCTCTCTCTCTCTCTCTCCATGGCTTGATGCCTCCCAGGGTAGGTCTTCCTTTCTCAGAAAAACCTCTAGCAACACAGACATACCTAGAAATGTCTCTTAGGAGTCTCTGAGTCTCATCTAGTTGACTATGTGAAGTTCAACCATCACAACTTCTGTTTCATCCCATTTATTTGAACTACCTGAGAAAAGAAAATTGTAAAATAAAAGGTTTTTATCACCTACAGTTTCTAATGTTGCAGTGGACTAGGTAAGCATTTAATAAATGTTCATTAAAGCAAAAGGCCAGTGAAACCAATTTTAGACTTCTGACCTCTAGAACTATAAGATAATAAATGTATTGTTTAGCAGAAAAGTTTGTGTTAATTTATAACAGAAGCAATAGAAAAGCAATATGATATATATACTACACAAGCATTTAAAGTAGTAAAGACCATGTCTATGTTTTTTAATGTAAAGGTCTCTGAGATATATTTGAGAAAACAAATCAATGTCCAGACAATGTGAATATTGAAATATACACAGAGGTCATATATTAGACAATGCATAGAAAGCAAAACAATGCAAAACATCCCTAATCAGAAAACCCAAAATTCAAAACTCTTTTATAGTTGACATGGAACCACAAGTAGAAAACTCTACACCTGGCCTCCTGAGACTGCCGAATGTCAAAATATAGGTGCAGTAATATTAAAGTTATTTTCAGGCTATGTATATACATGGTACTCATAAAAATAAACAGATGTTATATCTCAACTTGGGTCCCACACTTGATATGCTGAGAAGTCAGCTTGGGAACTTTGCTCCCCCCTCCGAGCACATGGGCACCCCTCCTCTCCTGGAAGAAACAGGTTCACAGAGGCTGGAAGGGAGGGTCTGATTAAGCCCCTGCTACCTTATTCCCTAAAGACCAATCAGTTTAAAAGTCACACTATTCTGTCAATCACATTATGCCTAATGGCAGCTGCTCTAAAATCCGTATATAAGGTCCCTGAATGGGCTCCAAGTGGTCGCTCTCCCGTCTTGGTATGCAGAGTGACCTCAGCATGCTGAATTAATAAATTCTTCTTGCATTTTGCATCAATCCCCGACTCCATGTGTTCACTTGAGGGTCTCGGGTAAGTTAAGGGCTCGCTCAAGTCTTATATACATATGGTGCATTGGCCGGGAAACTACCTTCTGTGGGGATGCACTGGAGATCAGCGGATTGGAGGAATGGTTCGGGCAGGTAACCGCGGTCATCTCAATGTTTGTCTGTGTCTGTAAGTCTGTTTAAAAGTCATGCTTGCAAGCTTCAATGGACTCAGAAAGCCCACAGTGTTTGGGGCGGCCAAGTGTGTTGGGCAGATGTGCCTTAATGTGCCTCTGAAGCTTTTTCTTGTTATCTCTACTAGCCTGGTCTATAAAAGCTATTGTCACAGTAGCTTTGTCCTCCTTGCTGCTGAGGTCATAGGGTTTATATTGGCAGAATGCCTCTATGAGCCACTCTAGAAAGGCTGCAGGCGACTCATCCCTGCTTATCCTCACATACCTTGGTCAGATTTGTGGGTCATCAAGCAGCCCCCTTGAGACCTGCCAATGAAGTCTCGTGATGAGCTTTTAGGTGCCCCTTACTTTCTGCTATAGTTAGGGAAAGCCCGCTGTTGATGACAGCCTGGTCAATTGATGGTGTCTGAGGGGGCATTCTTTCTAACTTCATCCTAGGTGGGCTGATGAGTAAATAAGACAGTTTTAAAGAGGTTAATTGCTATATACATTTCCTGCCCGAAAGGCTGCAACTAGCTGGCCCAAAAGGAGAGACCTCTCCAACTGACCTCCGCCAAAAGCTGAGGCTATCTGGTTTACAGACAGGAACAGTTTTCTCCATGAAGGTCAGAGACAAGCAGGTGCTGCTGTGGTAGATGGCACAAATGTCATCTGGGAGGAACCTCTATCCCCTGACACGTCAACGCAGGAAGTGGAGCTAATTACTCCCACCAAGGCCTTAGAACTTGGAGCCTACAAGAAAAATCAACATCTACACAGATAACAGGTATGCCTTTGCCACATCCCACGACCACAGAGCTATATGCTAAGAGAGAGGACTGCTCACACCAGAGGAAACAAACAAGAAATCCTGGATCTCTTGGATGTCCCCATGAAGCCAGTAACAGTGAGTAGTATTTACACCCAGGACATCAGAAAGGAAGAAAGTCAGTGACCCATGGCAATAACCAGGCAAATCAAGAGGTTCAAGAAGTGGCAATGCAGGAGCCTATCATGATTATGGGCCTACAAAAAACACCTGCTGGAGAATGGGACTGGACTAAGGGATGGCCTCACTTAGAATACACTGAAGAAGAAAGGACTCAGATTGCTAGCCACCCTACCAACTATTACCTAGAGAAAAGAAATGATACACAAGAAAGAAAACTATGCTCCCCAGAAAGCAAGCAAAAGACTTACTAGGCCAAATGCACAGATGGACTCATTTAAGAGATAAAAAGCTTGTCCAAGCAGTTAAGGGACCTAGAGTATATATAATAAGACTCAGGTTTGGGACCAGAAAAATAGTAGGACAGTGTAAGGTATGCCAGCAAGTGAGTGCTTATGCAGCCAAGAATAAACAGGGCAAAAGACCTGGGGGAGAACAGCCTAGAGTATATTGAGAAGTCGATTTTACAGAAGTTAAGCCAGGAAAATGTGGTTACAAATACCTTCAGGTGTTCATAGATACTTTTTCTAGATGGGTTAAGGCATTCTCCACCAAGCAGGAAACAGCTGCCATGGTATCCAAGAAGATATTAGAGGAAATTTCCCTGAGGTTTGGAGTGCCCAAGGCAAATGGATAAGACAGTGGTTCTGCTTTTGTCTCTCAGGTAAGCCAGGGGGTGGCGAAGTTATCGCAGGCAGATTGGAAACTGCCTTGTGAGTACTGTCCCCAAAGCTCAGGGCAGGTAGAGAGAATGAATAGAAAAAAAAGAGACCTTAACTAAATTGACCTTGGAGGCTGGCTCAGACTGGGTGGTGCCCCTCTCCTTGGCCCCAGAACACCCCCTACCATTTTAACCTGACCCCTTTTGAGATCACAGGTGGTACTCCAACTCCCTTAGTGTACACTAGGTCCTCCCAGGAGGTATCCCACAACATGAGATTTGGCCCAAACTATCTGCCTTAAATGCTCCAGGGATGCCAGAGACCCCTCACTGCTTCCAGACTGGTGACAGGATCTATGTAAAGAGGCATTGGACACAGTTGCTGGAACCCAGATGAAAGAGACCCTTCCTGGCACTGCTAGCTAATCCCACAGTCCTGAAGGTAGACTGTATTGAGGCCTAGGTGCATGCTTCCCATGTGTAACCTGCAGATGCCCCACTCCCCGGAGACCCACGCTGGACAGTACAGAAGATGGACAATCTGCTCAAGCTCAAGATCACTCGACCTTGATCATGACTGTTTGTGGTAACTTTAGACAGCACTCACTGTCTCCCTTCTGTTGTGGTTGGGGGTGACTGGGGCAGCCACCAAGACCTCCGCTTTGGTCTTACAAAGGGGAAATTATGACAGTCTGAGGGCAGTCATTGATTTAGATATAGAGAGAATAAAAGCTTCCATCAGTCATCTTAAAGAATCACTGCCTTCATTATCAGAAGTAGTACTACAGAATAGGAGGAGATTAGGCTTGACTTTTCCTCCAGTGGGGAGGGCTATGTGCTGACTTAGCTGAAAAGTGTGGCTTTTATATGGACCATTCTGGGGTTGTTAAAGATTCAATGGCCAAGGTGAGAATAGGGTTAGCCAAGCAGAAGAGAGAGAGAGAGGGAACCGAGTCAGGGCTGGTTCAAGTCTTGGTTTAACCTCTTAGTTAACCGCCCTCATATCTACATTGTTAAGACCTTAATTGTTCTCCTGCTATTGTTGACTTTTGGCCCCTATATTTTGAACTGCTTGGCTGCTTTTGTTAAGGAACGCATAGGTGCAGTACAGCTAGTGATCTTAAAGCAGAAATACAAAGAGCTGGATACAGAATACCAGGAATATGAGCTGCGTAGCTATCAACAATAGCTTCAGGATTGAAGCATGCACAAGAAAAAGGGGGGAATGAGAAGTCAGCTTGGGAACTTTGAGATATTCCACCAGGGTCCCCTCTCCCCCCTCCGAGGACATGGGCACCCCTCCCCTCTTGGGAGAAACAGGTTCACCTAGGCTGGAAGGGAGGGGCTGTTTAAGCTCCAGCTATCTCATTCCCTAAAGACCAATCAATTTAAAAGTCACACTGTTCTGCCAATCACATTGTGCCTAATGGCAGCTGCTCTAAAATCCATATATAAGGTTCCTGAATGGACTCCAAGTGGTCACTCTCCCATCTTGGTATGCAGAGCAACCTCAGCATGATGAATTAATAAATTCCTCTTGCATTTTGCCTCAATCCCCAACTCCATGTGTTCACTCAAGGGTCTTGGGTAAGTTAAGGCTCACTCGAGTCTTACAATACCAAAAAGTGAATCCGTTTCAGCTAAGTACTCCTCACCCTGCTTGTGATGACCATTGGGGAGAGGCATCCATTATGGGAGTGGTTAGTGTTACAAGAGTCTTTCCCAGCATACCTCTCTATACTATATTATATTTCTAGAATTTTCACTGGGTAGAAAGTAATTTTCCATAACTAAATTCCAAAATTTTGTGAGACAAGATAAAGAAAACACACACACACACACACACACACAGGTGGCACTGTGCTTGCATGCAGGTGTGCTACTCTGAACATCCCAGAGAGTACATCAATCAGATTGCCTAATATAAACAGTTAGCTGTGAGGTGTGGGAACTGATAATGTCCCCCCTCCAAAAAAAAAAAAGTCCAGACTGGAAAGCCAGGTGGAAGATGTGAGGAAATGCCTCAAGATCATTGTCAAGACTTGATAATGTAGCTACATCTTTAATAGAGTGGTCAGAGAATGGGCATTCAGAGAGGGCAGAGTCCTGGGGTTGTACAAGCCAGAAATGCAGACCAAGACCGCAAGGAAATGCTGTAAAAAGCAGCTAGCACTGAGAAAGAAGGGAAGCCGCTGGCAGCTTTTCCACAAACTGGAGGCATTACCACTCAGCCATCTCCCCTCCTGCCCTGGAGGTGCTGATCATGGCAGGGACTGCTTCTATATTCTCTGCCTAAAGAACGGGGTCCTTAGAGAGAATGTGGTCACGGTGGCCTCACAAGGATTCAGAAGCCTAATAGTTAGAGGTGTTTAGTGCTGCTCACACTAAAAAATGGAGAAACAGTTTGTGAAGCCGATCTGGGTCTGGGAGGTATGGGTGATGCACGGGTCTGCTGTGACAGAGTACCTGAGAACACCGGCTTGAATGAAGTTTATTTGGAGCTTAAGTGCTACCAGCATCTTGCTCAGGCCTCCCCTCTGTGCTCCACTCCTGTGTTCTCTGCTGAATGAGTTCAGACAAAATATCCAGAGTAATAAGAGATAAGAGTAGACAATGGCAAAAGTGGCACTGCAAAACCCTAACCCGTAACCATAACTCCTAACCCTAGCCCCAACCCTAACCCCTAATCCATAAGTCTAACCTTGACCCTAACTCTAACCCTAACCCCAACACTAAATCATAACTCTAACCCCTCACCCTAACCCCAACCCTAGCTCTAACCTATAACCCTTACCCATAACCCCTAACTGTAACCCTAACCCCTAACTCTAACATCTAACCATAATCCTATGGCGAATAAACAACAACCAGAGACCATTGTGCCCACCTGTGTGCTTAGGTAGGCTCTATACTATATTTGTATCACTTTCCAAAGTCTCTGGAGCAGATAGCTTTCCTGAGAGGCTTTTTCCAACCAGGTGATTGACAGACCCATTTATTTGGATGAGCTCATAAGGACAGACACAATCATAAGCTTCTATTCTTTACAAAAAAAGCCTCTGCTAGAACATCTCCCAGGGCCAGAGATATAACTCAAATTATATTCTTTTGGAAAAAAAGAATCACACAACAGAGTAGGTTGAAATGAAGAAAACATTTAAAAATATCTATAAAATAGCTATGCTTTAGAGGGAGAAAATAGCTTTTCCTAAATGGACATCAACAAAGCCCTCCTGCCCCACCTTTCATATACTTAAAATCTTTACAAGGCAATTGTGATCATTCCTTGTCTTTACATGCCACTTCAAGTTCTTAGGAAGGGCAATTGTGATACTTCTCTTTTCACTGAAATTATTGTGTTACCAGGACATGGAGGTCAAGGACAAAGATGATTATGATGCCCTCAGTCCACCCTCAATGACCGTCAATGCTGTTCATGTCTAACTAGCTACCTTTCAATGAGTTCAGAAATGTTGGTCTATGGTCATTTGGCCATGTTGCTTTGGGCCTGTGACAAGGTGTGGTTTTGGGTCAGGGAGTCCAGTTGGTATTGAGTTGCTTACCTCCTGGCAGTCAGGAAGTAAGGGATTGGAAGGAAGAGACAGGGTTTCTGATATCCCCTTCTAGGGCACACCCCAGTTACCTAACTTCCTTCCACCAGGCCCTACCTTGGCCCTACTTTCTAACCTTTCCATCACCTCTTATTGCATCATTTGCAAGTGACCAAGTTTTCAACATGCATCCACTGGGGCTGTTTTAAGATCCAAACCATAGTAAGTAAGGACTCCTGACTCACAAAATTCAAGACTTCTCAAAGTAAACAGAGAATCTCAAGGTCCTCAAAATTATGGCGGTATTGCTTTAAATGACATGACCCCACAGATTTCACATTACTTATCTGTAAGATGGAACTAAATCGTGGGGCCTGACTCTGTGAAGGTGATATCTCCCAGGGCTTGCCCTTGTACTTGGCAAGTAGATAGTCATAGTTAGCTTTAGATGTCAACTTGACATCCAAAGTTACTGGCAAGAAAAAAACACAACCGATGAATTGTCTTCATCAGACTGGGCTGTGGCCATGGCTGTGAGGCATTTTCTTAATTGTTTATTGATGTAAGAGATGCCAAACTACTGTGGAGGTACCATCTCTGAGCAGGTGGTCTAGGGCTGTACAGGAAAGGTGACTAAGCAAACCAAAGTTAGTAACAAGTTAGTAAGCAGCATTGCTCCATGGCTCACTTCAGTTCTGCATCTGGGTTCCTATATTGGCTTCCCTTGACAGCGGACTGTAATTTTTTTCTCCCAGGTTGTTTTGGTCAGTGTTTTATCACAGCAACAGGGAAGCCAGCTAGGATACTGACTTACTTGCTTGTCTAAGTGCCATGGCACTAAGTAGCTTCCTAATCTCTATAAAAGACTTTTCTAGTAGGCTTGTTACTGTCCCCATGTTAAAGATGTCGAAGCCAGAACACTCAGTTTGTCCTAATATTCCAGGAATTGATGACAGAGGCAGGACTTTGAAGGTTCAAAACCCCAGGCCAGTCCCAGTCTCACACTCTCTGCCTGCTTCCTGCATAACAAGATCTTAGCTACTGCTCCAGCACCATGCCTGCCTGCCTGCCACCACACTCTGTACCACGATGGACTTACTCTCTGAAACTGTAAGCAGGTCTTCCAACTAAATGTTTCCTTTTATAAACTGCCTTGGACATGATGCTTCATCTCAGCAATAGAACAGTAACTAAGACAATGACCTAATGTGCTGGACTCAGAAGGATTCAGTTCAGACAAGTGTCACCCAGCACGTGTGTCACTGTTAGCTTTTGCATGGCTGGTGGGGTATAAAGAAAAGAAGCCACCTGAGAGTATTTGGAAAGATAGACAGTCTAAACTCCCTGAAGTGCTCTGTGCCATTTTTCCAGGGTAGAAGGATCTAGGTGAGTCTAGGGTGGCTCCCAGGCCCAGGGTTAAAGCAGAGGAGTATTGAGAAAGCATAGAAATACTATAAAGAGTGACCAGATTATACAGCGGCAGGGGAGGTGCCGCTGCCAGAGACTCACACTGACAGTGGCAGGGCTGGCAGCACTGTTAGAGGGCTATCTTACTGGGATAAGTCAGAGGGGCCATGACGGAATTCCTCAGCATCACTCTGCCATGATGCTCACAGAAGCCTTTGATCCACTGAAACAACTCACAGAATTCAGTGTCATGTGAATAGCTGGTTCTAGGTTGACTTGAAAAACCATGAGAGGTTAGAGGAGGTTTTGAGTATATACTGCTCTTGCTGAGGACTAGCTCAGTTCCCAGCTCCTACATTGGAGACCTCAGAACTACCTGCAATTCTAGAAGGTTCCAGAGGAATCTTCTCCCTCTTCTGGCCTTCATGGGCACCCATACACATGTGGACAACCCTCCCTCTACAATATGCAATCCACACCACTAAAATAAAATATAAAGACATAAAGCAAAATGTTTCTAAGTTATGTCACTACTATAATGATATAGGGGCAATGAGTAGATAGTTATTAGTGCAGCACAGAAAGCGTTCCTCTGAAGAGGGGCTCATTTATCTAGTGAACAGCTAGATCTGTCCCTTACGTGTGAGCAGCTCCACATGCTCCTTGTCTTTCGTCCTGATACCTTAATCTTGTGTTGCCTTTGGGAAGCTGGACTTTACCTGAATGACTCAGGTTGTAGTTGGCCTGAACCATTTTGTTGTTGTTCTGCTTTCCAAAACCACATTTTATTGGCAAACACTTCATTTGTATTCATCAAATTTGTTATGGAAAGGAGTGGGGGATAGTGATGGGATGGAGCTGTAGCTACCACAGGGGGCATTTTTCTTGCACTTTCACAGAAGCAGTGGCTTTTTCACAATGGTGACAGGCAAGGACAGTAAGGAAGTGTCCATGAGCTGATGACAGGTTGTTTTACACTTGCTGAAAACTGATATTGAAATGCTAGGGTTTATTAATTTAATAGGTAGGCCTGTGTGACTCTGCACTAAAAGACAGGAGGAATTCTCTTACTTGCTCCAACACACTGCCAAGATCCTCTTCTTCCTGCTGTGATAACAGGGCTGAGAGCTTAGATATAGTGACCTCTCCAGAGTCTCACCCTATGGACGTCCTAATATTGTAGTAGAAGGGGCCACCCTGCCACCCAAGCCAGGGCTCCATAATAGCTAACATGACATGGCCCAACCTTTAAAGACTAGTAACTTGAATAAGCTATCCACAACTCTTTACATAGGTTTCCATTCAAAGACAGTTACAAAATGTTGGCCAAATCCAGTGGAGTATTGTGCTGAATGAACAGTTGCATTCAACTATGAGAACTTGACACAGAGCAGCCATGATTTAAATAAACAGAAGCTCATTATTCTCTCTTAGAGTGAGAAATGAAAGCTGTCTGAGGCTGATATGGCAGCTTTAATTCTAGACTGTGGCCCTTGCCCTAATGTTCATAAGTTCCAACTATCACACACTGCTCTTAGAAACATAAAGAAAGATGTACCAAGAGGAAATGGTGCTCCGCAGTTGAGTTAATGCTTTAAAAGATGCTTTCCAGAAAGCTACACTCAACATTTTTTTCCTGTGAGTCAATGATCAGAACTGAAGCACATTGTGACCATTTCTACATGGAAGGCTGGGAAAACTTAGGTTTAATTTGGACTCATTATTTCCCTGACAAAATCTTTTTCTAAGGAGCTAGATTTAGACTAGGTATTAGCTAGGCACCTGACATACATCTGTAAGTAGACAGAAATGTTGAAGGTGACATGGCAGGGACAATACTTTTCAAGCCATAGAAGATGCCTGGGAGCCTGGCTATCAGCCCCCAGGAGCTGGCAGATGACAATGCTGATAACACTGTGATTCTAGCATATGTGATTAACTTGTCCAATAGTGAATGAATGGCACTGACAATGGGAACATGGAAACCAACTCTGAAAGCTGCTGCCTCCTTCTCCAAAGATGGCATGACAGATGACATGGGAATCGGAAAGGTACTAGTTGAGTGTACATGAATCTATTTTTCAGGCAGAATTATTTGGTTTTAAGAAATGAGCATTTAAATGAGACCATCATGTCGATTAAATGCATAGCCACCATCTTTGACATCTCCAAGTAAACCTAACAAACTGCTTGTTAACTAAGCCCTGGGTGTAAGGGATTGTCAATGACTGAAATGAAGTTTAAAGACACAATGAACAACAACAACAACAACAACAACAAAATTAGCTTGCAGTTGTTGGAAGCACACCATGAAGGTCTTTGTGCCCAAAGATGTTCAAGAAAACCAGAAATGTTTAGCACACAGGATTATCCTCTCAAAGGAATGGATGCAAAACCCGTTTTTCTACCCAAAAAGCTGGAATTGGAGGTGACTAACAGCCCAGTGATCTCTGTTATCTCTTGGTCCAGGCCATATCAAGCTCCTACAACCAGGACTGGTGGTGGCTAGTAATCTAAATGACCCTTACAGCCAGGGGCTCCACAAACTCTCACAACCAGGGCCAGAGGTGGCTAATCATCCAAATAACCTCTATACTGACTGAATGACTAAGACCAGGATAGATTCTTCCTTAGGCTCTTAAGCTAGTACAGGAAGCCTATCTCTAGAATCTCTCTTCTCAGAAGAAATGACATGTACCTTGAGTTGAGTTTTGATGTAACCATGCTTCCCTGTGTACTGGGGATTATATTTCCCCAGGAAACTTTTTCACAACTATACTGTGTTTAAATTTGTTAATAAACTACCTGGTGCCAAACTCCCGGGAGCCTTGATTTAGGTTAACAGTGTCAATCTGAACTGAATTTTCATTCTTACCTCTTCAGTTTGCTTCCCTGCCTACTGTGATCACCTGCAGGGTCCCCCTCATGTAATAAATAAAATAAATTATGCTAAACCTTACTGCTGGTTTCATCTCCCCCCCCCCATGTCGCAGATCTTAACATATGTCTTGTGTTGAAAACTGTTTCTACCATATCCCATATTTCCCTGCATCACACACAGAAACACACACACACACACAAACACAGTCACACATAGACACACACACAGATACACAATACAAACACACACACACACACACACACACACACACTTTCCTGTGCTTTCCCATCTCTTACGGTATTAGCTACTTTTCTCCTTGCTGTAACAGATTACCTCACAGAAAAAAACTTAACAGGAGAAAGATTTGCTTTGACCCAATGTTTCCGAGGGATTTCAGTCTATTGTGGTAAGACCCGGTGACAGGAAACAGTCCATGATGGTAGGTGTGTGAGGTGGAAGCTTCTCACATCTTGGCTAATTAGGAAGCAGAAAGCTCAGGCTTGAACCAGAAGCACTGATGCCCCATGACCTGCTTCCACCAGGCAGGCCTCACAGCCTTCAAAACCCTGAGGGCCAAGTAATTCCTCCAAAAATAAGTCTGTGGGAGATATCCCCCTTACCATTACAAAGGAGGTCTGTATGCCTATATCATGAAAGTCACGTTTGGCATGGCAGGTACTCAAATTTACTCACATTTTAAAAAAGAGCTTAATTTAAGTATTTTTTTTTTTTTTCCAAAATCATCACCTTAAATTGCCATGTCTTTTTCTTACGATTTTGTGAATGCATCTGTGCATGGCATGTGGTGATGCTGGGCATGTTTCATTTATTTTGTGTATTTTCCTAGCAACAATCTTTCCCCTTACTGTTTGTAAGCTGCTCTGCTCTGGTAAGACCAGGCCCTTTGTTTATGAGGCTGTGGGAAAAGTAAGGGCCTGATGACAGGAACCTAATTGAGTCATTCCATCTTGGGGAAGAGCTCAACACAGATATAGCCATGTTCTACACTGATAAACATCCACTCAGCTTTCCCCATGACACAGAGCCTTCCCCTGACCAAGATTTGTAACATGTATGCGCTTCCTCCAACAGGCTATGAGCTCAGCAGAAAGAGAAGACTCAAAAAAGTTCCTGCCAGAGAGATCCCTGATCACTGATGCCATCCCGTCCCTCTATAAGCCTGCATGCTCTGTACTGTTATGGATGGATTTTGTCAGACCCTCATACCACTGGCTTTCTCACACAAAGAGGCTCAGACACATGTGACTGCCAATGTTGTTGGTGGATTCCAGGTAGTAATCAGACCTCCAAGTCAGATATCTCAGAGGTTTCTTAACTCTGCATTATTCCAAACCAGCTTTGACCCCAGGCAGAAGCCCTCTGGTTCTTCAAGTATCTGCCAGTATTTACTGGACTGTGTGCTTCCTTGTGCAAGCCATAAAAGAAGCCCCTGTCTTGATAACTCCTAAACAAAAGCTCTCAGCTGAACCCGACCTCTGGCTGTGTGCCACCCCTGAAACAATCATTTTGGCAGCAAGACTCCATCTGGCTGTGGTGCTGAAGCCCTAAGCCCTAGTCAAACAAGACAAAAACAAGCAAACAAATAGGACTTCTTCACGCTTCCCACAGAATGGGGTGGACTTGCTGCTGCTCCACCACTCACAAGGATACAAACTGCCTATCCCAGAAAGGATGCACCCAAGCAACCTCATGACCTCATGACTCATAAACAGCCACAGAGGCTAGTTTAAATGAAAACTTCTCTCCTAAATCATACAGTTCTGACTCTCCGATATCTCCACCAGTGACAACTCCCCTCTCCTCCAAAAAAACCAGAATAATGTGATTAGAAGAGATGAGCATGGTGCAGCACCTGTGGCATCAGATTCCAAGACAGAATCACAGAGTCTCATCTTTGGCCTGCATTCTCTTTCCAGCAGTCTCAAAGCAGCGTATCATTTCATGCCTGGGAGCTGGGTAGGAGTTGTACTATCCAGTTTGCAGATAAAGAAGTCTCAGAGACATTGAGTAACTTGCCCAAGGTTAATGGCTTATAAGCAATGGAGCTTGTGTTAGCACCCAGATAATTTTAATGCTGACCTTTTGTGGGAGAAGCTCTGCTTTGATTGGCCTTTTGGACCCATGTGTAGAATAAGAAAGCTAAGCTGCAAACTTGATTGTGGTTTGAAGGGATGAGAAACGGAGTGGTCTGTGAAGAAATTGTCCTGCTGCAGGATTACCAAAGAGAGAAGGTGCTCCCAACTTGGCTTCTGATCAATTTTTCTGTTATCTTTTCCGTTTCTATCTTACATGCATTTATTTGGTATAACTTTCTCAAACCCAATACCAAGCCCTTCCCATACTCTGGCCCCACTCAAGAAGAAATCAGGCATCTTAGGAAAGAGAGCTTAGGGATGAGAGAGAGAGAGGGGAGGCTGGGGCATAGGAGTGGAGAAGGGGAAGAAAAGAGGCATGCTGGGAAAGGGAAAAAAGAAACTACACACGAATTGGCTCTAATGCCAAAGACTCACTGTAACTTAAAATGTTAGATTACTCCATAGTTTTAAAGAGAAGGTACACACTTTCAGTACTGTGTGACAAACTATAGACCAATGAATGGGGATATTGAAAGACTACAAAACACAAACCCAGTAAGTAAATGGATACACATGTGTGTGGCATGAAGAGGGGGCTCCTTAACATACAGTGTGTTGGTTACCATCCTTGTTGCTATAACAAAAGTCACTTGACACAAAAAACTTAAGGAAATACTTATTTTGGCCCATGGTTTCAGAAGGTTTGGTTCAAGACGTTGGGGAAGTCATGGCAATGTCACTTCTTTTAAAGTGTAGATGGGGACCACCTAGGCAGGAGAAAAATATCATATTCTATGGTACTTTTTTTAGATCAGTGGTTCTCACCTTTCCTAATGCTGATACCCCTTTAATATATGTTGTGGTCCCCCCAACTATAAAATTATTGTCCTTGCAACTTCATAGCTGTAATTTTGCTACTGTTGTGAATCATAATGTAAATATCTGTGTTTTCTGATGGTCTTGAGTGACCCCTGAGAAAAGGTCATTTGACCCCCCCAAGGGGTCGAGACCCAAAGGTTGAGAACCTCTATTTTAGAGAAAAATTAGTCTGCTTATAGATTCTGCTTAATGAAATCTTTCCCATGGTTCTGATCTGCAACAAGTATAGGCAGCCACTGAAGCACACGGGCATCATCGTTCATAGCTATTCCTTTGGATATGGCTGTCACTGAAGCAGCCCTGGTATCATCTTGGCAATCTGGTTGAGAGCAAAGGGTCCTTTTAAAATTACTTGCACAAGGAATTAGATTGCATCTAATCTCTTGGTGGTGAAAAGTTGAGAAATAATGAGTCTGGATCCTCACAGGCTGTTGAGGTGATAAGAGTGATCTGAGTCATGGAAGGACCAAGAAGCATTGCAATCTGGGAGGTTAATGATCCAAACGTGGCCTGAAGGTTAGACCTGCTTGCCTTCTAGTATGCTGGTGTGTTATAGTTTGAATTTCAAATGGCCCCACAATGTTCATGCTCTGAATGCTTGGTCCTAAGCTAGTGGCACTGTTTTTTGGAGGGTTCTGGAAACTTGGGAAGATGGAGCTTAGGGGAAGTAGGCCACTGGAGATAGGGGTAGATCATTGGGGTGCATTATCCTTTCCCACTCCATGTCTCGCTTCCTGGTACTCTTCAACACATGAACAGACTCTACCACATGCTCTCATTATGATCAGAGCTGCTCTGCCATGACTTCCCCCACGATCTTGAATCAAACCTTCTGAAACTATGGGCCAAAATAAGTATTTCCTTATGTTTTTGTGTCAAGTGACTTTTGTTATAGCAACAAGGAAGGTAACCAACACACTGTAAGTTAAGGAGCCCCCTCTGCGTCTCCACCCTTCATACCACACACGTGTATCCACTTACCTCTTGTCTCATCATGCCTCCTGTCTGCTCCTTGTCACTTAACCTCAAACTTCTGAGTTTGAGATCTCTAAACTAAGCAATGACAATAGAAGAAGAAAAAAAAAGGACTCATTTACCTCAGCACACACATATTGGGATAAAATTATAGGAAAATAAATTTAATTATAAAATCAAGGGGCAGAGAGTTCTTCCTGGAGAAATTACTGGAATCTGGTTTGTTTTCTGGAAAATAAAAGTAGTTCCCACATACGTTGGCCATGGAAGTAAGGGATCAAGTTTCAGGGCCCTTCAAGATGGACAGTAGGATTGTTTGTTCTGTGATTCTGGGAACTAAAATGAGGCAGAATATATGAATATGCCAAACAATTGACTAAAAACCAAATGATGACAATTATAGGATAGGAGATCAAGTCAGCAGTAAAAAGGTCCCTTTTCTCAGTGATGGGCAATGCCTGTCTCCCACCACATTCCAATCTATAACAGGAAGACACAGACTGAAGATTGGATCAAGCATGGAAAGAGCAAAGGAAAGGAAGCCTCTTAAAGTCTTGCTCCTTTATAAAACTTAGTTTTAAATAGGTGTTTGTATCAGCTTTCTGTTACTGTAGCAAAATGCCTGAGACAGTCAACTTAGAAAGAAAAGAATGTTTATTTTTAACTCATAGACTTAGAGTTGTCAGCAGTGTTAGGCTTTTCTGGTGTTTCTGAGCCTATGGGGAAGCCACACATCATAGTGTGAGCACATGGTAGGGGAATGTCCACACATTTCCAGCTCATGGAAGTCAGGAAGCAAAGAGAGGAGAAGAAATGTAGCCAGGGTCCCAATATCTGCACAGCTCCTGTGATCTTAATTCATTAGTTTCCACCACCTAAAGATTCTAGCATCACCTGCTGATACTATTGGCTGAGGACTTAACATGTGGGCTTTGGGGAAACATTGAAAATTCAAACTACAGTAGCAAGACTAGGAAACAAGCTTGGCAACAGAGACAAAGTCTCAGTTCCTAGTGGAGCCACGGCTTCTACAGCATTGGTACCCAGTCCTGGTCCTTTGCAGCCCTTTCTACATACATTTAGAAAGAGAGCATGCACTTGGCACTCTGCTATGGGGAGAAATAAATAAATGTCTGCAAAACACATTAGCATGGTCCTTTCTACACAAACTGCCCAACTTCTCTCCAGCTTTGAGGGAAGAGAAGGAATATCCTTTACAACCCACAGATTCAAGTATGGATCATAAGGAAATTTTAATAGTAAGTAAATTTTGGACTCAGAGAAACCTGAGTCGAAATCCTAGCACCAGAAGTTAAAAGCTTTAGAGTTTCAGCAAGTTACCCTCTTGTTTCTCTTCTCATCTTTAGTTTAGGCATATTTCATTCGTCAACATTCCAAAATTCAAAAGCTGCTGCATGTTAAGACTCTTAATACCATGGGCTGGGAACCAGTGCCTAGCACAATAGCAGACACTCGGTGAATGGTGGTGACAGTTATTTAAAATACCACCACAATGAGCTTGGCTATTGTGAAAGAGAACGGTATCCTAGTCAGTGTATAACAGGGCAGCTAGTGTCAGAGCTCATGTCATGGCTGAGCGCCTCCTGCTTATCATTGTCCAGCTGAATAGCTTTGTCTGGATCAGCAGAGACAAAGTGGCATCAAAACAAAGGAGAGGAGTATTTCCTATGGCCGTTATGAGCACAGCACAGTAACTGGTCCTAGAGCTTACAAAGGTCTTGCCAAAGCTTGGTTTGTAATCACGGTAAGGAATGTCTGTTGTAATCTATCCAACAAACAAGATGACTGAGAGCCATCTTTCATTAATGGTGTCGAAGAGAAGAACATTAACAAGTTGTTGGAAGGCTTGAGCACTGAAAACTAAAATCTCTGCACACTGCCTTATCTCCATCCCAAGTTGTACCTACACCATGTGCACACACAATGATGGATCCCTCTTTCTCAAGGAGGCATGGTGTTCTGCTTTGCTTTCTGCTGTTTTGATAAAAAAAACATGACCAAAATTTGGGGAGGAAAGTGTTCATCTTACGTTTTAAAGTCCATCAGCAGGAACAGGGGACAGGAACCATAGAGGAACACTGCTCAGTAGCTAGCTCACTTACCTTTCTTATATATTTTAGACCCACCTGCCAACGGGTGGCACCACCCACAATGGGCTGTGCCTTCCTACATCAATCAACAATTAAGACTGCCTCACTCACATGGCCACAAGCCAGTTGAGGGTCCCTCTTCTCAGGTACCTCCTGGTTTGCATGAAGTTGACAGCTGAAGCTAACTTTGACACATGGTCAAGGATAGTGGACTCCAAGGTTCAAGGCTTTCCTCCAGGAGGTTAGCAGGCAAACGGATGAAGTTAAAGGGCCTCTAAGTTCTGGGTTAAACAAAAGTCAACTTTTTAAAAATGTCTGGTTTATTTTTAGCATATGTATCATATTTGAAAATCACATCTGTATGTCATTTATAAATAAAATGTAAATATTTATAAGAGGCTGGTTCAAATTTTCACAGTTCGGAGGAGACGTCTGGCAAGTTGGCTCAACATTGGGTAAAGGTGCCTACTGCCTGACAACCTGAGTCAATTTTTAGGCCTTACAAAGTACAAGGAAAGAACCAACCTGAAAACTGTCCTTTGGTTTCCGCGTGTGCACTCTGGCTCGTGTCTATCCATGTATATATTACACACATACAAAACAGATAAAGCCATACTTTTTTGTGAATTTCAAAATCGTAGACACACTAACACTTCGTGTTTATTGTAGCACCATTCACAATAGCCAAGATATAAAACCAGCCGAGATGTTCATCTGCAGATGAATAAATAATGAAAATGTGGCACATATACACACAGGAGTTTTTCTTGACCATAAAGAAGAATGGAAGCATGTCATTGCGAGGGAGAGAGCAGGAACTGGAGAGAATCGTGCTAAGCGAAATAAGCCAGACCTGGGAAGGCAAATAATGTATGTTCTCTCTCAAACGCAGATAACACAGAATCTAAATATATACATGCAAATTATAAAGCATACATATGCATGCATATACACAGAAAGAGATAAGAAGAGGAGGAGGAAGATGACTGGGAAAGGAAGAATGGCTCCAAAGGGAAATGGGGTAGGGGTGCAAGGTGGGAAGAAAGACATACATTCCATGTTTTCTCCTATCTGTGAATAGCTATGAACTGTCTCAGTGATACGCTAACTAAAAAGTAACTTTAAAAAAAAGAAAAGAAAATACTGCTCTTTAAAAAAAAATTTAGAACTTTTGGTCTAGAAAAGTAAGATCACCAAACCAGCAGTGAGGATGCAAGGGGGCTTGGCAGAGATACAGATGATTAGAACCCACCTCAGCAAGGGAAGAAAAGAAACATCCCGGAGGCTTCTTGGAGGAGGTGACAGGCTGGTTTAGTTTGGTGGACACGGAAGAGGGGAAAACATTTTAACCAGGTTGTACAGCAAAGGCAAGCTGGCCTGTCTGAACAAGTGAGCGAGGTTTGAAAACTGTGATAATTTGGTTCATCTTAAGCTGTCAGCAACCCCGGGGAAACCTCAGGCAATAAGGCTGGGAGGCTCCTGCAGAAGTGGGTTATCAAAGTCACTAAAGGAGAAGCCAATTCAGAGAATGAAGAATGAATGTATCGCTAAGAGATTCAAGCCCGGGAGATGGGATCGTGGAGCTGTGTGCCAGACTTGGTCCTCTAGCTCCGCCTCCTCCTAACACCTGTCCAAGGCCTGGAAGGAAAAGATGGCAGGCTGGTGGGACCTCAAAAACTCCGGACAAAAATTGCTCTGGAAACCACTGAGGGGATAATAACCATCAACCATGATTGCTGGGCAATCATCAATAATATGGACACAAGTTTGGGTAACTAGTCAATTGTGCAGACTTGGAAAAGCATCCACACTTACTGCGTGCTCCATAGCCATCAAAAGCAACAGAACTCAGCCAGGAGGACAGTAGATGGGTTCAGTCGTATCACTCACAAACAACTCACAGGACTGATTTAAGAGCATCGTGTAAAGCCCCTGGCACTATATATGTCTGTCTCAAATTGCAGCTCTTGCCATGAAGATTTCCAGGGTCCACAAATCCCGGGTCTGCCCTTCATGCAGTTCCCCAGTGATATGCTGGACTAAGACATGTCATTGGAACGAAATAGAAATTGCTTGACAGCTCTTGTGAATCTGATTTTACAAATCTGGCTGCACTGGCCTGAGAAGCAGTGATTGCTCCCTTCAAACTGGTGATGGAGTGCACCCAGGCTGTTAAATCAGAACTGTGGTAATTGGCTGGGGAGTTATTAATTCTGTTCTGGAGAAGTCTGGGGAGAAGCTGGCAATGAATGTCATTACCATGTGTATATATAGTAAGTAGAGCAGAAGCAGCCAGGTGAAGCTCATGAAGAATGCTCACTTGTGTGACCCAGGAGAGAATCAATCTTGGTGTAAAACCAAGCAACCCTCAACACTATGTAAATAGACTCAGGGAACCAACTGAGAACAATTCACCTGGTTTTTACTGTTTGCAGTTGTAGGGATCAAACTCATGGCCTAGCTATGTTAGGCAAGGTCAGGTTAGTTTCTGAGCTGGAAAAAGATCAATTTGACAAACTGTTGCATAAGTGGGCAACAGAGTGTAGATCAGTAATGGTCCGCTGTGGAAGAAGGCGGGGCTTAAGGAAAACGTGCCATCTCTGACAGAAGGGCTGCTATTGGTGGAAGTGCAGCTTTAGTTCTTTCAAGCTGGGAAGAGGGGAGCATCAGACCTTAGCAGAGGCAGCTGCAGACTTACCCAAGCTGCTGAAGATCTCGTTCATCCTTCAAAGTAGTGGGGGTAAAAGGAGTGCCCCAAGCCTCTCAGAAGGCAGTAGGCAGTAAACATGAAAAGCACTTCATGAGGGCCTGAGAGAAGACTCACATTAGGCTTAAAATGAGAAGCCCACCATTTATATAGTCTTCCCCTTTACAACACTGATACAAGTCCACATTGGGCACAGGAAATGCATGTTTTGATTGTCTGGGTATCTTGAAATTCTTGTGTGGAAATCAGACAACTGCATAAAAGATCTTCTGCTGGCTTTTAGGTGCCTCCATGAAACCACTGTGCTCCCACCTCCCTGGAAGCTGCCCATCCTTAGGACCCTGGCCTACAAAGCTTTAGGAGACTCATATCTGTAATGTCACTTAGCTGCAAGTCATCTGTAATGCCACCTCCTATCCTATGGCATTACTCTACATTCCTATGTAGCCAACTGACCCAGAGAGGTACAGTGCTCCAGGGAGAGCCTAGCAGTTTCTAAGAAAAGGATCTTGGAGGCAGGGAATGCGTGTAGTTCATGGCCACTTTCTTATCTGACTCTTCCGTTCTCTTGCCACCCTGCCCTTTGAGATAGTTTCACTCCCCCAAGCGAGAGACAGATAAATGTTTTCTCAAAACAGAAGTGTACAAGTCTCTTGGAAGCAACAGGATGAAGTGTTTGGTTTACATGTTTTTTATAGCCTAGACGTAGACTTTATCTAAAAGAACAAACTTGCAAACATTTTAAAATGTAATACAGCACAAGTAAGCAGTTCATTGCAAGCCATTTATTTTTTCATCCGTTTGCCTGTGGTTACGTAGTCTTGTCCTGCCTATTAATGTTTTGGTGTGTATACAAAACCAGTAGACTTGAAGATGTATCATGATTTTAAAATGCCCCAAAGAGAAAGATGTGTGTCAATGCAAAGAGCAGGGTGTCTGTCACCTAAGCAAGCTTCAATGCTATGCTAAGTTGTAGTAATAAACTGATTTTTTTCACAAAATGTAATGATTCAACACACAAACTAATCTGAACTCTGTGAAACCTATAATTCATTTTATAGTTACTATGGTTCTTCACATTAAAAATAATCAATATGCTCAATTAGGCTGACCAAGCTTTTACTATGGCAGGCACACTCTGTAATAGTTGGGGGTGGGGGATGAAGGTGGCCAAGAGGTGTGTACTAACAACACCCAGCCCCCTTCCTTCTTTCCCTTACACCCTTCTGGCCTTTCCATGGAGGAGCTCTCTTGCTTAAGCCACCTCTCGGCCTCCTACACTCTTTCTGCAGTTGATAATTCCACAGAGAGTCATTCCTCCTGAGAACAGAGTTGTCACTTCAAGGCTCAGGGCACTCCCCCAGCTGCTGCAGAGTTGGGGTGCCTAACATCTCTAAGGAGGCTGTTCTGGCATCCTTCTTGGCTGGAGTTTTCCCATTGCATTTCCATGTCACTGGGTGCAATATCTATCTGCCAGATATTCTGCCTGCTCTCAGCTAAAGGCCTTCCACCCTGGCTGGGCAGCTGAGCACACTGCACAGTTGCCAAAATTCTAATTCAAGATGTAAAATTCTTAACTCCTGCTCCTTAGACCCTTGTCTGGCCCCAGTTTCCAGTCAAGAGGGTTTCTGGCTCATTATCAAGCCCTTGGATGCCCTTCCCCCGTCCTCACTTGGTCCCAGGAAATTATTCCTGGCACCAAACTGAACTTTAATGACCTGCTGCCCCAGCACTGCTCAACTCAGCTCTCCCCTTGGCAAATTTGTCACCGTGGAGGCTTGAAGAAGCGACATACCAGACAAAAATGTCAATGGGTGAGAGAACTCAGCCTCTGTCTTTGTGACTGGGAGATTGTGAAATTTTCTCTGGTGACAGAAATACTATATATGTCTGTATTTAAATTTACATGAAGTGCCCTAACAATCCTATTATTAGAAATAACACATGTGATATATATAGTTTAAAAAAACAGGATTGCTATTTTTCTAGGTATATGCACCAGAAGGTAAATGGAATTGTTTTTAAGAAAAATGCTAAATTCAGAATGCATGAATAAATTTTTTAAAAAATTGCACCCTTGAATAATGCACATCTTCCTGGTGCTCCTTGAACACCTGGAAGATAATATACACTTTATATGTAAAATGTAACTGCAGCTGGGGGTGGGGACCAGAAGATAATTGATTCTTAAGAGGCTAACTGGTCAACATTATAGCTTAAATGCTCACAGGATGGTGTAATCCTAATTGATTGGTGAACTCTTCTTTTTTAAGTGAAAATCGAGTATGCTTTGATTTTGTTCCCAAACCACTATGCTTGCCCTTTCTTTTGTGAAGCAGCACTGCCAGACTTGAGCCACAGCAAGGGGTGCAGGAGGTGCTGTAATTTGAGGTAAAGAAATTGCGAATCGGAAGAAACAGGGAGAACAAACGTGATACATATGTAAAACACAGTCAAATGCACTTGACAACCAAGCACTCTATTTTGAAATTTAAATAAAGCTAAGATTTTTCTTCTGGCCTAGGGGAAAAGCTTCATTAAAATCAATTAGTTATTACTAACCTCCAGGGAATACGGAGTTTTAATTTTTTTTTTTTTTTTAAATGAGAAAGTTTAAAGACAAGGTGCACACAATTACCTTTCCTGGGTCCCTAGTGAATGCCATTGTCACACCTAGACAGGTGGCCAAGTGCAAACAAATGTCCCTGAGAGGTAACTCCCTGAGTGCTCATCTAGGGGAAACCATGTGTAATTAATAGATGTGTATCTATTAAGAATGTAGTGCACATAACCAGGGGAGGCTCCAAGCGGACTGCAGGCACCTCACACGGCGAAGGGCAGGCCCAGGGACGTAAAGTTGGAGGCGGGAGCTGCCAGGTGAGGCCCGGGTCGCGGAGGTTGGGGCCCGCACAGCTGCAGGCGCGCGCCCGCTCCCTCCTCCCAGCCGCGGAGTCCTCCCCGCCCCCTCCCCGAGCTCCCGCCGCCTCCCGCTGCCTCCCGGAGGCTCGGCGCTGCGCTCCACCTCGCGCCCCCTCTCCTCCGTCCCGGGCTCGCGCTGCCCTCCCCGCGCCTGCCCCCTCCCCGGCCCCTCCCTCCGCCTCCGCGCGCGGCGCTCGCAGAGCCGACTCCGGGGGGCTCTCGATGTAGCACCATGACAGGCATCGCCGCCGCCTCCTTCTTCTCCAACACCTGCCGCTTCGGGGGCTGCGGACTCCACTTCCCCACGCTGGCCGACCTCATCGAGCACATCGAGGACAACCACATCGGTGAGGCCCGAGTGGGCGGGGGTCGGGCGGCGGGCGAGCTCCCGGGTGGCGCGGGCCGGGCGCCCGATAAGGTGCGGGCGTGGAGGGCCGCGGGGCGCGGGGATGGCCGGCCGCAGGGTGAGGGCGGGCGCGGGCCGCGGGGGGCGGGTGCCGCACGCCGCTTCCGCCCGGCCGGAGCTGTCAGGCTGGCGGGAGCCGGGGAGGCGCCGCCGCGGCAGCCATTCCGCTTCCTCCCCCGCCTGCGTCCTGTCAGCGCCGGTTGCTAGGTGTGGCGCGGCGGGAGGGGGCCGCGGCGGCGGGGCGCGGGGCGCTGCGTGCTCTGAGCGGCGCGGGCGCGGGGCCCGGCCTGCCGCGGCGGCTGCGGTTCGGGCGGCTGCGGGCCGCGCCCATCCCTGGCCGGAGCGCCCCGAGGCCCCGGCAGCGAAGGAGAGCCCGCGGGTAGCGGGCGGCGGGCGGGCGTGTCGCGGCGCTGGCGTTGCGGCTAGGCCGTAGGTGCACCCGTCCCCGCGGGGCCTGCGCGGCTTGGGCGCGGGGACGCGGGGGAGGGGCGCCCCGAGGGGTCGGTTGTGTCTCGGGGGACCGAGGGACCTGCGCCTCACGGAAGTCCTTGCACCACGTTTGCACCCTCATCCCTGCCCCTGCGGAGGGAGATGGGTCTGGTGCTTCTGGCTCTGAGACCCAGCCACCTGCAGAAGGTGTGGCCGCTTCCCAGAGTGGCCCGGTGGATTTGGAAGGTGAAGAGGGCCGCCAGTTGCCTGGGCGAGGATACCTGTGAATTTCTTCGAGAAGACCTAATGAATGCCATGGATTCGGCCATGTGGATGCAGCTCACGTTTCTGCAAAGTTGAGAGAGTAAATCACAGCTGCTGTGCATTTATGCACGAATAAAATGAGGCAGAGAGCCTTATGCCCCTTTGCTTTGTAGAATGCTTTCTCCTTGCACACAGTGGGTGCTTAATAAGCGTTAAGTGCCG
This sequence comes from Rhynchomys soricoides, assembly GCA_019843965.1. NCBI lineage: Eukaryota > Metazoa > Chordata > Mammalia > Rodentia > Muridae > Rhynchomys > Rhynchomys soricoides. Next base: position 410,007 of record JADRCH010000110.1, read on the forward strand.
GTTTAGAGCGGGATTTAATGGGCCATCCAGAATGGGAGCTAATCATGAAAATTGTCTGCAAAATGCCTTTGAAAACAGAAATCTGATGAGTAATTGTCAGGCTTTGAAAAATTTCAAAGTTTCAAAATATCTCCTTAATAGTTTTCCCCCATCTCTTCTGATAAAAGCCAGGTAAAGGACCTACACTCTCAAGTTTTGGTGATCTTAAAAGTGGTTTGATAGATTAGCAAAGCTGCTGATTCATATCATGACTAAGTAGTCATAACTAAAAGTGCTCCAGGTATAAAGTAAGTTTCTCATCATGGCTTAGACTGTCCCTGGACTCCCCTTACTTCTTAAACTAAATGGAGATGATAACAGAAAACTGTTATCACAAGTTCCACTCATTTTGTCAGTCATATCAGGATAAATATAATTTATATAAGTTGAGTGAGTAATAATTTTATCTGGTTGCTTTCTTACTTAGACTACTAGCTGATTAAAAGATAATTTAGTTTTGACATGAGTTAAACACAATTATTTCTTTTGAATTAATGGTGATTAATTGTCAGATGATTTAGATTAGCATCGATAAATCATAAGCCTCTTTTTTGAGTTAGCAAAAGTTGTCCCAGTATTTCGAAGCCATCTTTTAAGAGGGTCAAGGGTTTATGAATTTTCTAAAACTAAACTTTTAAGTGATGATATCTTACTCCCAAAGTTCTAACGATTTTTCTTTTAATGGTGAGAATATTGGGGGGGGGGGAGTTTAACTTGTTTTGGCAAGGCTAACAATTATTATACTTGGGAGATGGTTGTTCCAGCAAAGTTTTTGAAAAGTAGATGTTAAAATGAACAAACACTTGAATCCAAAGCTTGAAGAGACTCACTGGAACTGCTGTGTACCTCAGATGAGAAGAGGCCTTCAAAGAGCAGCCGGCCATGCAGAAAGAGATAGGATTTGAGCTCATAAAGAATAACATCTGGGTTAGCTAGGACTGTGTAAAATATACTTTGGATAAAGAGGGAAGAGTGAAAGCACAAAAGGACCACGGAAGTGCTACTTGTTATTATTTATTGTGATTTGCTCTCCACACGATATGTGATAATACCTATCATGTGTATCAGCTATATACATGAGATAATGAGGTTTTGTTTTATTTTGTAAATGGTTGCTTTACTGATTTAATGTCTTAAACAGCTAGTGTCCCCGTTAAAAATTCATGAAGAGACCCAAGATGTATATGTTATTTTATTTTTATTCAAGGGTCTTATTTAATGTCATATATAACCGTAAGAGGGTTAGAGATGTGACTCTTTTTGAATTGTTACCATTTAATTACTAGTCAAAAGCACTGACTTTTCAAAGCCTGTCATTTTTATTATCACTATTGTTTATCATTCAGATTACCTATGTTAAGTTGTGAGTGGCAATCTTTCATTCATATATATATATATATATATATATACACACACACACATACATACACTTGGCTGCATTTTCATGTGTATGGTGAGTCTGATTATTGAGCTGATAGCTTACCTTCAAAACACCAGTTTTACCATGCAGTTCCAGCCACAGCTCTTGTTTTTACCTCTTTCCATTTCTAGTAAGAAATAAGCAACTGTGGCTTCAAAGACAAACTAAATCTGCTTTCACTGTCATTGTCCTAAGCAGTGTATCTCCTCCTTAAAGACACACGTTCTTCTCCTTTGCTCTTTGCTTCTTTTCCTTTCATCTCTGTTTGTTTGGCAATGGAGCTAAGTCCCATCTCAGTGAACAACCCAAGTGTTCTAAGCCCAAGCCTCCCCTACCCACTCACTTGCATGGCCTTAAGACACCCACAGCTGTGTAACTGTAAAGTACTACTCTCTCCTCCTCTCTGCTATCTACCCAGAGGTCCCGTGCTGTTTCCTGGAGACCAGAGAAGCTTCTCATGGTGAGTGGATACTCGAGTTTGTAGAAACACTGTTGGTGTGACAATCATAAATAGGTGAGGTTAATCTGGTAACAAGGAGCTTGGAAACACAGAGAACACTGGATCTAGCAAGAAGGTTATGCCCCAGACTCATGAAGGGGCACTTGTATCACTGCTTGGAAACCTTTCAGCTTTGGACTCAGAGAGCAACTCTGGAACCATTAGCTGGTTTCATCTTTGGGTACATATGTGAAATCACACCTGCATTTTGAATTTTATCATGTGATAGCATAGCACTTGCTTTTTGCCTGGGACAGTTCTGAATATTTGTTGTTTTTTGGTGAAGGAAAACAAAAACACCAGAGTTTGGGGTATCTTAAATGCTAGTGAAAGAAGATGAATAACAACTGAAGTAAATGGTAGAGTGTATTGAAAGGTAGAGGTAGTTAAAGATGCAGAAGAAAAGTTAGAATAAGGTACAGTGGATTTGGAGTAACGAACGTTAGAATTTTAAATAAATTGGTCAGGATAGGCCCTAGAAGCTAACACAGGGTCACACTCTTAAGAGAGGTGACATCAGTGGGAGCAGGGAGGGCCAGGTGGGGAGAGCAGACAGGGCCCAAGATGAGATCATGCCTTTGGAAGAGAGACTCAGGAACCTGACCCAATTTCGTTCTTATAATGGTGATGAACTAACATGCCTGATGAACTAAGAGAACTAACTTCCCCTAGATGGCAAGAGGCTCACCTTAGCTGTCACTTATGCAGGTTTCCATTTATGGGCAAGAGTCTTAGTCGTAGGAAGTGGCTCTCCCTAGCCAGGACAAGCATCTCTAGACATAGAATATCATTGGACTTGATATTTTTACCTGTTTTCCTCTAATCCACAGGTGCTTCATTTCATATAATCTATCTAATTAATATAGCCAGATCCTCTGAAAGAAACATGAGGGCAATTCCTATCAGCAATGTAGATCCGCTTGCTGAGATGACTTAATAAACGTTATGGTTCGAATGGGCAAGGTTCATGGGCTTGAATATTTGGGCCCCAAATGGCAGTACAGTTAGTTATAGAAGGCCGTGTAACTTTTAAGAAGTAGAAGCTGGCTGGAAGAAGTAGACCTTTGGGGCATAGAAGGTCCTCGAGCCCTGCCCCACTTCCTGTCTGTGGTCTGTTTCTTGATTGGTGATACAGTGTGACCTGCTACTTCACACTTCTTGCCACCATGCCAGACTGTACCTCATTCCTTGAGCCAAAATAAATGTTCTTGTAAGTTCTTTTTGTCAGGTATTTTATGGCAACAATAAGAGAAGTAACTTTGATAAAAAATAATAATACTGAGAAGTGGGGCAGTTACTGTAATAAATTAGATTATAGAAGCCTTTGGAACTGGTTTGCGGAGTCATGTGGAGGATTGGAACTTCAGAAACTCCACTACATCATAAGCAGAGCTTAGTGGGCTGTTCTGTTTGGAAGATCAAGATGCTGAGAGATATGTAAAGAGTAGAGGCCTAACTCAGGATCAGGGCTAGAGGACACTGGCGTTATATGCTGGTAGAGAGTCTATCTTTATTCTGTTTGTATCCTGAGAACTTAGTGAGGCTGAATTGAAAAGTGATGGACTAATTTGTTTGGTAGAGGACATTTCCAGGCAGGGCAGCACTTAGGCTATGGTGTGTTTACTGCTCACTGCCCTTTGTCTAGGGTTACAATTAAAAAGAGCAACAAAATGGAATAGGAGGATCTAAAGAAAATTCTAGTTTCCTGAGGCAAAGAGCAGGTTTAAGGTCACAGAGGAGGCAAGTGCTGAAGAAACTCTTGTAGTCATTAAGGAGATGAACACAGTTAAAGAGAAACTTCCCATTCTGTACTGGCACAACCGGAATGCTACCAGGGACAAACTCCCTCTTAGTAAAGGCTCCATCTAGTGAAAATCAGGTTTATTAGAAGGGAGAGAGCCTGAGATGAGAATGCTACCGAAGGGCTTCCCTGCCTGAAAACAACCATCTAGGAAAATGCTTTTGCAGATTCAGCAGCCACAGACACAGAGCCATTCTAGCTTTGGCCCAGAGGGGCCAGGCAACATCTCAAGATAACAGTGGAACTTGTCAGTGTCCTTGGAATTGCTGCTTTTTAGGGCTTGACCAATGTAAGAGTAAGGCGTTGGGGAGGAGGGCTGTCATACAGGCTTTTGCCAAGATTCTAGAGAGCTGCCAAAGCCAGACAGTGTGTGGGAGAATTGCCTTCCCTGTACTGAGGCCCGAGAGGCCACTGCGTGAAGCTGGGAAGAGGAAGTCTAAGTTGCAATGAAGACTCCAGAGTGCTAAACATTTCAGGACCATAGTGTATGGCTGAGAAAAGATTCAGGTGGCAAAGCTGGCCAGGGCTACCGAGGCTCTTGGAGTCCAGATGATTCTAACATGAGTGTCAAATGCCAGACATGGAGCTGCAAGACTTGGTGTTTTTCCTGTTAGCTTTTGGTCTTGCTTTGTTCTAATCTTTCCTTACTGTGCCCTACTTCCTCCCTTTTGGTGTTGGAAGTATGTAACCTGTTTTTTGATATCATGGGCTTAGAGTTAAGATAATTGCCTCTAGTCTCAGAAGACATTTTGGGATTTGGAACAATGTTGGGGTTTCTTTTTAGGTTTATTTTTATTTGTGTGTGTGTGTGTGTGTGTGTGTGTGTGTGTGTGTAAATACCACATGTTTGCATGGTCCCAGGTCACAAGAGAAGAGAGTGTCATGAGTGATAGTAACACCTGGTGTGAGTGCTGGGTCTTCTGGAAAGGCAGCACTCACATCAGGAGTGCTGAGCTATTCATAATTGCTGAGCTATCTCTCCAGCCCCTCCCCACTTTTCAGAGAGTGCTCCTGCTTGTTCATCATTTACAATGCATTGTCATTTGTGTATTTGCTGGGAATCTAACCAGAGCCTCATGTGTCCTAGCACTTTACTGCTGAGCTCTGTCCCCAGTTCACTGTTGGAATATGTGCATTTTTCATTTTGAGATGACCCTGACTCTGTGCGGAATGGGTCAGGCTGAATGTTATAGTTTGAATGTGAAATCTTTTTTATAGCCCCTGCTAGTCCATACAAAGCCATAGAACTTTGAGAAGGTGGAGACTTGCTGAAGAAAGTGGGTCACCAAGAGTGGTCTTGAGGTCTTACAGACCAGTGCCCTTTCCAATCTGCTTCTTGTTTGCTGATGTGACCAGCCACCTTATACTCCTACCATCATGCCTCCTTCACCATTATAAATCAGGGCTCCTCACACTGTCATGCCTCTTGTCAGGTACTTGGTCACGGCACCAACACTTAATTAATGCAGTAAGCACTTGTGGTATCAAAGAGCCTCACAGTGCAGCAGAAGGCTGCACAGTGTGTGTAGGCCTTCAGCCAGCCCTACTTCCCAGGTGGGTACGTGAAGCATAGGTAAGTATGAGGTATGATTTTAATTCTGGATAGATATGCAAAGCTGGGTCTGAAAAGTTTGGTTGTACTCTTCCTGTGTCCCTTCCATGCACAACTGGTCTGTTTCCCGAGAATGTAACTGAACTGGAAGCAGCATAGTGAATCTGGAATGCTTGAGACTGATCATACACCTCTACAGCTTGTCACCTTCTGACTGTGGATGGGCCACTATGTATACTGTGTCTTTTCTATAAATAAAGATAACAATAGCATCTTCTCATGAAGTGTTAATGAGCGCTAAATGAGATTATATAGGAGAAAGACACATCTACAGTATTATCTCCATCACTAAATCTATTCCATTTGTGTGTGTCTGTAACCCTCACAGGGAAGCCTGCATAGAGGTTAACAATAGAGCTGTGTCTGCCTACCCACACTGCTGTTCGATTACTTCAGTGATGATGTGAGTCTTTGGGACATCCTGAAGATATTGAGGCTAGAAGTAGCCTCTGTGTCCTCTGCCCTGTGTTGCAGCCTTTGGCCACAGTTATTTCTGTGTGGCCAGAAGTACTTCAGATCCTGGCAAAGGCCTTAGCCACTATGGACCAGGAAAGTGGTGTCAAGGCCAGCGGCTAAGAACATGGCTTTTCCCTTGGCCTGAACATGTCTGAAAAGACCAGCACTAGAAAGAGGCACTGTGCCTGGGACCTGTGGGTGCCTTCCCCTAAGAGATTTCCTGTAGGGAAAAGGGATGGCTGAATGACAATATTGATAAATGAAAGGCTTGTTGCTGCCTTCCTACTTCCTCTGCACCCTGTGGCTTGGCAGCAAGATTAGTGTTACTCCTTGCTTTCCCAAGAAGGCTTTGGGTGTAGAGCTGAGAGGTCTGAAACATGCACCTTCACACAGGCACACAACCATATCTGCTAGAAGACCCCCAAGCCTAACTGCACTGCAAAACAGTCTTCAGTAGTTTCTCCACCTGTTCATTTCTCATGTAGAGTCAAATCAGCCTTGTGAATCACCTATATTGAACATGGTGTTTAGTAAATCTCACCGTTATCTGCTTGCTTCCCTTTAGTGTATACTGTTCTGACATGTAACTGAAGTATCTGCTTACAACTAATCAGCGGACAAAAGTCCATAGTTTGTAGAAAATGGTTTTCTTTAGAGTTCCTGTATTCTATAGACATCACCCATATAGGCAGTTCTAGAAATACAAGCTGACAGCTGTTTTCAGAGAATTTGATTCTTACCATTGATGACAGGGAGGAAGCTTCA